>MU217870.1:1067620-1144728 GCA_018584345.1 Thuja plicata | reverse complement strand
CTGGTCCCCCCCGCCGCCATCCCCAAATTGAGGCCCCTATGTCCCCCCTGCCCGGAAACCTATCCCCCTGTCCCCCATGGCGGTGTAACTATGATGCATATATATATATATATAAACCCAAAACAAATTGGACGAATCGCGAACCCGCATCCATACTGGAATCTGAACCGGCAACTTAGCAAAACAATAATAATTAAATTAAATATAACATAATTAAATTTTAGTTAACTTTAATGAATGGTCAAAAGGCATGAAATGAAAAGTTGTCAATCCCTCATAAGTGAGATATAAAAGGAGAAGAGAACTTAATTTGAAAGGGGGGAGGTAAGGACGAGGAGAAATTAATTTTAGTTAACTTTAATGAATGGTCAAAAGGCATGAAATGAAAAGTTGGCAATCCCTCAAAAGTGAGATATAAAAGGAGAAAAGAACTTAATTTGAAAGGGGGGAGGGAAGGACGAGGAGAAAAGGAAAGGTGTGAATGAAGAATATAAGGAAATGACTCCTTCAAAAGGCAAAAGTTAAGAAGGGATGTGACTCTTCCAAAGGGTGGTAATTATGGAAGGTTGTGGCTCTTTCAAAGGGAAGAAAGGATGAAGGGCTATGACTCTTCCAAATGGTGGTAAATATGAAAGGTTGTGACTCTCTCAAAGGGTGGCAATGATGAAGAGTTGAGACTATTTCAAGAGTGGCAATTATTTAAAGGTTCTCTTTCAAAAGGCAGAAATGATGAAGAGTTGCGAGTTTTATGACTCTTCCAAATGGTGGTAATTGTGAAAGGTTGTGACCATTGCAAAGGGTAGACATGATGAAGAGGTGTGACTCTTCCTCACACTGGAAGATATAAAGGGGAGAAGGTTTCATTTGAGGAGGAGATCCAAGGGAGATTGATTTGGGGAATAATACATTATTCTCAAAAGCAACAACAAAAGTGGCGACTTAATTCTTATGAAAGGTGGTGACCCTTTCACCAATAAAGTGTAAAGAAGATTTCATGTGAAGCATTGAAGGACTTATCCATCATCTCTCATGAATCCATCCAAACAAATCCTTAATCCATCAATCATTAATCATTAATCCCTTAAGAAATAAAGTAAACAATCAATCAGCAAGATCAAGCAAACAACCAATCAGCAAGATCAAGCAAAAAATCATCAAATCCACATTAATCATCACTTCATCTTGGGATCAAGAAAACTAACAATTCAGAAATCGAACATCACTCTATCAAATCAACATTCATTCAATCATCATCCACCAATTGTAATGTCCCCATTTTGAAATAGGATTTAATAATAAATAATCATTAAATAATGATATTAATATATAAAGATAGAATATTTTAATACAGTATAATTATAATATATTTACAAAATAAATAATAAATAAGAATAACTAAAATATATATATCAAATATCGTTTATTATAGTATAATATAATCTGAAATATATTGCAATATAATCCCTGTTTTTTAATAGAATTTAATAATAAATAATAATTTAAAAAATGAATAAATAATAATAATGTTAAATATAATAAATAAATAATAATTGATAATAAAATATTATAATAATGATACTAAATATAAAATGAACTATATTATTAAGGAGATGTGATGCTTGATGCCAAAGGACATGACCACCCAAGACAAAGGTATAAAGGGAGAATGACCGATTCAGAGACAAAAAAAGGACCATTGATTTCAATATACCTGATTCTGAATGGAAAGGATAAAGATTGGAAGTCACGTTCATAGTATATATGCACGAAGTCAAAGGACGGTATCAACAATAAGCAACGGGAGAAATAGAATAATAAGTTTGGAATCATAAAAAAACAGAGGAATACAATCATCAAATAATTATCATCGAACAACAGCAGAAGTAATAATTTGAAGTGGCTCGGTCAAGGAGGAAGTGCTATACAAACGAGTTTGAAACATAACAAATTGAAATATGGAGACATACAAGGAAGCTGGCAAGGTCAAATATTAACACCGAACCATATATATATCTCCACAAAGGCATCAATCATAAGTCTTGCATACGACTGAAGATTCGTCCATGGGCATCTGGCAGAGACATTGTTACGCAGGACTCCTGCAGGATTGCGAGTCAGTATTTGGCGGGAGAACATAAAAGATTTGTGAACAGCAATAAGAGTTTGAGCTCATATTCACAGTATTTAGAGCGCGCATTCCAAAAGTATTCCGAGTAATCAGGCAGTGTTAACTTGTGAGGCTTGATTATTCAATAGGAGTGTGTCATGCATGGATTTAGAATCCCAAGCCTCTACCTTCAAGATCATAAGAGGGTGGTGATACACTTATTCAGCTATACCACAATTTTATTACGGAAATTAAAACAAAGACAAATCTGCTTAATCTTGCACGCTTTGCTGTCATAGTTCATGTCAGTGCACAAGAAAGGAGGCTGTTATTAGTTTCTTGGAGGGAGTAATTGAAAAGCTTCAAAGGAGATGAGGATTGAGGAACCTACCTTATATGTTAGAATGCAAATGGCTGTAAGAGTGCAAAAGGTTGGCAAAAGCACTCTAGATTGTATGACAGATGTCAATCCTACCGTTTATGCAAGCTACCATTTGGTCTCAGAGGGTGGAAATTAGGGCAACCCAAAAATGGGACATTACACCAATATGTCAAACTAGCATTCATTATATCGTCACTTTTCAATCATCTAATCAACAATTACTTGATCATAACTCACCAATACCTCGAATCATCAAATCAAAGGAATTCATTCAACCAATCAATCACTCATATGAATATCAATCATTCAACAACAATCGAACAATCAATCAAACAAGAACAGTATTAAGTTCAAGGGATCTGCATTTCTGAATACAGCCATCTTGTGATATAGTGAATATTGTGGTATGCAAGATAACAATAAGATTGAGCACACACATACACACACACACACATATAGTCTATCAATATTTTGTGATTGTATATATAGTCTATATATCCTTTGTTATAAAGACAGTAATTAATCTATGTAATCATTTATTTATTGAAATGTCCTATAAGCCACCATTTAAGGATTGGGGAGGACCTCAACAAGGACAGCAGATACGTATTCCCACTCTAAGTTGTCAACCTCGAGCTGGATGAACAAGAGCTCCTGCCCCTTGGGGCCAATAAGTCGAGTTTGGATGCTCTGCGCCCTTGGGCTTAGTTGTAGAGAATTTAGGGCCCCTTATTGTGGAGTCATGATTAAGGGAGCACATACATATTTCCCTTCTAACTAGCCCACCTCATGCCAGATGGACAAGAGATCCGGCCATTTGGGGCTAAGAGGTTGAGTTTGGATACTCCACGCTCTTGGACTTAGTTGTGGTGAATTCGGGGCACCCTAACATGCTTCTTCTCCAACCCCTATTATGGTTGATTATGGGAAGGGTACTATTGATGCTTGGCTTCTTAAGTTCAAGATCTATTACGTGATTTATCTAAATAGATTGAAATGATTAATGCTTTATATGTACTCTAACCTTGTAAAAATATTTGGTAGAAATATTTGATCTTCCGAATTATATTACATATGTTATCTAACATGATTGCAGCACCTATTCCAGGGTTTATCTTGCTGAAGACAAATTTTATTGGTAAAGTTATAATTCTAACAATATTACACCTCTTGTTTTAATTGAACATGAGGTTCTAGGGCAAAATCCAGGGCAACCCCAAAATGGAGACATTACATTCCGCATACTGTTGAAAGACACTTATTAAGCAAAGGAAACTTCAACGTGAACGAGGTACTGTGGCTGGTTCAGGTTCAGGCTCTAAAGATGCTGTGGATATTGCTGTTTCTGGTGATTATGACAATGTGCCTTTATCTGCCTTCTCAGCAGTGGAACTGACCAAGAATATAAGCCTGATTATAGATGCTGAAGAAAAGACCAAGAAGTTAAAAAAAAAAAGATGGCTGCTGATGGCTAGTGTTGGGTTCTGTCTATTAGAGCTCCATGTTACTATTTTGCTAGTATTTTTGGTTGAGGTTAATATATAACATTATTGTATATGTGACATGTCACTAATGGTCCTGTGATCCATCTTTTTTAACCTGACTCTATGAATGCTTTGTAACCTGTGCACTGCCTTGTCAGGCTATGATGACTTGATGTTTTGCATGTTTTCTGAAGATTGATGATCTTTGAGCCATGTTTGTAAACTCTTTTCCAGTATTTTAAACAAAAAAGTAATGATGGAAGTATGTTTGTCCAGTTGATAGAAACCACAATAAGGATACAAGCTCAAGACAGAAAGAATACTACAACTGAAATCTTCATCAGCTAATAAACTGATCTCACCTTCCACTCATGAGTAAGTTAAGCAGTAGAGCAATAAATCCACAAAAGGCACAAAACACAGACATAAATTAACTAGTATGAAGACAAATATGATTACAATAATGGAAAACAATATTTATATTGTTGATATGAATATCTATTAAGAACTATACATTAAAGGACAATTCAATATTTACTTCAATAACAACACCAAGAGCTTCTTAAATATAGCTTCAAGAAATATCAATGTGTCGTATATATGTACAATTGGTACATATTCTTATTTCATGAAATACCATGCCAGATATTAAAAGCCTAGCAGTACATATATAGATACTGCAATCCAATAAGGAAACTGAGAAAGAAACAAATGTGTTCTAATCAAAATGTGGCCCATTAACAAAATCTCAAAATCAATCTAAGTTTCACATAATTCCTCCAACATCTCTATCTGGTATGCCATAATAAAAGTGTTATAATTAACTATCATCTATTTAAGAGATAAACATAAGATATCTCCCAGAAAATGCTAATAAAACCACAATTACCTGCAATTTTGTCAAGCGGGTATGAAGTACGCTCATAAATGAATTATGTTGCTGCATGAGGTCTTCAATAGCACCACTGTCATCACCAACTGAGCAATCCTGCTCAGAAGCCCCATAGCTTCCTCTCTGCCTTAACCATAAATCAATATTAGAGTTTAAGCAGAAAAAGTCTGCATCCCAATAGATGTCACCAGATAGCACATCTCAGTTACAGTATACCAAATCTAAACAGTTATGGTTACCACAATGAGCACAAGCAATTGTCAACTCTTATGTTTTAATAGAATATATTATCCACATTGAGGAAAAATTTTACATACAGGGATGAATGAATTCATATCCAGTCCCACAGATGGGTTGGAACAATTACTGAGCAATACAGGTGCATCTGTAGTATTATCTCTCTGTCGCCTTTCCCAGCTAGCAGCTATAGCACGTGCACGCCCAGGCTCAACTACTGATAATATTTGTAAGTACTGTGTCAGCTTATCAACAAACCATGTCTACAAAAAAGTAGAACAGGCATCAAGAGAAAACAGTGAACAAATATTATCAAAGCAACCCTTTGATTACCTCTTTTGGATAATTCAGCTGCTGCTGTTTGTTGTACTGCCTGGGTTAGGCTGCCATTGTCTACAATGTGACAAAAAAGGTTAAATTTTGCAATCATGATACTAGTAATAAATATTAAATATAGTTATTGATTTTACCACAACTCTCCAGGCATAAACACCTACTCCAGAATAGATAGAAAACATTTACAACACAGTAGCTTCAAACTTGGAACTTAAGGATAATAAACATAAAGATATCAAAATATATAATAAATTTAATGACAGGATTTAATCCCTTGTAGCGAAAATCAATAGCATACTCTTTAGATATGCATTACACTCACATACATGAACATTATTTTTCTAACGGAAAATTTCTTCCTATAGAAACACTCCTCACACTCTACCACAAATTAGGCAAAACAGGAACTAAACCAAAACACCAAATATATACACCAACTTCAGCAAAATCCCCATATGAATAATCCTTGTTATTTTCATCTAGCTCTGTAGGTCCCTGAATATATCCCAACTGATATCATTGGGATTTCTGTAAAACCCTCCTCAACTTAGGGGTTACTGTGTTCTTCTGCAAATTTCTATGTATGTTTTGCTCAAGTTATATCATAAATGGGTCCTGGCTATTTGTCAAAAATTATCTAAATTTGGTCGTGTAAAAATATGTTCATTATGGTCTTCCCTCTTTTGGGCTTAGGGTTTCTAACAGAAATGATGAACAAATGCCTTTTCAGCCAGCCTTTCAACTGGACATTCACAGATAGAGCACAAAGTGTTAACTCCAAGAAAACTGAACAAGCACAGCTTATTAAATGTTTTAAGTTTCTTCATTCACATGTTCATGGACAGGTTGGGTTGGTCATCCTTCTAAGTCTGGATGTGCACATAAAGGGTATTGACCAGGAAACAATATGTCAGATACTTACAAACCAGATAAGTAGGGGGTAAGGTTAAGTCCAAATAAACAGGCCAAGGAATGTTGCATTAATAAGGTGGTCCCATTGATGATTTAGTGCATGTACACCATTAATCTTTAGCTCAACATATCAGATGATTTCCTATGTTACCCCGAGTTTCCGGGATGGGTGGACAGGGAAACAAGTTCCCGGGATGTTTTATATATATATATATAGGGAAATCTGAAATTTCAAATATATTCATGAATTATATAACATTGTAACATTCATCATAACAACATTTATAAATCCAAAATTAATGATCATTCATCGAATCATCATAGAATAAGAACATAGGATAGCATCAAATGAATCAAATGAGAGTTCAAATTTCAATTTCATACATTCATTGAAACAATAAAAAGTATCATATCATATATCAAAATGCGCAAAGGCTGCAAGCTTCAACAAAATGAAAAGTTAGACTTAAAGTATCAAATCATATATCAAGTTTCAATTATCATTGTATCAATGTATCATATAATGTTAGAAGACTCAAAGACAACTTCAAAGTCAAAATGAATAAAAAAGATAGTATGTTGCTGCCCCTAAGATTTGGTCTGAGAATACTAAATATTGCTCAGATTTTCACTCTCAATCTGCAGATTTTCACCAAAGACTTCTAGTATTCACAGATAACTCTGTTCACATTCTAACAGCAGCAAGAGAAAATGATTATTCACTCGGTCATAACTCTGTACACTCAAGCCAAACTATACGCAACTTGCAAGGAATACACGATTTGATATTTTAGATAATATGCTTAAGATTTGATATTCGTAATAACATATTTTAATATTTAGGGTTGCCTTGAGGTGTGAGGCCCACACAAGATTAAAAAAATTTGCAAATATTTTACAAAATTATCTTACTTTTTTCCTCCCACCACCGGAAACGGCTGTCCATCCCCGGGACGGTCGCAGGACGGCTTGGCCGTCCCCAGCCGTCCCGGAGACAGACAACGGTTCTAAAACCTCTGTTGACAATCCCTGAGTTTCCGATGGAATGAAGCCAACAAGAACTTGCAGTCGTTGTACTCTGCTTTCAAATGATGAATACTTCATGCAGATGAATGCATGACTGTTTGTTGTCTTTGAATTTCTTTTAAACAACTACAATTTCTTGTTCAAATCATTTATACCTTTATTAACATTTATCATATCGGTAATTGTTGGCTTCTACCTTGGACTCAAATGACTTCTTCTATATTAGCTATACATTGCCATTTGTATTTGTATTCTTGTACTTACAGAGATGTTGTATCTTTGTTAGTTTCTTGTCTCTGTTTCTTATATTAGTTTTAGGTCGCTTTAGTATTTCTTATTTCAACTACTTTTAGATTAATGCTGTGTGCTCATAAATCATTGCAGAACTTCACTGCTAACTTCTTTCTGTATTACACATTTGTGATATTCAATTCATAATGTCTATAGTTAAAATAATTCAATTACACTGTAGGTGAGATTAATGATTAAATTTTATCTCGTCTTCAGAATAAATTTTCCATAGTTTTGCCATTTGTATTTTTATTCTTGTACTTACAGAGATGTTATATCTTTGTTAGTTTCTTCTCTCTGTTTCTTAGATTAGTCTTAGGTCGCTTTAGTATTTCTTATTTCAACTAATTTTAGATTAGTGCTGTGTGCTCATAAATCGTTGCAGAACTTCACTGCTAACTTCTTTTTGTATTCCACATTTGTGATATTCAATTTATAATGTCTATAGTTAAAATAATTCGATTACACTGTAGGTGAGATTAATGATTAAATTTTATTTCATCTTCAGAATAAATTTTTCATTGTTGGCTTCTACCTTGGACTCAAATGACTTCTATATTAGCTATACATTGCCATTTGTATTTTTCTTCTTGTACTTACAGAGATGGTTTCTTGTCTCTGTTTCTTAGATTAGTGTTAGGTCGCTTTAGTATTTCTTATTTCAACTACTTTTAGATTAGTGCTGTGTGCTCATAAATCGTTGCAGAACTTCACTGCTAACTTCTTTTTGTATTACACATTTGTGATATTCAATTTATAATGTCTATAGTTAAAATAATTCAATTACACTGTAGGTGAGATAATGATTAAATTTTCTCTCGTCTTCAGAACAAATTTTCCATAGTTTTATATAACCCAGTATGCAGGATTGCATCATGCATTTACTCACCAAAAAGAAAAAAAAATGCAAATTTCCAACTAAAGAAAAGACTATTATACCAGGTGCTGGCCGTGGATGCATTGAAATTCCATCATGCGGAAAATCAATTGATTCCATAAATGAATTTCTTCTAAATTTGGCTGATCCAATAAATCTGGGACCTACTGGATTTCCCATATTGATTGCTGTCGAATTAATGCTAGCAGAGTCGAGTCTAGATGTGATGTTTTGGTCAGGTCTACCAATGTTTTTGTCAGCTTTATCATTACCCACAGTTGATTTCTGACATGCCAACTGAGATTGATCAATTGGGTCTATCTTGTCAGCTTCATCTCTACTGCTGCCAGACTTCAAGAGATCAACTGATTTTGATGATCCCATGCTGGAAGCCATTCTTCCAACATTGTTTGATTCTTTCCTGGAATATGGTGATGTTTCGGGTCTTTCACTGTTTCTAAGGACAATGACAGGTGCAACATCAGACCTATCTGATGTGTTGATTTCTTTCTTGGAATCTGCTGTTGTTTCCACTCTTGCACTGTTTCTGGGAACAATAACAGGCACTACATCAGCCCTACCTAATGTGTTTGTTTCTTTCTTGATATCTGCTGCTGTTTCCACTCTTGTGCTGTTTCTGGGAACAATAACAGGCACTACATCAGCCCTACCAAACGTGTTTGTTTCTTTCTTGGAATCTGCTGCTGTTTCCACTCTTGCACTGTTTCTGGGAACAATGGCAGGTATAACATCAGCCCTGCCTAATGTGTTTGTTTCCTTTTTGGAATCTGCAGACGTCTCCATCTTTGTACTGTTTCTGGGGACAATAACAGGTGCTACATCAGCCCTACCTATTGATGTGTGAAAACTGGTCACCGGCTGCACCCTAGACACATTAGTTTTCTTTGGAGTAGATACATATGATGATCCTGAATTCGCAGAACTATTCTTTGTGGCAAATGTTATTCCAGCTTGTGGAGATGGGTTTGGAGGATTTTCTGCAGCTACACATGGTAGGAGAAAAAAGAATCGATTCGATCATCAAGATTGTCATCAACAAACAAAGATAACATGGAAAACTATTTAATATAAAGAATATGGAATTAAACCAAGATCCAAACAGATAGAGCAACAAATACTTTAATCTCCTCTGGGTTTGTAATGCCTAGGGAAAAAACTGAATACTGCAAAACAAGCATGTTTAGATTGAAAAAGAAAAGACCATAGAAGCAAAGGTATAACTGGCATGAAAATTGTGTAGCACACTACCATACCAGTAACTGATACAGCATTTTTAGATTCCTTGTTTCCTGACTCTGAACTCTGTGCTGATGAAAGCCTTGCGGCAGAAGTTTTTAGATTACGATCAGAATGCTGTGCATATTGATGATTGCTGGAATTCAACTTGCCTTCATTGCGGGTATTTGTTGTAGATACATTTGCAGCAGCATAAGGCTCCACCCGCTGAAGCACCACAAAATGAATGAATCAAGATGATAGTGCAACTGCATATCAGGGATAATAATAAAATCTACAATAAATGTATGGATTTGGCAAGGGAAGTCACTACTGCATACCGAAATATCCACAACCCACACACCAACACAACTTTGATTGTACGAACAACCAAGAAGCTTTTCCTTATGTATGCTGAGATCAGCCAGTTTAGACCAACCAACATCCACTGCATCATAACATATTAAAGGTTCCCAAGAAAATGTCTGCCATCCAATGAAGATAATTAAGAAATTAAACTTAAACAATGATTATAAAGATATTGACATGAGGAAAACATTTAATATCCTATCAATTTGATGGAGTTCACCAAAGACTCTCCCACCTTCAAACTTTCATGTAGTCCGCACAGAAGAGCCCTCCCATCTGGATTGAAAATCATGGAACGAGGCCCTGTTGTCTGAAATAAAATAAACGTGAGACCTTATATCATATAGACTATTGAATATCTAGCCTGAGAACTTAAAAAATATGCTTCAGCTTTTCTATTTTGGGCAAAAAGAAATATATAATAAAGCTTCAATGAACAAATAGTGATAATAAAGCTTCATAAAATACCATGGGTCCACTCATCTGACAGAATATGTAGATCTTTCCTAAGATGCTGATTTGCATACAGGTGCGGTTACCCAGTACAATGATACTCATAATTGGCAATAAATAGAATATTTGAATTCCTCATTCATAATTTGCAAAAATGAAATACTCAAGTCTCATATTATAAATATAGATAAAATAGTAAACATGTATTTAAATAATTATAGACAAATATTAAAAAATATAAATAAATAATAAATATAAATATAAATAAGGGGGTGACCCATTTAGAGCAGCGATCAAAACTCTTCGCTAGTGAGGCTGCCACCAGGGTTCAAATGCCTGCTGGGCCGTTGTGCTCGCAGGCTTGTGCCTATGCTAGGCTGTGCTCGTGGATTTGAATGACTGGATTGTTGTTTGACAATCTTAAATATAAAATACATAAGTTCGAAATTCATTCAAATTTTTTTGGGGTGAGTTTGAATTCATTTTGGGTTCGTTCGTACAAAAACATATGTTTTATATATATATATATATATATATATATATATATATGCCAGCAAATAAGTTCATACACCACTATGTTAATAGTAAAGCAACATAGCAAAATACACCATATATATTAATGTTTTAGTCCAAATGACATATGTTTTACCTTTTCAGCTGTTTTAGTGGGCTATTTTAGGGTTGGAGGGTCAAATTGACCAAAATAGATCAAAACAAATCTTTTATAAAGTCAAAAAAATCCATTTTTTGGCCAAATTCAGCCCAGGTCCTGCCACAGATTTGCAAATTCGCCCTAAAAATAGCAAAATTCATGCCACGTTTGCCTGACAGAATTTGGGCAGACTTTTGCAAGAATATGATAAGGACCAGACTTTTGCAAGAACCGGACCAGACTTTGGGGTTGCCAGCACAGAAATTGGCAACATAGTAAAATATAAATATATCGTACATCTAATATATATATATATATATAATGTTATGTTAATAATCTATAATTTAATATGTACATGTTGTATGATAGTTGAATGGAGCGGCACAGGAGGGTAGTGTTCGAAGACTGAGGTTTTGTCAGCAGAAATGGCAGCACCCGAGTGCCTCGTTTTTCATGCAGGCCCAGATATCCACCCACCGGCAGGTACTAGAGGCAAAGCGGATGGGAAAATTGTACAAAAGCTGGAGCCCGCGCTGAAAACAAATCACAAAGCGGGCAAAATCGTTGGGGCTTTCCAAAGATTTTTTCCGGAGTCAAAGGTGTGGCCAAAAGGTCTGAAGCCAGAAGGACGCAAAAGCAAGAATGGGTACCACGCCCAGACCAGCAAGCAAAGTCGATCACAAAGGAAGTACCAACGACTATCGATAATCAGTCGGTTAGCATCAGAATCGAAACTGAAAGCTGGAAGGCGTCAGTACAAATGTTGCGCGAAAGGGCTTTTTTTATGAAGTGGGGTGGAGGATGGCTGGCATACCCCAGAATAAGGGAATGGGTGGACGAAGAATGGGGGCGCATTTTGCTATCAAAACTTTGCCAAATGGCTTTTTCTTGATTATCGCAGGCTCTATGAGGGAAAGAACTGAAATAATCTTCAATGGCACGTTTATGATGAGCGGTATTGGAATGTATATCAAATAGTGGACCCCAAATTTCAATCCCAAACAGGCTTCGGTTGAGGAAATACCCATTTGGATCAGACTCTACAATCTCCCATTTGAATCAGACTCTACAATCTCCCATTTGAATACTGGAATGCAGAAACCCTGGAAACTATTGGCAACAAGCTCAGCACTTTCATGAAAGTAGATGAGGCGATCTCGAAGGAGGACCACTGCATGTATACCCGCATATGCATCATGTGGAAACCACACCCCTTACTTCCCAAAGATGTCGAGATCAAGACAGCAGAAGGGTATTGGCAGCAAGAAATCCAGGTAGAAGAAATTTTGGAGAAATGCAAAACCTGCAAAGTATGGGGGCACCTGGAGCAGGATTGCCAAACGAAGCAGAAGGGTAAAATGTTGAAGAAAACAATTTGGAGGACAGACTAGCCAAAATGTTTGATCCAGGCTAACAGAGCCCAACATCCCAAAGGGAAGAACAAGGGCCAGAACCCCAGCCGAAAGCATCCGCAGCCCCTGCCTTCAAAACTCAAAATGAGGAAACGTGGGTCTCTGGAAGCAGGTCAAATGAAGGCGGCAAAGGGGCTATGGGGTTTTTTCAAAACAAGGAGACCCCAGCTGGAACATCTAGATCTGTAGAAACAGTTGCAACAAATGGGGCAAAGGGTCTGAACCGAAGTTTTAACACATCCACAGAGGGGAGAGCTCTGATGATCTGCCCAATGGAATGTGAGACAATGCAAGCTACCATTGTCGAACAAGAAATGTTGGTAAATGAGGGAGTTGACAGAGCAGAACCATAGACTATTTTGACACTACTGAGGCCTCTTTCAAGTATATCCAGATGTCTCCAGCGAAATCGGAGATGGAGTTGTCTTCGGAGGCCGACACAAAACTCAGTAATAGGGAGGACGAATTTGGGCTCCAGGAGGAGACGGGCATTGTAGATCAGCGGACTATCAGACAAACCAATGCAAAGTCAATTAAAGCCAAAACTGGTGGACATCGCTCCAGAGGCAAGAAATCCATTCAGAAACTGCTGGAAGATGCCGACAACATGAAGGGGCAATCGAAGCTTAGATCCGGGAGAGGTTTATTCTCTCCTAGCCAGCAATGAAAATCTTAACATGGAACGTCAAGGGCTGCAATGCCTCTGACAAACAGCGGATGATCAAGAGGGGTTTTGATCGAACGCATCCAGACACAGTTTGCATTTAGGAAACTAAGCTAGTTGGTGAAGAAGCGGCCAGAATTTTTGGAGTAAGACAAAAATGGTTCGGCTTCTTTGTGGACGCAGCTAGTGCATCCGGGGGATTGGGAATCCCCTGGAATCCAAGGATAGTCAAATTGGAGGCTGTATCTAAGTCGACATCATGGCAAGTGGCAAGAGTAAGTTCTTCAACTTTAAATTTCTCTGGTTATCTCATTAATATATACGGTCCTATTAGGTCAGAAGATATATGGCGTGTGTGGGGTGAAATCTCGGATTTCCTTCAAAGTACAGATCAATCTCTGGTGATCTTGGCTGGAGATTTTAATGCGACGCTCAGCCCTTTAGACAAAAGGGGGGGCAGGGGTGGCCGATGTCGAATGCAAGAAGATTTCCTAAGCTTTGTGACTAACAACGGGCTTTTGGAAGCAGAAGCCAAAGGTGGGGTGTACACTTGGACGAATAGAAGATGAGGCTTTTCAAATATTGCAGAAAAGTTAGATCGTTTCTTCCTAGCCAATAACTGGCATGAAAAACCTTTGACCTATGAAGTTGAAGTATTGGGACTGTCGAACTCGGACCATTTATCGGTGTCCTTGATCATACAGAAAGATGGAGTGCCTGTACGGTGTCCTTTCAAAATGGAAAAAATGTGGTTCCGAGAACAAGGCTTTTCGAAAATAGTGTCTACTGGTGGCACGAGGCGCCTGGGGAGGAAGGATATCTAGCATACAATTTTTCAAGAAACTACAGCACATTAAAAACAAACTAAAGGTTTGGAACCAGGTTCATTTCGGAGATATCTTTGCAGAAAAGAAAACTCTGGAAGATCAACTAAGTGCTCTAAACAACAAAGTTCTGGTCGAAGGGATGGATGAGACTGACTTCTTGACAGAAAAAGATCTACTAGGCAGATACAACGAAATCTTGCAGAGAGAAGAAATCCATTGGAGGCAGAAGTCAAGGGAAAATTGGCTGAGAGAAGGTGACCGGAACACAAAATTTTTCCATAGCTCAGCAAAAGCTAAAAGGAGCATCAATAGAATTCTTTCTATCAAAGGGGCGAATGGTTTAGTAACTTCCTTCCCACTCTCAATTCGCGGATGACACATGCCTTTTTGGCCAAGCCACTATGCAGGAAGCCACGGTTATGAAGAACGTTTTGACAGCCTACAGCTCCATGTCGGGGCAATGTGTAAATTGGGACAAATCGAAGATCTTCTTTTTCAACATTGAAATAGGAACGCAGAATGCTATAGCACAACTTTTTGGCGTCCGCACTGGACAACTACCAGGTAAGTTTCTCGATACGCCTCTCTTTTCTAGAGCCTCAAAATTCACCCATTGGAAAAGTTTGATAGATGGCTGTATAGCAGAACTCGAGGGCTAGAAATGTAAGTGGCTAACCATGGCAGGGAGAGTACTGATGCTGAAAACAGTGATCTCGGCAATGCCAATCTTCTAAAAGGTCTACTTAAAAATCCCATCCAAAGTGCTCAAAACCATCCAGCAACAGATCAGGAAGTTCCTCTGGAACAGGGCTCATGACCATGACAAAATCCCTTTGACTGCATGGGAAAATCTTTGTGCTCCAAAAGGTAAAGGGGGGGTCGGGTTGCAAAATTGGAAGCTAATTAATGAAGCCATGGGGGCCAAGCTGATCTGGCAGATGTTCAGCGCCCCAGAACAAAGATGGTCCAAAGTTTTACAAGGGAAATACCTTGACAGTCGGGACAGAGATAGAATACTAACAATTGCAAATCCACCAAAAGGTTCAGCATTGTGGAATTTCCTCCTTAGCTGCAGACATCTAATCACAAATCATTTGACATGGCAAGTCGGGGACGGGCAAAAAACAAATTTCTAGAGAGAATCGTGGAATGGCCAAGAGGCACTGCAGGCAACAAATATTCCACAAAGGATTATTGAAGCAACTTCACAAACCTGGGGCACCAAGGTGGCGGATTTCATATAGACCAACAGGCTTTTGAGGAAGGAAATTTTGTCAAATGGAAAGAAGTGGACACTCTGGGTTTGGCTCTAGAAGACGAGGAACGTCTAAAGGAGATTCTAAGTAGCCGCAATATTCTATTTTCAAGGGAGACAGATACATTGCAATAGTGCGGCTCCAAAAGTGGTAGATACTCAGTGAAGGTTGGGTATACTCTACTAGAGGCAAAATTTCAGCAAGTTGAATGGGAGGAAAAGGTTTGTTGGCACAAACACTGTCTACCCAAAGCAGGCATTTTTACGTGGTTGGCTGGCAACAGGAAAATCCTGACAGGGAATAAACTGATGAGACTCGGTTTCACAAGGCCTTTTAGGTGTGTCCTTTGCGGGCAGGGAAAAGAAACACTAAACCATATTTTTATGAACTGCAAATTTGCGCAAACCGCTTGGAAATTTGTTTTGAATAAATTAAACTGGCAGGGTCCCATGCCCGAAAAGCTTCGAGAATGGCTTGAGGTCTGGCAAAGCCCAAAACAAAAATCGACCTTTGCGGCAATAGGGAAAGTTGTGTCGTCTACTACCTTGTTGACTATATGGAAGGAGCGAAACAGGCAGATTTTTGAAGGGAAGGAGGAGGATACCAGAAGATTCCTCTCAAGACTAGAGAAATCTATTTCGGAGCTTGTGTCACATGTTGCAGCCTAGGTGAATATGTCAAAGACTCCCTTTGACAATCGGGACCTTAAGATTCGGAAAAATTGGCCTCTTATTAAATTCAGGCCCATTCAAGGGCTTTGTAGGGTTAATCCTACCGGTGGTGATTTAACCAAAATTAAATGGATCCCACCTCCACCAAGTTGGATCAAAGTCAACTTCGATGGAGCATCTAAAGGGAACCCAGGCCCTTCAGGAGCAGGCTATGTGGCAAGAAATGAGCTAGGAGACATTGTGGCTTTGGGAGCTCTACGTTTGTTGAATGGCACCAATAACGCAGTCGAATGCCAAGCGGCACTCGGAGCAGTCCGAATGGCGAAGAACCTAGGTGTTCAGAAACTAATCCTGGACGGGGATTCAATGTTGGTCGTCAATGGGATCAACAAAGGAGAAATAGACGTGGCATCTGAACATATACATCCGAAGCATACGAGCCTTACTCAGCAAAATCCTGGAGGTACAGATTGTCCACGTGCGTCGGGAGGCCAATGAAGTGGCAGATTTACTGTCAAATATTGGAGTGAGGAGACCGAGCAACGACAAAAAAGAACTCATGGAAGATTTTAGCAAAATTGAATGGGGCGAGATGGCACAAACAGAGGTCATGCATGGGAACAATTAAGGCACAATTATGAAAGTGGGGGCGCAGGCAAAGATCACAAGCAAATCTTTTTGTACTTTGATCCTGCTTTAAGTGGGAAGGAACCCAAGTGCCTATGGCAACACGCACGAAGAAAGGCATCATGAGGTGGCAGGTGGCAAATCGCGGTTTTGCATGAGGCCATTTGATGGAGTGGCAATTACGGCAACATGCCACATTGATTACCCAATACTTACCTATCCCTTCGCACAAGGCCGACGGATCCCATCAGACGTCTCCATGATCACACAGTAAGGAGACCCTTTATTGCGGCAGTCCTTCTGCGGGACGTCACTCAAGGAGCTACCCTTGCTCTTTAAAGCAAGGAGTTCGCAATCTTTCAGCAGTCATAGCAGAGTGCAAGCCGAGAGAAGACATTTTAAACTGTGAAGGTGGGTTGAGCTTTGTTGTCTTCATAGTGTGGTGGGTGAGGCAAACTTCTCACTGGAGTCCCCGAATCAACTCCCTGCCTTCAGGGACAAAATAACAGCACAGAGGCTTGGCAATGTGTTTCGTTTTGATTATCGTGAGTTTCTAGAGGCAGTTTCCACAATTTTCGGGGAAGAATTCTTGAATTTTGATGCAAGGCCTCGTACCAATTTGGATATTTCCTCCCTCTTTTTGGCTTTGGGACTTATGGTAGGAAATACAAAGGTTGAAACCCTCTCGATGGCTAGAAAATGCTTGGAACCCAAGAGGTCTGTTGGGTTGGAAGGGGTTGTGGATTTCGCAGAGCTCGGAGTGGGTCTGAGGATGATGCACGCTCCATGGCGTCTGAAAGGTGGCGGACCAGGTGCGGTCCAACCTTTGGTGGTGTCGAGCTCATCACAACCCGTGGAGATGAGACTCCCGAAAGTGAAGCGCAGTTGGGTGATGATTTTGGACTACCTGGAGAAAATGGAGCGCAGAGCACAGGGCAACGTGGTCGCACGCAAGCGACATAAGACCACCCCGGTGAAATCAACAGCTCCAGTCGACAACACTGGCAGGCCAAGGCCCCGCCATCAACTACAGAAGGATACGGCTGCTGGTGTCGCTGCAGTAGGGGCAAGAGCAATCCCGAACTTTTCCTGGGAGGAAGCGCAAGGATGGTTTCAGTAGGGTGGGGGCTTTTGTTTTTTTTTTTGGCTTTTTTGATTAACCAGGAAGATGATCTGGTTTGATGGATATAAGCACAATGTGCATTTTGGGAACGGGCATAAATTTTGTGGGTAGCAGCGTTAATGCTGGTCTAGATGCCTTCAGATTTTTGGTGTGTTTTTTTGCACTGTGGAGATCTTACAACTATTTTGCTAAATCTTTTGTAACCCGACTTTATATTAATACAAATATTCGAATTTTACCGATCAAAAAAAAATAATCTATAATTTATATAAATATTAAATATTATGCTAAAAATATTTTATTAATCAAAAAATACCATGGTTACCCGGAACCCTGTCTCACGCCCCCTAAGACGTGTCTCAGAGATAGAGATGTGTCTTGAGAACCTGAGACATCTTCGGAAGCTTCCTGACGCACAAGGTTCTTTTGGCTGCTATCTCTGAAGTCTCCCGACCAGAAATTGATCTCTCCCGCCAGAAAACTCAGGGCAAACCAAATTAAAAGGCAAAAAGGGAAGGCAAATAAAATAAATAAGACTACATGATGTTTCATGCTGATATTTTGGACAATACAAAAATCCATGCAAAATTATAGTAATCAGATCTACTGACAGTGTAGACTCTTTGTGAGGGACTTATACAGTTGTATGACTGATTTCCTGTCATTGTAACGATCTAAAGAGAAATCGCCTTCACTATTAACTTTTCTTGAGTGACTGATTTGCCATTCTTGTTTTCAAAGCTCTATGTCGTGATTTTTATTGGAAATTATTAAATTATTTGGTCTCCAAGTACCCCATCTCCTATTTTTTAAAATTAGTCATGTCGGTACTGGTACAGGTCTCCAGCATCTCCAAGTATCCCCATCTCCTGGTAACTACGAAAAATACTATTAATTATAAACTGTGTTATAATTTATATTTATATATTGTCTTATAATTTATATCTATATTTACTAATATATCATTTATATAAATCTTAAATATTATGCTAAAATTATTCTAACCAGTGAAATACATTTGTCGTTGCTTCCCAAACAATAGAGTATAAAATATAAAAAATGTATGATCTCAGATATAACATAGCCCTCAAATGACAATGGAGATTGCCTACTAGCTCTTCAAATATTGAAGCCACACCTTATCAATGTTGCAGACACCAGAAAGGCTTTTCCATGATGAACTGATGTTGTACCCATGGGCGGACTCGTAAGGGACCAGAAACCATACCAAACCCACACAAATACAGCAAGCATTCTAGCCAAACCCGGTAACATAATATCTTTCCAGAACTTATGTAAGATGAGTTTGTGTGACTTCAATTTTTATGAGATATCACTTGAGCTTTAGCTTGCTAACAATTGCACATTTGAAAAATTCAAAAAAGTAGTCTTTATGTGCAATATTATAAGTACTGGTTGCCAAAGGCTGAAAACTTTTTTAAGAATCCTAAGACCCTTGAATCAAAAACAATGCAGTGGAGTCTATTACAGTGAATGCTGATGTGGACATTTTGTACATTGGAGATACAGGTAGAGCAATTCAAAAAAGGGAAAACAAATTTGCAAAAAGCATTCAATGTGGCCATGTGAAAAGCCCAGAACCAGCAAAACATTCTTCAGAAACAACTTATAAGATTTGCACGATGAAAAATAAGGAATTGGTGAAAAAACTACTTTATAAAAATAAAAATATGAAACACAATAGAAATTGGAGTGTGTCAAAATAATTTTAATGGGGATGAAGATCTAGAGCTTAGTGACTCATGAAGGTCAATGATTCACAAACTTAAGGAGATCAATGATCATTGTTGGAGAAATATTTGGCAAGTAGGCTATAATTTAGCAAAGTTATAATACCATTTGATATATTTGCAATTTATGGAAAAGAGAACACTTCTAGATTTCTTGTAAATTACAGTGAAAGGGCTCTCTACCACTTGATGTAATAACTGGATTTTCTATCATAGGAGCTCCAATTTGTAATCCAAATCATAACTTCTGATGATGGGCTATTGATCGATAAGGATCAAGATAAGCCATTCTTGATCAGAGGAATAACTTCTAATAGTTGCAATACTTGATGAGAACATGGAGATTAGATGCAATCCATAAAATGAAAAAATTATAAAAACTATGTTTCCCAACGTTTCAACCACAGGAAACCAACAAAGATGTAGAAACACCACAGTTAAGTGTTTCTACTGCATCCATGATCTCATGTGAATCTCCCTAGGTCAGCATACTTGTGCTAGATGAAAAACGCTACTACCATTTATGCAATAACCAAGGAACCCCCAATTATTTTTTATCTTGTCCAGCTTATCACTGATTCTGTGGCCACCTTAATTTTAGACAATGGAGGCTACAGACACCCGTTTTACTCAGATGGACTCAATTACCACAGCCATTTTTGCTCTCTTTTCTTAAGCATATAAACCAACTTTCTTACTCAAGCTATTATCCCATGCACCAGTTAAATAACCATTCAAGATTCAAAGTTGTTGAGAGCAAACCATTGTGAATCTATTGCTCAAACTCGCAATGCTTTTAATACAAGTGTAATTGCCTAAGTTTGAACTTACAGAGGCACCAAAACAGGCCTAGCAATAAAACCCTACAAAAACTCTCCCTGTAAAAAGGAGAATGTTCAATTTGTATGGAAAGATGTTACAAAATTGGGTAAAACCTTAACAGAAATCTTCATAAAGTTGCATTTTGAATACTTTACTAATGGTCCATTGATTGGCTAAAACCTTAACAGAAATCTTCATAAAGTTGCATTTTGAATACTTTACTAATGGTCCATTGCACGTTCTTCCTAGAAGCATATCCTGCATGAAAAACACTAACACTATCAAAAGCCTAAATCCCAACAGCCTATGCTGCACTATGATTTCCACATTTAGACATAAAAATATAATTACCGGATGAAGATTTAGAGCTTAAAGACTCCTGAAGTCAATGGTTTACAAACTTAAGGAAATCAATGATCATCATTGGAGAAATATTTGGCATCTAAGCTATAATTTAGCAAAGTTAAAATACCATTTGATATTTTTGTAATTTATGGAAAACATAACACTTGTGGATTTCTTGTATATTACATTGGAAGGGCTCTCTACCACTTGATAACTGAATTTTCTATATTAGGAGCTCCGATTTGTAATCCAAATCATTTCTTCTGATGATGGGCCTTTGATCAATAAGTATTACAGGAATAACTTCCAATAGTTGCAATATTTGATGAGAACATGGAGATTAGATACGAACAAATCATACCAATAAATGAAAAAATCATAAAAATTATATTTTCCATGTGTCAACTACACGAAACCAACAAGATGTAAAAATACCACAGCTAAGTGTTTCTACTGCATCCATGATCTCATGTGAATCTCCCTAGGTCAGCATGCTTGTGCTAGATAACAAACACTACCACTATTTATATAATAACCAAGGAACCCCCGACTATTTTTCATCTTGTCCAGCTTCTCACTAATTATGTGGCCATCTTAATTTTAGGCAATGCAAAATTTGTTCTACAAAATTGAACATTGCTTCTCTTATTGAATATCTCCAAAATCACAAAACTTTCAACTAGATCTGGTCTATACACTATTTAACTGTGTAATAGATAATTCTAACTCTTTCTAATGATCTTTTTAAAATACTAAAAGTTCCTTTTATATTATAGAAAAGGCAAAACATGTCGGCCTAAGACCTGGTAACAACATTTTGTTGCATATTTTTTAGTTACAAAATAGACCTGGGAACTTGTGCCCATTACGATATATGATTTTGGATTTGAAAACATATCACAAGATCAAATGGTGTCGACGAAGAGCTCTAATCTTGTTGCTTGGACGACCTGCTTGAACCAAGAATGTTGTATTGCCTCGAGACTGTCACAATATTTGGCCACCTGCTGAGCTGGATGTTATTTCATAAAATCTGATGACCAATTGAAACACAAATATGCTCAATCTCATATTTATCTTCCCAAGTTACATATGTCCTTTCAGATGGCCATTGGAAATCCTAAATTTTACTGATCTTCTCATTATTGCCAGCATATAACAATAAATGGCACATCAGAGAATACAATTTGAAATCAAATTTCTTGTCATTAACCATGATGGCCAGCATTTGCTTATGCATTTTCTCTGCAAGGAATGTTGCGAAGTCAAACTCTGTATTTACCATAGAATCCTGAATATCTGCTACTATATACATCAGATGAATAGGGACCTTCAATTTTGCATCCTCTCCTACTATCTAAAACAAAGAATGATAAGTCTTTATAGAATAATCTTCAAAGGTTTCTAGGCCAAAGGGTTCTTTCTTTAGAAATGAAATCTTAATGGCTTTGTGTCTAAACCCTTGATTCTATGCCTTGGGATGTGAACAGATCTATATAAACCCCTATTTGTCTGCTATGTTTCTCAAAGTGTCAAAGTTGACTACTTTATTTTCTGCCTTATTTAGACCAAAAACTGGTGAGATGAATTCCTTTGTGAACCAAATCATTTTATTTCCATTTATGGCCGAGACCTTCGTTGTTTTGACATCATATCTCTTTGCCAGTACCTTGACAGAGTTAGCATTGATGAATACATTGGCCACCACCAATTTTCTCATGTCCAGCACCCAAGCATTTCTGAGAGGAAAATGTTCCAATCTCTTTCTATGCTAGTGTTTGAACAAGACTACCAAGACACCGTCAATTTTGCATCCCTGCTCCTCCCAGAGAATCTATTGATTTGTCAGTGGGACCTCCTATTTCATAAACATTGGCATGCCTCTTGGACAACCCTAGACATTGCATGAAAACCTTTTCTTCAAGTCCCCTCTTTATTGTTGAAGATCCAGGAATTTGACTCATTTCTGTGGACTTCAAAGAGCTCTTAGGGTTACAGTCAAGGTTAGAGTTTAACAATTATTCACAATTCAATTTAATTCTCCAATCAAACCAGATTATAAGAGCAAATACATATTCAAAATTATCAATTTTAGCAAATTCGAGTGAAAATGAACTTGGTATGCCCACTTACGACCAAATTGCAGTAAAGTAGTAAACCCTAACTTTATAGCACAACTGTCACAGAGTGCTCAATTCACAAGAAAATCCTGATTGCTATTGATAGTGCTCGTTGAAATAGTACTGAAGATGTATTTATTTCATCCAAACAAGCAAAATCTCGACTAAAACCAATCACCTTCCCATTGTTGCACATATGCTCAACCAATGGAGTCTAGAACTAGCCGTTTCAAACTTTGAATGTGGACCGTTGAAGTCGCCAAATCGCGACCAAAAAAAACACCTTAGATTGATCAAATCAGATTTGAAAAAACTTCACACACAAGGAATAGATGTGGACCAATCAGAATGTGCCATGCAAGACAGCACTTTCCACTGTAGGCAACAGTGAACACCACGTGTCATGATTTCGCGCTGGCGCGCAGTTGAAATTGGAGCCCACCGCTCTAACACCACGAGACCACACAAGGCTATTCTTTGCATGCTAGACTGCAAGGGTCCACCTCCACATGGAACGATTACGCAACAGCGCAATGTCGAATAGACTTCAACAACCCTGAGATCAAAGGGACATGCTCCAATCAAGTGATGTTGAATAGGACACGAAGCATACACCTCCTCAAACAATAATGGGACACACCTAACACATGGCAAGATTGTGCAGCATCCCGTCTCTGACATATCTAACAAATTTGGAGCCCGCAGACGCATGCTAGTCATCAGATTTGATCCTAAAGACTTAAGGCCTAGGACATAGGAAAAATTAAAGTCGAGGGAGGCCAACCAGTGAAGAGCACATAGGAAATACTGAGGGGGTGACAGGGGTGAATCAGTATTTCAGAACTTTAAACTTTTAAACACATTAACCCGCATAAATACTTAACAAGAGCAACCATCAAAACATTAACACCAATTTCTCATGGAAAACCCTTTCAAGTAAAAAACCACGACATGCAAAACTTTTATTAACGAAGAGTGGGCACCAACCCAAATTACAAATGTGAGCACCAACTCTCAGAGAGCACCAACCCTCTTCAAAGCACCAACTCCGAACACTGAAGCACCAACTCCAGTAAGCTGAGGAACAAACCCCAGTTTGAGCGCGCCAACTCCCGGATTCAAAACTCAATAGAACTTCTCCGAACACAGTACTTTGAACATCAGAATAACATACTCAGCACTTCAATCACCATCAAAATTACACAACACCTCTATTTATACAGCAGTAAAAGCTTGCAGCAGACCGAACTTTCTTTCACCTCTCTACTTCACCAGTTCACACAATGCATGCATATCCAGCCATTAATAAAACAGTGTGATAGGAACAGTACTCGTTACTACAGTCAAATCTATGAATCACAACTTAATAGAGGAGAATCATTGCCCATCTATGCATCAACTTACAATAACATTGCATCACCACAAAAACAAAACACTACCCAGCTCTACTTTATTTTGAAAACCCGACTCCTAAAAAAACAATATATCAAATTTTTCACATTCGTGTGATTTTTACTGCCCGATAATAGTTGTATACAGCCGCATGAAGACACAATTACATACCCGACCAGTCATTAACACAGCTCCCTACGATCTTATTTGGAAATGACTCCACCATACCACTTTTATAACATCACTAACAGGTATTTTAAAAAAGGCAACACCTTGCAGTTGTTTCAGTCTAAAATGAATGCACATTTTTTTCTTTTTAAAACACTAGGAACTTAAAAAGGTACTGACGGCTCTATTCTCTTCACACGCGCAGGAGACAAAAAGAACGCCTCAGTATATTTCAGACAATATGAATCTTCCCTTCCACATAGGCAACAGAAATATCATTTACAAATAATCTTCACACAATGAATTTTCTTCAACATCCAACAGTGAACATTCGACGCCCACCTCCAAACAGTATATGACACAAAACACCGCCCAGCCTAAAAAAAATAGTCAAAGATTCAATAAGAACACACAGCCTCCTCTATTATATTCATTATGCCATCCCACTAAGTTGTCGCATCCCAAACTGATTACATAAATCAATAATAAATCTGTTCCAAAGGAGAAACGCCCAACAATTATGAGCGCATAGTACATACACGATGGAACCAAATTTAGTCTGCTACCATATTTGAACACTCAACTGATAAATAAATAAAATATTTTTTTCAACCGAAACCGCCAAGCACTATCGCATCAAAAAGATTGATATGATTCCCCTTTTGACTTCAAACGATGACATGGCACATAATATGGCAATCTGACTAGGCACACATCAGCAGATAAGTAGACACACAACCAGCTCAAGCACATCAAGCCGCTCAAGCACGTCAACAACTCAATAACGTCAAGCAGCTCAACCAAGCAAGCAAGTAGCTCAAAGGTCTTTCTATTACTCAGAATGATCCTCCAGAATTTATGCAACCTTGATCATCAACCTTTGACATCAATGACAGCATACTCAACAACCATTTGTGAGGGCAAAGGGGCAGATAAAACATGAGCTCAAAAACTTAAGGTTGTAACTTAAAGGTTGATGATCGGGACTAGCAGGTCAACTTTAAAACATAATGCAAGGCGTAGGGGAGTAGTGCTATGCTTAGGGTTTCACACTAAGTATAATTGTTTCTAGGGTTTTAGCAAACTACAAAGCCAAGAAATTTTGCAAGGTTCTACCCAGTTGATACAATAATTAAACTACTCTAACCAAACCTAACTAATTATAATAATAATGCATTGATTAGAAGTTACATTGGCACTTCCAAGTTCCAACAATATCTTCTCATAGAGTAGGATCGCGATATTTTTCCTCGGTATATGTTTATTTTTGTTAAATAGCTAGCTGCTAATATCTTTTGAGAGAACAGAATGGGTTTTATTAAATAAATCAATAACATTTGACATGGAGATTAAAAATAATTTGTGAAAATCATAGAGGACATAACTGCTTAAGCAGAAATATATTCAAGGAGATATATTTGATAGAAATGTTGACTTTCCCAAAGCCAATGAACCAAACTCCTATGGATTAAATGAAAGTGATCATCCAGGCTGAAATAAAAGATGTAACACTCCACACAATTGACCTCGTCACTAACAGATGAATACATAAAATCAAAACAAATTTGAGACATTCATGATGTTCATGATGCTTCAAAAAATTTATAGCAAGATACGAAACCAAATACAAATTTGGGATTATAATTTTGACAAATCATTTCCAACACTAAAAATGTCTTGGCACATATACAATCATTATCATGTGAAGAAGCTCAAAAATATATATTTAAAAAATAGGAAGAAAGTCAATAAAAGAATTTAGGTGATGGCTCCAAAACTATCATACTAAGAAATCCGAGCACGGCATTTGCAGACTCTGTGATCTTCCAAGATATGTGCCTAGTCCTACATACAATGGAACATCAAGAATGCTTCACAAAGAGGAATTGATGATAACTGTTGGTGACAATTGCCTAATAGATGGGCGAACAAGTTCAGAGGCAGATGTCATGGCAAAGGCCTAGACAGAATTTATGTTAGAAAAGGTTGTCACAACAATTATCATGGGGAACAATTATCATCAATTCAAAAACTGGGGACAAATTGGTGCCTTGTGGAAACAAGGCCATTATCCCCCAATGACCACCAGACCAAGACAATAGTTAGATGAAAGTTTCCCAAGATAAACACCTTAGATTGATCCAATCATATTTGAAAAGACCTTCACACTCAAGGGGACCAATCAGAACATGCCATGCAAGACAACAATTTCCACTGAAGGCAACAGTGAATTCCACATATACTGATTTCGCACTAGCACAGTTGAAATTGGGGCCCACCACTCTGACACCGCAAGACCACACTAGGCTCTCCTTTGCATGCTAGACTGCAGGGGTCCACCTCCACATGGAACCATCCAGCAGTAGCACAATGCCCAATACACTTTGACAATGCTGAGATCACAAGGCTGCACTCCAATAAGGTGATGTTGAATAGGACACAAAGCATACGCCTCCTCAGACAATAATGGGACCCACCTAGCACATGGTAAGATCGTGCAGCGTCGTGTCTCTAACAGATCTGACAATTCTGGAGCCCCCGAAAGCGTGCTAGCCATCCATTTTGATCCTAAAGCCTTAAGGCCTAGGACTTAAGAAAATTAAAGTCAAATGGGGTCGACCAGTTGCTAGAACAAGGGGGCCGATAAAACATGAGCTCAAACACTTAAGGTTGTAACTTAAAGGTTGATGATCGGGACTAGCAGGTCAACCTTAAAACATAACTCGTGGCTTAGCAGAATAATACTAAGCTAATTATACTAATTAATACATTGATTAGAAGTTACATTGGCTCGTCCAAGTTCCAACAATTTCTTCAGATAGAATAGGATCACGATATTTGTCCTTGATATATGTTTATTTTGTTAAATAGCTCGTCGCTAATATTTTTTGAGAGAATAGAATGGGTTTTATAAAATAAATCAATAACTTGAGATGGAGATTTTTTTTTTAAATGTGAAAATCATAGAGTACATAACTACTTTAAGTACAAATATATTCAAGGAGATATATTTGATAGAAATGTTGCTTTTCCCAAAGCCAATGATACCAAACTCCTATGGATTGAATGAAAGTGGTCGTCTGGCCTGAAATAAAAGATGTAACAGTCCATGCCTTTCACCTTGTCACAAGCAAATGAGTATATAAAATCAAACAAATTTGAGGCATTCATAATGTTCATGATGCTTCAGAAAAAATTTAACTGAGATGCGAAACCAAATACAAATTTGGGATCTTAAGTTTGACAGATCATTGTCCAACACTAAAAATGTCTGGCACTGTCTGGCACGTATACAGTCATTAACCGTGTGAAGAAGCTACGAGGAAATATTTAAAAAATAGGAAATCAATAAAAGAGTTTAGGTGATGACTCCATAACTATCATACTAAGAAGTCCGAGCATAGCGTTTGCAGACTCAGTGATCTTCCAAGATATGTGACTAGTCCTAAATACAAAGGAACATCAGGAATGCTTCACAAAGAGGAATGGATGATAACTGTGGGTGACAATTGCCCAATAGATGGAGCAAACAAGTTCAGAGACAGATGTTATGGCGAAGGCCTAGACAGAATTTATGTCAGAAAAGGCTGTCACAACAATTATAATGGAAGACGATCATAATCGATTCAAAAACTGGCGACAAGCTGGTGTCTTGAAGGTGTTGATGTTTTGGCCTTTACGGCAAAGATCAACGCATTGGACAAAGAGGTAATAATAATAATAAATATATTGGATATATTATTGATATATTTAATTATGATAAAATCAATTGGATAATAATAAAAGGTTATATTTATTATTGAGGATTGATTTTAATAATTAAATATGGAGCAAATAATATAAAAGAATATATTATTATTATGGGCCCAAGTCGGCCAACTTGGGAAGCCAAGAGTTTATCCAATGATGCTCATATATATTGGAGTTTTTGATGAAGGACAATCATATCAAAAACATAACATGTGAATGTCCTCTTCATCAATGCTTGGAGCGAATCAATAAGTGAATTCAATAAGCGAATTCAGTCAGCATCTTAAGGAGCGATGTCAATTATGGTAAAGCGAAAATGTCAAGAAGACTCAGCAAATTCAATATGCTAGAATCGGTTATCTTTGCACTCCTTATCATCACCTAATTAGTAGCCATTACAAGTGCGATTCAAGGGCAGCGAACTGAAGCATATTTATATCAGCGAAGTCTGGTATATATAAGTAGGCATCGATACTTGATGTAGGGCTGATATTGATGCAGCCCTTAAATGCATTGAATGCATACTTGGGCTAGCGAATTTGAAGCAAACTCAGACCTTGGGAGATCCGATCATGAGCAACGACATGCATACTAAGGCAGTATATCTGACCATACAAAGAATGAAGTATACCTGCACCTTGTGTGGATTTGATAGAGTGGTCTTAAGTACAAATCGATAACCAGTACAAGGACAGATCAAGCATAGATCGATGACTCCTTGTTGCAGACATGAAAGAAGCCCTGGGTGGGCAACTGGACTCATATACTTCTCAGATTTAAAGCACACAACTTGGGAGATTGAAGACAACTTCAGATCTTCAAATCCGGGTGATATCTCTCCTTTATGATCATTTTTATTACTTCCTGTGCTTAGTATTTGAAAGAGTTCTATAGATTGCATATTCCTTGTGATAATCTGAAAACATTAACAGAAGGAACAACGCCATTATCCCCAAAGTGTTCATAGGAAAATTAAAAGAGTTCTTGGGACTAATGTAGTATCAGAAAAGACTGTCTTTGCAGTTTTGAGTTTCCGTTATTCAAAAAGGCTCCAATAGATCTACATAACTTTATAAAAGTCTACATAACTATATAAAAGTTTACATAAATATATTTAAGTCTTTCTAAAATAGCACCTCTGGTGCAGTTGATCCAATAAGCTCAAACGTCTCAAGATCCCAGAACTTGACAGTCCTGTCTGCAGAACCTGAATATGAAAAAGAATATGCGTTAGTATCTTTCAGTTCCATCTATTATCAAAATGTAAGAGCTGCTAAATTTGATCCTGAGCATAAGATACAGTCCAAGTAAACAAGGATGTGATAATTCAAATTCATAACCAACTCCTGTCATTATATTGATAATATAATGCTAAGTTTACATCTCTCTAAATAGCAATAAAATAATAATTACAGATTCTGAAAAAGATCGAATAAGGATGATAAATTAATAAAACCCATTCTACATGTTAATATAATGATAAGTTTGCATCTCTCTAAACAGAAATGCAATCAATACTTACAGATTCTGAACAAGATTGGATAACAATGATAAAATTCATGCAACCCATTCTACATAAAGACTGTTGCAGTGTAAAGGTAATGACAAAAATGCACAGGATAAACTACACTATATAATAATAGTGTACAAAATTGGTGTGCACAATTTAATACTTAATTCTCGACATGCAGGGACAACTATTCAGAAAAAAGCAAATTATGTGAAAATAACAACTCAACAAGAGCCACATTTGTAACAGCAGTGTGCAGGAAGGTGAAGGCAAGGAAGTGTACACTCTGCAAGAAGAAGAATGACCACAATATTGACCAGCACAATCAGTGCATAACAAAGGGCAACCAGAGCAAATGTAAGATCTGGAAGGAAATGGCTGCTAAGAATCACCCTTTAGTCAGCCATGGCTGGAAGAAGCCAGGGTCGGGACAGATCTCAGTCAAAATGAAGGGTAATGCCTCCCAAGTGGACAGAGTCACCATGGGTGGGCTTAGACAAGGCTTTTTGTCCTCCAATCCTCCCCCAGTCTCCATTGTGGCACCTCAAATGCAAATAGCAGTCAATCCTATGGATGTGACAAGGAATGAAAAAACACAATAAACGCTCTCCATGGATGTGGCAATTTTTTCATGGGGCAGATTATGAAAGTAAACCCCAGACTTTCCCCAAAATTGATTTCTAGAAGTTTAGATGTAGTTTTTGGCACATATTTGTTGTCTACTAAACGGAGGGCACTGACCCCCAGCCTATCAATATTCCTGATTCTCTCTTCTTGGGTGACAATAAGGTTTTGTAAGTGCCTAAATGTCATACCCCCGCCACTGACCAACCTCACAGCAGCCAAAAGATTTGGGCAATCAGCAAACAAGAACAGCGATTGCCTTTAGGAAGCAATAATAATTAATATTCATTACTCTGGGTGCCAATTTCTTGGGTAATAAAGGCAGCGACAGCATTAATTATGTTAAACAAGTTATGGGTGGCAATCCTTGAAATGGCACAATTAGTAAGGGCATCCATAACAACATAATTAATAAAAATTACCCTTAGTAATGGACAGTATAAAACAGCGCTTGAAGTTTGATAGAAAGCTGTGTCTCTGAGAAAAGAGATCTCTGTTCAAATCTCTTCACTTGGATATAGAGGTATAAAAGGAAAGACATTTTATTGGTAAGGGGTCATTGTTATACCTTGCACACACACCCCGTTTGAAACAGGGGCTTCCTTCCTTCCTTTGCTTTTTGCTTTCTGCTGTGTTGCTTTTCCTTTTGGCTTATTGTTTCCAGTTCTACCGTTTGGGGGCTTTTTTAGAGAGCTTTTTGTATTTTTGGCTTAAGAAAGGTTATGGCATTGCTCAAGCAAAGAGGTACTAAAGTCAATGAGTCAAGAGTCAGGTGAAAGTTGTGTTTTCGAAAAGATTAAATTGTCGGGAAATTAGGTTGGTCAAGGAAAAGATCCTAACTCTAGCTAAAAAATCAGAGAATCCTTAGTGGGGCCAAATTTCCAAAATTCAATGCAAAAGGCCTTGGGTGGAAATTTTAAATTGTCGAGAATTTAAGTCTCTTAAAAACAATTCCTTGTCATGCTAAAATCCCCAACCGCTCAAAATTTCCGACATTCCTTGCCAGGGTGAAATCTCTGACATTCCTTGATAGGGTGAAATCTCTGACATTCCTTGGAAGGCCAAAATTTCCTAAAATTCCTTAGAGGGACAAAATCTCCAAAAGTCCCATAAGCACCCCAAAGTTCCGAAATCCATGAAGAGCTCAAAGTTCTGAAATTCCAAAAGAGTGTCAAGTTCCCGAAAATCCAAGAGGTCAAATTTCTGAAAATGCATAAAAAGGCTTGTATTTAATTACTCCAAAGGAATTTTTCAACATGTGACTTAATGGTGATTTTAATTATGATATAGACATAAAATTAGTGCAATTCTTTAAGAATTTTGGAATCATTTTATTCATCTTTCCCTCAGATCAAATGCTGCTTGTCAGTACTGAGAACTTATGAAGGATTGCAGTGATGAAGTATGATTTTAAGGAAGCTCTCCCTTCAACAAAGATTCAATCAATGTGGATGATGGTTGAAGACACCAACCCAGAGCATATGGACATGAAAGATTTCAAGGATTTTCGTGATAATGCATGCTTTCAAAGAGCCCAAGCTGGAGTGGGACAAAAATTTTAGGAAATTTATTGCTAAGTTGGCATGTATATTCTAGGATATGTTGCAAAAGAGAAGAATGTGGGGCATGTGGTGCTTGAAGATGATTTGATGTAATCTAGGTTCTTAGCTAATTTTGAATATAAAATTACAGCACCTCTTTCCTATTTTGTCTTTTTCTCATGGGAATTTGTGCCAGGAAGTGTATTTGGGATCCACATCAGTTTTGTCTTTTTCCAAGGTTACCCCGAGCTTTAGGGAAGGGGGGACACATTTCCTGGACGCCAATTTTTGGGGTGGCAATATAAAAATAGGAAATTTAAAATATTCATATGAAAACATGGATAAAGCATACACATACACATTATAGAACCTTAACATTTAAGAACTAGCAGAAATATTATGCCAAATTTATGAAAATTGAGAGTCAAAGCCAAATTGCTTATAGAATTCATTGTCAATATGCAGAATTTATAGGCATTGTCCTGAAAACAAGGATGTCTGAAGAAAAAAACCCTGAGGATGCGTCCCCGCATAACTCTATCTTCTTGTTGTTGTTGCAGCAAGTTATTTAAAAGGTTTGGTTGTTGTAACTAACTTGAAATGGTAATTGAATGTTTAAACAAAGGAGAGGAATATTCCTTATATAAGCAATTACAAAAGATCTTTCCATAACGAAAACGATTGAGAACTAAAGATTGAATAGAAAGATAGTTAATACCAACTGACTTAAAGGAACAGAATGTTACTAAAAACTAGTTAAACGACTTCAATGGCCATTATAAGCTAAATATTACAATACTACTTTAATAGCCTCCCTCAATGGTCATTCTATTAGTATTAACTACACCAAGTTTGTCTCGAAATTTTACAAACTTGTGCCAAAATGTATTGATTGATAAACTCTTTGTAACCAATGCAAAATCCTAAGACTCGAAAATGGTTAGCATGCTTTGGTTTCCTTCCAACATGATGTTGGGTAACGAAGCCATCCCTCCCACTATCCAAAGACATGGAAAACAAGATAAAATCAGCTTCTCAAATACCTTCGATTTTTGTTGATAAAAATTTGGCAAAAAAAGGACTAAGAAACCCACGATTTTATCAAAACTCATCGAAAAAACTTCTGCTAACCCACAATTTTGTGGAAAAATAGTGAAAATCCTAGGCATACAAAAAAATGCCTAGAAACACTTGTATCACTGAAAATAATTCAGACTGAACTGTTGGGGATAACACTGACAAAGCCACGATTTTTGGGAAAAATCAGGCAAAAAACACAGGTCGCGAACAAAACCCTGTCAGCCCCGAAAAATGTCTTCACGCAGGAAAAAAACAACAAAAAAACCTTTAAGTCGCGCAAAAACAAAGCGCGATTCCTAGGCACGCAAAAAAGGTCACATGAACAGGAAAACGGCATGCAAAAAACCTTCTAGTCCACTTACAATGAGCTGGAGGTGTAGTTTTAGAATTAAATGATAGTAGTGTTTTAGTTTGGAGGTTGTATTATTGTGCTTGTTGCTATTGACAATAAATTGCAAATTATGTTCTTGGGTGTATTTCATTTTTTTATGTTATTATTTTAATATTCATGCATATTGACAATAATTCCAAATTATGAATGCATATTAAGCCTTGAGTTTGACTATTGAAATGTTCTATGTTAAGGTTCTATGATGTTTAAATGGCGTGATTTATCCATGTTTTCATATGAATGTAATGTAAATATGCAGATTTCCCTATATATTTTAAATTTTCCCTATATTTATATAGTAATCCCCTTTGCCATCCCCTTTCATCTCCAAACTTGGCAAAAAAAATTGTCGTCCTAGAAACTTGCCCCCCGTCCCCTATTGTCCATGTCCCGGAAACTTGGGGTAACACTAGAAATTACTCCCAACTTCTCCCTCAAGAATTCAACTTTGGTAGAGGCTTAGAAAACAAATCTAAGCCTCTAATATACATTATTTGAGAAATGAAAATGCCTCTAATATACTTTGTTTGAGAAATGAAAATGGTATCTGATTGATGAATTTGCAAACCAAGAAAGAATGACAACTCACCCAACATGGACATTTCGAACTCCTTCAGATTAGTAGCAAAAACTTGACACACCTCTTCACAATTGCTACCAAAAATAAGATCATCAACATTCACTAAAAAAATCAGCATATGATTATCTTCTTTTACATACAGATTGTTGTCTGCCATCCCTCTTCTGAATCCATGCTGCTGCAAATAGTTATCTAGTCTATCATACCAAGCACGTGGGGCTTGTTTAAGACCATAGAGTCCCTTTTTCAACTTGCATACATAGTTCTATATAAACTTCTTCATTCATATTACTATTCAAGAAAGCAAATTTGACATCCATTTGAAAAATGTTAAAACTTTTGAAAGAAGCAAAGGCTAAGACATTCTAATAGTTTCTAAACATGCAACAGGAGCAAAGGTTTCTTCGAAGTCAATGCCTTCGATTTGTGCATAACCTTTGCACACAAATCTTGCTCTATTTCTCACCACTTGACCATCTTCATTCAACTTATTTTTGTACACCCACTTTGTACCAATCACGTTCTTGTTTTTGGGCCTTGGGACAAGTTCCCAAGTTTCACTTTTCTGAATCCGATCATCCTCTTCTTCCATGGCTGCCACCCAATGTTTATCTTTTGGTGCCTCCTCAAAACTTTTAGGCTCAATCATGGACAGCAAGGAGATATCTTCATCTTCAGAATAGTTAACATTTCTTCTTGTGGCTCTTGGTCTAACCTCTTGCAAAATCTGATCAATTGGATGACTTCTTTGAACAAACTTTGATAGTCTTCAAAAAGGTCCTATATGTGTTCTTACCTTGGTCATTTGTAGGTGTTTTCTATGTAGTTACATCTATTGTCCCATGTTGAACACTTGAGGGTGTATTTCCACAATTTACATATGTTGTTCCATGATGTACATTTCAAGGTGTTTGTTGAACAGCACTTTCTTCTTCATCCACTTAACTACCATCATCATCTTGCACCTTGCTATGAATGTTAGTGTCTTAAAGGACCTTCACATTAGCAATTTCAACAATATTGTGTAATCTTTTGTCAAAACATCTATAAGCTTTACTTTTAAAGGAGTATCCTAGGAAAATCCTTTTATCATCTCTGGGATCAAACTTCCCAAGATTGTCTTCATCCCTTTTAATATAACAAGGACTGCCAAAATTCTTAAATATTAAATTGAAGTAGTCTTACCTTTCCAAAGTTAACATGGAGTTTTGTTGTGCTTAGCTCTTATCAGCCCCCTATTTTGAATGTAAGTAGCAGTATGGACCACCTTTCTCCAAAAGGAATCATTCACCTTAGACGCATTCAACATACTACGAGCCATTTCTTGGACTGATATGTTCTTCCTTTCAACAACACCATTTTGTTGTGGTGTCCTAGCAGCTGAGTATTGTCTTTTTCTACCATGTTTTTTGCAGAAATTTACAAACTCATTTGATGTGAACTCTCCTCCATCATTTGAACGTAAGCATTTTATTTAAAGACCCTTCTCATTCTTCACTAAGGCTTTGAAAGCCATAAACGTCTCAAGTGCTTTTGGCTTTTCCTTCAAAAATGCAACCCGAGTCATTGTTGAAAAATCATCAATTAAAAGCATAAAATACATCTCACCTTGCATACTCCTAGTTCTTGTAGGCCCACATAAATCAATATGGATCAACTCAAGAGGCTTTGTGCTAGAATACACTTTTGATTTGAAACTCTTCCTTGTTTGTTTTCCCAATTGACATTCTCTACAAACAATATCTGAAGGTTTAGTGAGCTTTGGCATGTCTCCAACAGCTTCCTTCCTGCTAATTTAAACAAGACTACAAAGTTCATGTGTCCCATCCTCCTATGCCATAGCCAACTTTCATCCACCTGTCTCAAACAGCACTTTTAACTTTTGATATCATCAAGAATGTATAGATTGTTAGCAGCCCCAGTTGCATCAGCAATATGTTTACCATCTTTACTAATTTCACAACAAGCTGAATTGAAAACTAAACTGTGTCCTTGATCACAAAATTGACTCACTTAAAACATTGTTTTGCAGACCTTCTACCTACAAAACATTCTCAACAAGTGTACCTTTACCTTTGACTTTTGCAGATGTATCACCACCAAATCTTGCCTTACCTCCATTGGTCCTCTTGAGATTGAGAAACTTGCCTGTCTCCACTCATATGCCTAGAACAGCCACAGTCTATATACCATATGTCTTTTTCATTTTGTGCATGAAAGGTAGTTTGCACAATCACGGATCCAGCCAAAACTTATTTCTCCTTCTTCATCCAAACCTTAGTAACCTCTTTTGTTTTGTCCTCTTTCTCAACCTTCTTGTTCTACTTAGAGAAATCTGCCATACCACTTTTACAATCTTTTGCAGCGTGACCAAAGTTATTATATTTATAAGGTATAACATTATATTTCCCTGAAGGAGAAAAAGTGTTCCTACTCATAAGTCTGAAATCATTTCTTGCTAACACTCTACAATTGATTGGCTTGTGTCCAAAATAATTGCAAGAGAAAAAATAACCATAAAAGAAAGGATTGTTAACCCTTGTCATAATTGTTTGTCTTGAGATAGGAGGCCTTTTGAGAGCATTATTTCTAATTTTTTATGGTGAATCCTTTGTGTTATCAACGTTGGTCTTTTGCTGCTCTTCTTTTGTAGACTCAGAACTTAGACCTTCAAGACCAACTCCACCTTTATCAATAGACAATTTTTGTGAGCCAATGACCTTGTCCAAGGACATGAAATATTTCTGATTTATCTTCTCATTATTCAGTTGTGTCAAAGATTTAAGTGAAACAATTTCAGCTCCAAGTCTTTCACAGTTTTATTCCTTGAGCTTAAGCTGATTTCCAATTTCTTCTTCTATTTTCTTTGTTTCTTCAACCTGAGCCTTCAAATCGACTATCAATTTTTCTGCTTCTCCAAGAGCTTGAAATGTCTTGGTTTTCACCTCATTCCCTTCTTGTAGCAGCAACTTCAAGTTCTGATTTTTATTTCCAAGTCTCCTAATTTCACTTAGAGCACTTATTAGCTCTTCTTCAAAATCCACTCCTCTTTCTTCATCAATATTACCTTCATGTTCTTGATTTTCAGCATGTACTTCTTCTATGGCCAAGAACAATATTTCTTAAATTAACGACTCTTTGTCATCCACATCAAATGAACTACTTTCTTCCGTTGAATAGAGAGCCTTTGAATATTTGAACCTTCTTCCCTTTTCCCTTATATTTCTTGTTGAACTTGGGCTTCTTTTCATAGTTGTTGTCCTCAATTTTCGCATATGAACATTTACTGCAAAACGTCCTACCTTGCCACAGTTAAAGCACTCCAAAGGCAACTTGCCTTACCTAGAACCTTTCTTCAAATTCTTCATAAAATGTGCCTCTTCATTTTTAGATTCTTCATCAGAACTTTCACTAGATACACACTCCTTGTCTTTTTCTTTCTTCAAAGCTATGAAGGCTGCCTCCTTTTTGGATGAAGAAGATGAAGAAACAAAGTTTGTCCTCATCTCAAAGGTTGTTAGAATACCATGAAGTTCATAAACAGTCAACTTATCAAGTTCCTTCATTTCTTCAATCATTGAAACATTTGCATCAAAACATAAAGAAAGAGACCTTAAAATTTTCTGAACTACAGTGGACTCCTCAACCTATTCTCCTAAACCCTTAATAGTGTTAACAACTTCATCTACTCGCAAAAAATAAGCAGCAACATTTTCCTCTTCCTGCATCCTAAGACTTTCAAAATGTCTTCTATGATTTTGAAGCTTTGCCTTCTTAAACCTTGTCATCTCCTTCATATGTATTCTGAAGTTTATCTAAAATCTCATGAGCTGTATCGCAATGCACAACTTTCACAAACTTTGTCTCTGACAAACCACATAAGATTGCATTCATGGCAAAAGCATTGCTTTCAAAAGCATTCTTCTCATCAGCACATGTAGGAAAAGTTGAAGGAATTGTGTAACCAGTCCTCACACTATTCCAGACATCAAAACCAATAGACATTAAATAAGTACGCATTCGAACACTCCAAAATACATAGTTTGAGCCGTCAAATAAGGGTGCTCTATTCGTAGCAAAACCCTTTTGAGAACCCCTGTGTGCAATCAAGATCAACCTCCAATTGTTTATGCTCTTTTTCTAAAGGAACGCTCCTCTAACACCAATTAAAAAGCACACAGAAAATAATGAGGGGGGGGGTGTGTTAACCTCCAATTGTTTATGCTCTTTTTCTAAAGGAACGCTCCTCTAACACCAATTAAAAAGCACACAGAAAATACTGAGGGGGGGGTGTGTTAGAGTATGTAGCTGCAAGAGACATATTTACCATACCGGCAATGTCTCCATCAGCGTACAGGTTGTGTGAATGTGTTGCCTATTCACTGGGATGTCTAATTCTTCCTTATGGTCAGGTGACTTTGACTGTGAAGAGTATTTGATCGTTTATCTACTTGAAGAGTCATTTCTATTGCTCCAACTCATGTAACGCCATTCTCTTTGAAACTGTCGTTCGGTTGTGTACTGTGGCAGTCAGGTATCTAAGCAGTCTTCATTCATTATATCGGCATTCAATATTGAAGAGTGATATTCTGGCGTAACTCTAGGAATTCAAAGGGTCTCATGTAATGTAATCGTAATCATCGTAGAGACTAAAGTTTGTGACTGTTGAGTTGCTCAAGTAAATGAAGTGTCATCGCTATGCAACGGATAAGAGGCTACAGCCTCGTTCTTTGGTTTTGAGCAATATGTATTCTTTGGTGATGAAAGTCTAAGGTCGCCGATGTTGTTCTTTAGATATTGAGAGATTGTCGTATTTCCTGTTAAGAATATATTATCAGATCAAGGTGTGAAGGTGGTTGTTGTAAAATTATAGTCTTCAATATTTTTAATTAGTGTTGTTCCTCCTTGATATTTAGTATTGTGTGAAGGAGGTATTGTGTGTGTATTCTTTATTATTTCAGTAGTTCTTTCAATTGCAGATTTGTTATTTTTAAAAGAGAGTTGGGTGTAAAGACTTGAAAGCTTGTGAAGCTTTGTATTCAAACTCTGATTTTTCAATAAAGCGTCAATTTTGATGTGGCTGGGTTTTTCCCTTGAGGAGGTTTTCACAGAGTATCTTTGGTATTATTGTGTTTTTAGATATCTACTATTTATTTTATATTATTTTGGTTCAAAATTTAACATGGTATCAGAGCAAGGTTTAAGTAAAGATCCAGAACCACAATTAATCTAGCACCGAAATATTCTTTCTTCTCTTCTAGATTGATTCTTTCAAGTTTCAAAAGTGGTATAAAGGGGAGAAGGTTTCGATTGAGGACATCCAAGGGAGATCAATTTGGGGAATAATATATTATTATCAAAGGCAACAATAAAAAGTGGTAACTTAACTCTTATGAAAGGTGGTGACCCTTTCACCAATAAAGTATAGAGGAGAATTCATTCCAAGCATTGAAGGATCACTTATCAATCATCATTGATAAGTCTATCAGAACAGATCCTTCATTCATCCATCAATCATTCATTAATCCCTCAAGAAATCAAGCAAACAATCAATCAGCAAGATCAAGGAATCATTTTAAAAAGGAACATAGATCCTCACAAGTGAGGCAACAACACTAAGTCCCCCATCAAGTACACCAACCCTAGGTGGGGCCAAGAGGCCAAATGATTGGGTGTTCATCTTGTGCTCTTTCCCCACACCTTATATGATTCTCCAAGGGATTCCATACTGTAGATCGGTTGTTAGGGAAAGCCTTTAGTTAAATCCCACACGCTCTCAATCATAAGAGGGTAAATAAGGAAACATGGATAGGGATTGAAGTTCGTGTGTGTTTTATGACACAAACAACTCAGAATAAAGTACCAGGGGTACCCTATCCTCTCTTGAACAAAGTCTCCAATGTGCTAAACGATGTGATCACAAAGTAGACTCTAAAATTCCATATACGTGTGATTTTGTTGTTCAAGATAGACTCTTAGGGTAGGATGATTTGTTGAAAACCTCCAAGGGGACTTATGTAGTCACTCAATTTTATCTTTCGACTTTTGGAAGATGTATTTCCTTTTTTGGATTTTTTTGGATTTTTTGGGTAAACTCTTACGAAGGTTTTGAAAATTAAAAAAAATAGAGGAAGATTTGGGAAAATTATTCTAACCCTAAACTAATCCTACGAATTAATCCTATGAACTCTGGAGACAAGATTGCAAGAGAGAAATCTATAACCTATCCTTGCTTTGCCAAATTTAACTACACAAGAACGATGCTATCTTCTAAGGTATTCAAAGGATTTTCACATCACACATATTCACCAACATTTCGAACAATGAATACAATAATGGAAGTTAAGCTTTCAATCACAAGTTCATACTCACCTTGCATAATAGTTGAAAATCATCCAAATATCAAAGGTATGAACATATTGATTCCACAATAAACATTCTCATCAAATCCTTCATTCAATTTAACAACTTGAAAATAAAATCTACTCTTAGTGAGAGACAAGAAACTATGCAACTTGCAAAAGATATCAAATTCACCAACAATTGAACAATGAATTTTACTTAAGAAGTGTTTATGCAACAATCTCTTTGAATCTCTCTCTTTGCAAATGAGAGAGGAGAGTCTCGTATAAGAATTCAAAAACAGATGAAGGACCAAGATCAATTTAAGATTGATGGACAAGATTTAAACAACTATACCCTACCAATGATATCAAATTTCCACAATCCATAGATGTTATGTAGTGCTTTTCTGGGTAGATTTTGTTTTTTTAATTAAGATTCACAATGATTATCCAGTGAGACCCAATGAAAAATGAACAACTCGGGTGGAGCTTTCTTCTAGAAGAAAGTGTCCCTTATCCTTTTCTTTATTAGCAAATTTAATGAATCTAGTCACAACAAGATTGAGCTCATCCATTGTGACACTTGGCATGATGTCTATCATGTATTCTATCACATCCAACTCATCAGCATATAAGGCAAACAAATCTGTCTAGTTTGATCCTTGGAGTTGTTAAAATGAATCTTAATATTCTCTTTGAGCAGACTTCATGATAACCTAAGGAATTTCCCCATTGTTTGGAGCGGACTTTGTATGCAATCAAGGATCCTTCAACACTTAACCAGTTTTCCTCTTAGCCTTGGTGGACTTCATCATAAATTGAGGAATTTCCTTGAATTTAACCAAATTTTCTCCATGGCAAACTTTGATGACATTCGAGGAATTTTTAACACTAAAACTATTTTCGTCCTCCTTGCTAGAACAAATTTCATCCTGTTTCTTGTATTTTAATGCTTGGACGATAGAATTTGATGTGCTTTAAGGAATCTTCCACACTTAGATAGCTTTTTCCCTTGCCTTTCACTAGCACTTCTCATGGCGAACTTAAGCACGAGTTAAGGAATTTCTAGGTTTCCTTGAGCGAACTTGGTGCTACCTTGTGTATTTTGCCATGCCTTAGACAAACTTCTCATCTTTTCAAGGCGGACTTTGCCCTTGTTTGAGGAATTTCCATTATTGGGTCAGGTTTTTCCAACATTTCAAGTCAGACTTTGAAGGGGTTTGAGGAATTTCCTCCGAGAGGGCGAACCTTCACTTGGAAACAAGAATTTTCCATACTTTGATGAGATTGAAATCAAGAAAATTCAGCACTTTCCTTGGATTGGAATCTTGAATTTTCACAATTTTGAATGCTTTTTCTTCATCTTCAATCCAGGATCTTTAAATTCTTGGTGTGAACTTTGAAATATGGAAGATGTCTTTGAAATCTTCCTTTGCCCATCCATCTTTCTTCCTATCTTGAAATTCTTCATAGCTAATGAAGTCCTTGGTTGTGTTTGTTTTCCTCATCACAAGCTTGTGTCAAGCCTATAAAAATTGCCAATAACTCATTAAAATGACTTCAACAATCTTTCCCTTAATCTGGATATGGCCTTATGAATTTTGGAAATTGAAGTCTTGTCCTTGGAAATGCACTTTCAGGTCTGATTTTCAAGAAATTTCCCATACTTAAGCACTTTTCACCATTGCTTCCTTAGTGATTTCACTCTTTTTTCCATGCATAAACTTAACATTTTCCCTTTGAAACTTGGCATTTTCATCTTTCCCAATTGAAATTTTCTCTAGACACTTGGTGATTTCAACCTTAAATGGTTTTGGACTCCACAATTTTCCAACTTTTCTCTAGCTCCAAAGAGTGAATTTTATCTCTTGGTCTACATTCTTCACCTAGGTTGTCAACACTTAGCCAATTTTTCATCATGAGAAGGCGGACTTTATCTTTGTTTGAGAAATTTATTCACTGTATTTTTCTCATTGTATTGACATCTACCTCCTCCAATCCTTCGTAAATTTGAGCTTTTAGTCAAGAATTAGGATTGTAAATATGAAAAAGCAAGGATGAACTTGCTAAACACTTGTTAAAATTCTCTCCTAAAGTAATAAATGACATTGAATTTGCCCCAACTATAAGAATTTTGGACTGAAAGTTTGGAATTTGGATTGAAAACTTTTCCTAGGTCTGCACAAAATCATCCTAAACCTACCAATCAAATTAGCCTTGCTTAAAATTTTGAGAATTGTACCTGAAAATTTTCAATAAAATTAGGAAATTTTGCCAGAACATTGAAAGAATTTGGAATTTTGAATGGAAATTTGTCTTCAACTTCTAGCAAACATGAAAATTCTGATGAAACCTTTAATTTGTGTCAAGAGATTGTCTCCAATTAGCATGACATTCCCTTCTGGAATAGCTTGACTTTGCTCTAAAATCATAAAAATATTGCTAAGAGTTGAACTCCAAAGCTGTGATTTCCAACTTGTGAATGAATGAAATGCCAACTTCATGTATACATATAGCCATAAGGAGGTTGATCTACCTGTTATATCCTATCTTTTTTATTTTTTCCTTTCTTTGAGTTTCAATGAACTTGGTCAATATTTATGGATACTTGGTTGATTCCTCCTTGGATTAAAAAACTTGTTTTTTTTCTTTTATGGTGATCTCTTGGCTTTCTTCTAGAATCTTCCTTATGTGTTGACCTCTATCACACTTTCTTCTAGAACTTTTCAAGTTGATCTCTTCTTGCTTTCTTCTAGAACTTTTCAATGTGGGCGAACTTTGTTTGTGTTTGTGGAATTTATCCATACTTTGGTATTTTCAAAACTCCTAGACTTGTAGTCGCAACTCTTAGCCTTCACAAAAAAAAATTCTAAAAATAAAAATTTTGAAAAAGCAAAAAAGTAGGCGAAAAAAGCAATCTTCGATTGGCATATAAGCGCCAAAAATGCAACTTTCAAAAAAGCAAAAAAAAACTTTTCCTAAAAAATAGGAGTTGTTAGAATTGATCCCAGAAAATTGTGATCCTCGCCCCTTGGCCTCTTTGAACATTTTTGTAGCATCAAAATACTCTTTTGGTCATGCTTGCTTCTTTTTACATTTTGATGACACTTGTAAAGTTGGTAAAAACTCTAAACTCTATACTGGCAAGAGACTGGAGACTGAAACTAAAACACTACTAAAACCCTAAAAAGCAACAAACTAGGGGTCCCCATTTACAATGAGGCGATGTATGATTATGTCACAACAAATGCAAATACAAGCATCCCACTAAGTAGACCACCGCATGTCGGATGTCTAATGCGCATACCACTTGGGGCCAAGAGGGTGAGTGTCCGCTCTTAGGCTTAGTGTGAGGATTGCTTTAATCAAATCGTATCATGTCCTACATTCAAACTCTATTATGATTAGATACAAAAAAATAATTTAGATGTGACATGACCTATCTAATGAATTTATGATAATTATATGTATTTGTAGTTATATATGTGATTACTAACCCTAATGGGAATAATTGATCTTATGAATTATATTTCAACAATTACCTAAAATGGTTGCAAGATCTCAACTAGAATTATCATGATAAAGATGTTTTATTGGTAAAGGTATGATCCCTCTATTAGTGTTTTGTAGCTGCGTGAGAGATCATTCTCACCTGTGTGATCAGCTAAGTTGTTTTTCAATTCTCCTATCATGTTTGCTTTCTCTTTCTATAATCATTGTGTGGACTTAATTAGCAAATAAATGGTGAACCGACTTCGAACCTCAATTGTCACCGATCTTGTCTTTTTCCGATGGGATTACCGTTCGTATTGTTGAGCCTTCTATTCTTGTATCTGCGTGGATATTGCATTTGTTGAGGATTCGAATCGTCTTTGTATTTGATGGGTCAGAGGTGAAACGACTCTTTCTTACCGTCACCGTTTTCATTCATTGCTAACGTTGTTGTTTGAAAGTTACGTGCGTGATGGCATTGGTTTCATCAAAAGTATTCTCTACCTTTATCGGAATTTATTTTTTGGCAAAAGATTCAATAAAGACTATTACTATGTGTCCATTGTCGTGGATGGTAACTGTCATCAAACTCTTAGTGTGCCTCAAGCGGTGGCATTTCATATCCTTTGATATGGTCTTTATTGGCTATGTTTATTCAGGGCAGTGGTTTTTTAGGTTGGTGTTTTTGGTTTTTTGTCTCATATGTTTGAGAGCTACCTGTGTGTGTGCTTATCGAGAGTTGCTTATGTTTTGTGAGTAGTGAGAGTTGCATGTGTGTGAAGGTGTTGAGTGTACTGTTTTACTAGTAGAAGTTTTTCAGATGATTAAGCTACATCAGGGTGCTCACTGAGCTGATATACACTTTGTTTTGTATTTTTTATCTGTGTAAGATCAAATTTCTTATATTGTTGTGAGTCTGAGTGTCTGCAATATACTCATGTTTAATGGTTCATTCTGAAGACACTTATATTCAAAGAGAAGAAAAGCTTACTGATTGACAGTATGTGTATTCAATCATAAGCAAGAAGATTATTGTAATTGTTTTTGAGCTTACAATAAAGGATCTACTTTTCGGGTGTGGCTGGGTTTTTCCCTCAAGTAGGAGGGTTTTCCCAGGATAAATAATCGTGTCAATCTGATCTTTGTGTTCTTAGATATCTGATATTTGTGTTATTACTATTCTGGTTCACGAAAAATTTAACACCCTCACTATCTTATATTTCTTAGTTTAATGGAACTTGTGATTCCATAGCAAGATCGTGATTGTAGGGCAAGATCCAAGATCCTCCCAAAAGATGACATTACAATTGGTATCAGAGCTTTGATCTTGCCAACCTGCAAGGTAAAGATAAAACAATGGATACATTCTAATCAAAGAGATTTGAAGGCCTAGGAAGGGATCTTTAAACTAAATCGAAGAATGATAGTTCAAAGTCTATAGTGACATAAGATATACTAGAGCTTATAACTAGATAATGGTGACCAACTAGCAATTGCAAGGTATGAGGGTGCTTAATATCCCACAGGTTAGTATAGGCCAATAAATGACAGTGTTATGTGTTAAGATGATTAAAGGTAAACAAAACTAAGAGAGCCAAATGATTTATGACATTGTAGTGCAGTAATAATCACTGTTGAAGATGGCAGTGATCTCCAAGTCTAATAGAGAGCTTATGGTGAAAGGTTTACAAAATTGAAATGCACACTAAAACAGTTAGGGAGACAAAAGACGGTGATAGGTTTAGAAAAGCACTGCAAAGTCAAGTAAAAGTTAAGTTAACATGAAGATAGTTGGATAGAGATCCCTGTCATCCTCATTTTGAAGGTCAAGTTCATTGTTGTGCACGATAGTGATGACACGGAAAGATAGCAGCCTAATGAGCATGAAGACAGTCATGTCCTTGTTCATGAAAAGTAAGGCCATATAATAAATGGAAGAGACAAATGTTGTGGAGTCCAAGTATGAAGAATTGTTGTTGCATTTGCAAATTCAGGGTATCAAGATACTGATACTCAAGGCAGAAATCTAAACTAGTTGCCTTCATTGTGTGTCATTGTAGGCCTTGTTGCTGTTGTAGTTGTAGTAATGAAGTTGTTGCAAGTTTCCATAACATTGTTTGAAGTATATGGATCCTATTACACAGGCTAAAGTTACAATTATAAGAAAAGCATATATATTCAAGATAAACAAATTCAAGCTCCAAACAATTGAGCTTCAGACAACTTGCATCAAGTACAGAGAAAGGAAATGTTAGCCACTTATCAACCTATGTCTACAGCTAAAAGTCATGCATATAAATGATTGACCACTAAGGCAAACAGAGTGAAGAAAGAAACATCAATTGTATCAGAGTAACAAAGCAGAAGCTAATAACAAGGAAGATTCAAAGATTGCAAATCTCCAAGGGTTGACCTTCATGTTGGCAAAGAATCCAATTGACAAGATTAAAACTGACATTGCTTGAGGACGAGCAATCTTGGGCAGGGCAGACTGGAATGTGCCCTTTTTGAGATAGGATTTAATTAAAATATAAAAGAAAAAAAATAATATTTAAATTAAAACTATAAACGAATAAAACTAAAATATAACATAATTAAAATTTAGTTAAGTTTAATGAATAGTCATGAAATGAAAAGTTGCAACTCCAAATTTAGTTAAGTTTAAATGAATAGTCATGAAATGAAAAGTTGCAACTCCCTAGAACATGAGATATAAATGGGAGAAGAGAAGTTCATTTGAAAGGCGACATGGAGGAAGGAAGGAAGAAGGGGTTATCTTCGGTGTTATCATTGCACATCCCTTATTTTGTATTTAACATGGATTTTGGCATGCCCCAAGGGCATATAAGTCGAGCTGATGTTTATTCTATATGAAGCAAGCTGCAACAGTTTATTAATGTTTATAGCTATCATCTTCTAACTCAAACAAACCTATAACAGGCATCTGTTGCATTGCAGTGTCACAGTTAAAGCATCTGAAACAAGCAATACACTTCCCAGAAGTAATCTATCCGTGCGACCTGTGAGCTTGGATATTGCATTAAGATTTTGTCCAGTTCATACCTGTCCCAATAAATTTAACTATAGTAGCAAAAATCATTCTCGGGAATACATCAGCAAACCCAAAAAAACTTTTTCAATTAAGCAAGGAAAAAATCAAATTAGACTTAGGGTTAAGGTTATCAAAAGATCAGAAAACGACACTAGAAATCTGAAAAAAAACCAGGAAATATTGCAATACGTAGTAAAAAAACCAGAAAAATCACAAGTCACAAGTATTTGGTTATAAAATTGTTAATGTATTGGTCAAACTTGTGCTTTCTATGATCAACAAAGTTGACCACAAGTTTATCAAAAAACTGTGATTTTTCACTTCAAACAAAACCCTTTTTCAGGGCAACTCATGATTTTTCACAATTTTGAAATTTTCCTCATTTGTACCAATGAATCCAAGTAATCATGCTTTTGACCTTGTTTGAACCCACTATTTGTTTCAAGCAGGACTTTGGGTTTGTTGTAGGGCCATTTTTGTAAATATTAGTGTTGATTATACCACCCTAGAAAAACATTCATCAGATCATTTAGCCAGGTAGTTAAGTGCTATAAAGAAGTACATAAGCTTATAAATTATTTCAATATTGCAAATCAAACAGATTCAATGAAAACCATAGGGGAAAGATGGGAATGGAATTGTTCTATTTACCTGTTGCGAGAAGAAACTCCTGAGGATGGAAATCCATGCACTGAATCTGACCTTCATGGCATTTAAAGTCATGCATGAGCTTTCCAGCAGTCAGATCCCATAACTGCCACAACAATCTTCTAATGATGAGTGCTATTCAATAAGCATTGTTGTTTTAAAAACAAATAGGAAACTTCAAGCTCTTACATACTTACTTTCATAAAAAAAATCAAGGCCTCAGAAGCTATTAAACTTCAGGCAAATATCAAGATAGTATCAAGCATACCTTCACAACATTGTCCTCCCCACCAGAAACCACCCAACGACCATCAGGACTGAATTTGATTGAATTAACTCCGCGAGTGTGTCCCTTGTAAGTGTGGATGCAACCCTTACGTCTAATGTCCCAGATCTTAAGATTTGTATCTAGAGACCCGGATGCGAAAAATTCCCCAAATGGATGGAAGTCTACAGATATGCAATTGGATCTGTGACCGGTGAGGGTCCTAACAACTGGAAAGGAATGCAACCCATTAAATTTGATTATAAGTTCTTATATAGAAACCTAAAGCAGAAAAGCATGACCAGCACTGATTTATGTTTATTTATCTTCTGAACAAGGCTGTCAAATGATAGACTCACTTTTTCCTTCTATCAAATCCCACAGTTTTATTGTGCCGCTTGCAGCTCCAGCAACTAATAAATCTTCTTGGGAATCAAATGCCACAGATTCAACTGCACTTGTGTGACCTGACAAACTCTGTATAATTTACAATAGATAAATTATTGCAGATTAAATGAAAAATGGTTCTACAAAGGCACTGAACAAAATTCGCAACAAAATACATTTATATTGGTTTGCATTTTCTCAAAGTAATGATGTTAAAAAATAACAATGTAAAACAAAGAAAAAGGCTCACATATATACTTATGCATTGCTCACAACCATTTGTAATACGATGTAAACATGAAAGACGATTATCATTATTGTTTTACAAATAGCAAAACAAAGAGAAATCTGCAACTGACCAATAGGGCATTGGGCTTGCCAATGGCCCACATGTTCACTTTGTGGTCTTCTCCGCCTGTCACAAGAATTCTGGAAGTCTTCTTCCCAATCTTGAGACAGTTGACATTGGACGCATGGGCCACAAACTCCTCTAAAATCACTTAGTTAAGGTAAACAAAAACATTTTTCAACCGCTATGACACTTAAAAACTTACAGCCAGTGCATTGGATACAATATTGCTACTGCAGCATATAATCTAGTTCTTGGACTAAAATGAGTCAAAAGCACTTATTTCACTTAGCATTCTGTAAGAAAGAGAAACCTATAAACTAGTGCCAAATTTCATTATCCATGGTGCTGGAAACTGATTTCTTCCCAAAAACTGTTCAAACAAATTGGTGAAATTACTCAATGAATATATACCAGGAAAAACTTACATCCTTGGATGTCTATGCTCTTGAGCAGCTTACCTGAGAGGCTCAATACAAACATCGTGCCTGCACATTATTTTTAGTCTTCATAGAACTAAGACTGCAATAAGACTACGCTCGTTATCATAAAAACTAATAGCTTTCACTTTTTCTCAATTACCTACTTTCACCTAAATTTTCAAGTTAAATTCAGCTTATAATTTTCACACAAAATGTGCATAGCATTAATAAATAGACTTAAAGCAAATACTATGCTCTTAGTCAGGTTGCATTAGCTTAAAGTAGTAATACAGATATTCCTAATTATTTGAAAATATTTCAAACTTGCAAGAAGATCCCCGCCCTCAAAAAAATTTCCACCAGACAATTAGATTGTTTGTGTAGTTTCTAAATGTTTATAGAGTTACGGCACTGTCAGAATTTACAAGAGTTAAAGTAATCCTAAGCTTCTCGCCAGATATAATCTTATGATTCGTATATCTTATTTTCTGAAACAGAAAAATTTGTCCCTATTCAATACTTGCAACAAACAAAAATTCTGTTCCTTAAATTTCACCTACCATGTACTATGATATTTATGCAAAATCTTTTGTGTGCAAATTTCACGTCGACACGGAACAATAAGATAATGGTAGCATACAGCGTGTTTCTAAGGGCACGTGGATTTCCTACACGCATATCTTCTGTACAAAGGATACGTAACTTGTAAGCCCGCTTCATTGTCTGGGACAGAAAAACCAAGCCCTGAAATCAATCTTAATCTCTGTGATCTCCGGTTTCGCATAACTTTCTCCCGACGCACTAATACCCACCAACACAAATCCAAACCCAACGCAAAATGTCCTCCCCTGGTACTTATCAATCAGCTCTGAAGCAGCCAATGCAGTTCAATGTGCCTCCACAGGCCCAAATCTCACCGAACACCGGTAATTACCGATAAAACAAGTCACAAAACCCGCCCCAACAGGAAACATGCAGCACCCGCTAACATTTGAGATACCCAGATCAAATCCCTTCCAATTGCCCTCAGTTCACTGTATTTTTTTTCAAATCTCGTCCTCTGCTGCTACCTGTGATAAAAAAAAATTACGGGTTTTTGGCAGGCAAAAGTGCAGATGCAAAGAAATGAGTTGGAAGGGCTGAAGTTGTGAACAGATCCAACAGCACAAAGGCAATTGCATGTGCAACATGACAGTGTGTCCCTTTCTAGTGGATTGTTTGCGAAGGATAAAACACAAAAAAAAAAAAACGCAAACGCTCAAATATTCAAACCCTAGATGGACATTGCAAATAGCCTGTGCAGATTAAAACCCTACCTCCGCCCTTTTATTGGTTCTTCTCTGCAACTGTCGTGTCCTTAACATCTGAATCTGCTTTCTTTTGGCTGTGAAATTTTTGAATTGTTTACTGCGGCTCTTCATCCCCTTGTTGTTTATCGCTGCTTTAATATATATATTTAATACTCACGGTAGAAGCGGAAGCTTACTTGGAGAGCGTACACTCAAAGAGGGCGACATTTTTGGCCATTTCGAAATACAATTTTGAAAAAGTGTATATTACATTTGTCTGTATATATCTCTGGTATATATACACACATGCTGTATAGATAAATTTCGCAACTTCCATTGGATTTATTATGTCCAAATAGAAATCAGATATTATATCGGTTCCAAACGCAATGATTACCTAGTCTTAGTTACGCATCTTGTAACACACTTTTAAGGGATGTTGACCTACTCTAACTAATATACAATACACAAGTGTGTTAACCTTATTGGGAAGGTATTAGAATGATTGTTATATTTTTAATGATTTGGGTAGTTGGTTGAATGTTGCAGAAAATTTTTGAAGTTTTTTAGTCTCTTTTTTTGAATCCCCACCAAGCCCATTGTGGGGTGCACTCTAGCTTTTTTTTGTTTTCTTAATTTCAAATTTTGATATAATTTTTAAGGACAGCTACACAGTTTAACTTTGGAAATGAGCTTGTGTATGTTTGAATTTTGTGTTTATGGTTGTTTGAGAAAAGAATGTGGTTTTAAGTTACTTTTTGTGTGAGTATTTTGAGCACATGGACTTTACATCTGATTTCGATTGAGATGTCACTTCTTATTTATTGATGTTAATTTTTAATTGATTGATTATAATAGAGTTTAATTTATTCAAACAAGTTTTAATTTTTAAATTATTAGTTTTTAGGTTTAAATTTTAGATGCTGAAATATCTCAAGTCAATTTGAAATGTGTATTTTATTTTCAATTTCAAAATTCAAATGTCATTTCAAACGTAAGTTTTATTAATTTTAATTAGTTATGGTATATTGACTCACAGATGATTTATTTTTTCTATTGTGTGTTTAGGTAATGTATAAAAATATTATCCTTATATAATCTTCATAATTTAACATCACTTAAAATCACTATATCATTTAAAATCTTTCAATTGTCTTTATCATAGCACCACTCTACATCATAGCACCACATTGCATTAGTATGTTATGAGTTCCATCACCTCTTTTACAACAACTTCCAATATCTTGGTTTCACAATAGGTTTGTGTATCACCCTTTTGCATTTTTTATTCAAGTAACAAGTTTTGAGTTACCTTCATTATTACAACATCCTTTACATTCATTATGTAGTGTTTTCCTCTTTTTATCCAAATTCGTGGTCAACAAGGTTATTGGCATTTCTTCATTTTAGGTTTAAACACTCTGAAGTGAGTCTTTAATATAGTTATTGAAGATCCTTATACATCATAGATAAATATAAAGACAAAGGTTATTTTTGTGGACAAAAGTTGATTTCATAATAATAGAATTGGCCTAAGGTTACAAACAAACCCAAAAAATGAAATACATGATCATTCCAAATCTAATTTTTGATTTCAAATAGCTCACATCTACAATATCAAAATTATGAAATTTATTTTTCTTGAAACTGATTAGCTAATTGGTTTGGGGTCTTATTGCACAGGGAATTATAATTTTAAGTTTGGTTTTTAGGATGCACTACCCAAAATTTATGAAAACTTTATAATATAAGACAATAATAAACTTATTATTAATCAATTATTTTTATTCGTGTTGATTGGCCAATAATTATTTTTAAAATTTTATTAGAATTAAAAATCATGTATCATTTTAATTTTAATTTTAGCTCTTTATCTTGGACTAGATGAAATAAATCCTAATTATAATTATTATATTATAATTAAAAATATATATTATTATCTCATAAGTGTACATCATATAATTTTTATATTAAATAATTATCCTTAGTAAATTTGCTAAAATTATTTTATAGTTTAGAACTTATTATTGTTAAATTATTATCTTCTAATAAAATCTATTATACTTAATTAAATTGTATTTAATATTATTACTATAATTAATTATTAGACAAATACTTCGCCACTACTTGGCACTTGTTTCATTATATTTTCATATCTAATTAGATGCATTTTTCTTACTTAGTCCTAATATCTATGTCAAATTGTTACAATAAATGCATATTTAATTCATCAGCTTAAATTTTTGTGGGGTGTATTTTATTTTCTTACAATAGTGATTTGATATTTGTTGGAAATAAATTATCCCTTGTTATTATTTAGGTATGTTAAATTGATAAAAAAAAAATAGTTGTAAGGAAATAAAACCACCCTAAATCAATATGTAGTCTTAATTAATTATAAATCAGCAATGATAAATAATTTAGTTAGATGCACAAGTTGGTTCAAAAATGTGTACATCATCGAATCTACATTAAAAATGAACAATTAAAAATAAAAGTGTACCTTAAAGCTAAATAAGAGATTAAGAATAGTGTTACATAAAATTATTACCGACAAATTGATGTTGGATTTAAGAGATATGTGATTTATGAAAACTATTATCCTGCATTAACAAAAGTTAATCTTGTAAGGAAGCTAACTTGACAGAACTACTTCCTACACTAATCTTGAGAGGAGGGTTATGTAAAAAAATTTCAAATTTCTATAATAGTTATAAAAATAAACATAAATACTATGCATACAACATAGTGATTCACATGGGGAAAAATCCTTTTGAGATAAAACCTCACACTCCAAAAGTTATCCAATATATTATTCAAGAATCATGAAGACTACAATACGCTTACGGGACAAGCTTTTCACAGAAGTATCACAAAATAGAGACTTTGAGGTAATTCAATAGTTATTTGACTATCATAATACATCACAATACGTAGTTAAAATACAATGCCCTCATAAAATAGAGTTTCCTTGTAGGGCAAACAAAGCCAATACAATATTTATCATTAAGTATGAGACTTGATGATGAATGAGCTTATATTTACAATAATAAAATATACATAAAAATGTGTCCTTCAATTGAGTGGCAACAGTCAAGAAGAGTAGGGTTTCGCAGGTTTTAGGGGGCAAGCAATTATGGTCGATCTAGTTCCAGAAGGCCTTTTAACAGGTGTAACTAAACAATTTTCAATACTAGACCCAATTTTCAGCAAAGTAATGCATGGAAGGTTCTGGCTAGCTCTGAACAGAGATATTTTAACCCCTCAGGGGAAGAGCAAAGAGCTAATGAGTCAGGGTGGAATCTCAACCAAAGTGGTGGATCATTGTAGATTGAAAGTGATTTTGACTTCAGGCAGATCGAGAAGAAGTTTTGGCGACCAAAATCCCATGTGAACGATGATAACCCTGGACAAACTGTAAGTAACAACATTGAACATGCAAATGTCATTTCAATTATGGTAGAAAATAGAGGATGGAATGAGGTTGTATCTTTTTTGAAATAAAATGATGTTGTTATGAAATGGGTTGGACGAGGACTTGCGCTTAGTAAAGTGAAGAAATGGTGCGATGACCATTAGGGCATGGCTCATGTCTTAAAAACTTTAGCAAATGGTTTCTTTCTAGTGATTTGCCCCTCCAAAACTGATAAGGAGTGGATTTTTAATAGTGGGCCTTTTCTTTTGGATGGGAAAGGGTTATACATCATAGATTGGATGTCAAACTTTGATCCCCTTAAACAAAAAATTAAGGAAATACCTATATGGATTAAGCTCTACAACTTGCCACATGAAAATTGGAATCAGGAAACTTTTAAAATGATTGGGGATAAACTTGGGACTTATGTGAAAATGGAGGAAGTTCTAGATGCAAAGGATTATTTGATATATCCAAGGATTTTGATCTAGTGGCAGGAATGTCATCCATTGACTGACCTGGTTGAAATCTGATCAAGTATTGGTCTTTGGAAATTGTTGATTATGGTTGATAAGAGTGAGGAGTGTGTCTCTAAAAATGAAAAGAGTAGTGGTCACGGTGAGATTATGAAGAATGGGAAAGGGAAAGGTCTAGAGAGTAATTTATAGACAGATTTTCTTCTTACGATCACAGAACAAAATGTTGGGGAGGATAATGTTGAGATGTAGGATTGGATGGATGTTATGTGTCATCAACTCTTTAATGAAGAATCAAACGGGCAACAACAATAAAAATGGGATAAAGGGCACAAGGAGGTGATTGATCAGATGTTTGAAACTAGTAATGATAGTGTTAATCAGGTTGTAAAAACTCTACAGCAAGTTGTCTTCGCAAAAAGAAATGTTGATAACGAAGAAGATTATTAGCAACAACATGTAGAGGGATATGGCTTAAGGTTTAAAGATGATGCATAAACCTCAGATGGAGAAAGAACAAAGATGCATTCATAGTGGGTTTCAGCAATGGATGGGTCACTTAATGATGAGGACTGGGAATAGAATATTTGTGATGGAATGACAAATCCAAGCATTGAATCTGAGTTGATCTCACATACTTTGCATGCTGAGATAGGTGACCAAAATGTGTCAAATATAGATAAATTAGAATATGATGGAGAGGACCCCCTTTTAAAATATATTCAAATCTCCCCTATCTAAAATTTGGAGAGTTCCTTTAATGGGGTAAAGGACAGCAGAGGGAATTCGGAGAAGTCTGATTTGTACTATATCTCGCATGATGAGGATGGGAACGAGGATGGGCTAGGAATATCTGAAAACCCAGGAATTCTTGAGATAAGAATAATGAAACAAACCCCTTCTTTGTAGATTAAGCCAAAAATTGGTGATAAAAGGATACGGGGAGCAAGAACTACTAGAATGAAGTTAGAAATGGTTGGGAATGCAATTGATCAGAGTAAACTTTTGAGATCAGGAAAAGGCCTTTTCCTGACAACCATGAAAATCTTATCATGGAATTTAAGGGGCTATAATGCCCCTAACAAGATTCGCCTGATCAAAAGATGTCTTGATCGGGCGAAACCAGATCTTGTATTTTTACAAGAAACACATTTAAAAGGCCCTCATATAGATAACTTTAAAAGATGTTTTAATAGATGAATGCTACTTTTCAGAAGTTATTGGCTCCTTGGGAGGCCTTGGTGTGTTATGGAATGAAGCAACTTTGGATGTTCATTTGTTGAGACAAGACCAAAATTGGCGGTGGGTTAATGTGGAATCAGGGCAATTATTCACAAAGTTCAATGCACTCAATATTTATGGACCAAATAGTCCAGTGCAAAAAATGACACTTTAGAAAGATGTTTCAAATATCCTTAGTGTTGCTTCAAATGAAATGTTTATTCTTAATTAGAGGATATTTCAATGCTATTTGTAGTCCAGCAAAGAAAAAAGGAGGATTAGGTTGGGTTGGGCAAAGCCAAAATGATTTTGTAAACTTTATGAATGGCAATGAGCTAATCAAGTTGGAGCTTAGAAATGGAGATTTTACATGGACCAATAGGAGGAGTGGCTTATTAAACATTGCAGAGAAGTTGGAAAAGTTTTTTATTGCAGGAAATTGGCTTGAAACAGAATGAACTTGCCATGCTGAAATAATGCCCATCACAGGCTCCGACCATTACCCTATTTGTGTGTGTATTCAAGAAGAGGTTGCTCTAGATAGGGCCCCTTTCAAATTTGAACCTATGTGGATGCGTTCTTAAGGGTTCAATGATAAAGTTAAAGATTGGTGGGTCTCGGATCCCTCTAAAGCAAGTGACTAGGCATTCATTTTTTAAAAAAACTTCAATTCATCAAGGAGAAACTAAAGATTTGGAATAGATAATCCTTTAAAAATATTGTTGTGGAGAAGTTAAATATTGAAAAATGCTTAGCTCATTTGCACTTGAAAGTGATTGAGAGAGGCTTTGAAGAAGAGGACTAGCAAGTTCAAAAGGGACTTAATAAGAAATACTCAGAGGTTTTGATGAGAGAGGAATTTTTTTTGCGATAAAAATCTCGTGAGACACGACTAAAGGAGGGAGACAAAAATTCAAAGTTCTTTCATAATTCAGTGAAGGTTAAAAGGTCACAAAATAAGATTTTTTCAATTAAGGATCTTAATGGAAACCTCTTGCAATCTTTGGATGCATTCAATACATAATTTTTTAGTTATTTCTTTAATATATTTTTTAGTAATCACGCAAACACTAATTTTGATCTAGATATCTTGGAGGTAATCCCAAACTATATTTCAGATAATCAAAATGCAATGCTATCAGGCCCAACCACGAAGGAGGAAGTTAAAAGAGATTTGTTTGGATTAGGTGGTGAGAAGGCCCTAGGGCCTGGTGGCTTCCCAACTATTTTCTTTCAAAAAAATTGGGACCTTTTGGAGACATACATTTGGGAAGTGGTTGAAGAATTTAGGGTTGGGGGTTTCATCCTCAAAGACTTTAATAACACATTTATTTTCCTTATTCCTAAGAAGGCAGAGAGGATCACTTTTGAGTACTTTAGACCAATCTCCCTTTGTAATACAATCTACAAGATCATTGCAAAGGTTATTGCTAACATATTAAAGATTGTGCTAGATTCAATTATCTTTAGTGAACATAGTGGTTTCTCACCCAACTATTCTATTTATGAAGGCCTTATAGTAGCACATGAGGCCATACATTAAGTGAGAACAACTCAAACAGAGGGGACGATGATCAAATTAGATATTAAAAAATCTTATGATGAAGTTAATCAAAAAAAATTGCTTAAGGTGCTCGGCAAATTTGGGTTTTGCAATGAGTGGATTCGATGGATTGAAAGTTGTATCAGCTCCCCGAGACTTTTAGTTCTTGTTAATGGCAGCCCGTAGGGTTTTTTTGAATCCAACAAAGGGTTAATACATGGGGACCCAATTTCCCCTTTTCTTTTTATAATCATGGTTGAAGCTTTAGACTGACTTATTTTGAGAAAGAGAAGTGTGGGAAAGTGGAAGGGAATGAAATTTGTTGAAGGTACGGATCCACTTTCTCATTTACAATTTATGGATGACACATATTTAATGGGTGGAGCATCTTTGCGATAGTCTAGAGCCATGAGAGCCACTATAGACAAATATAGAAAAGCTTCTGCATAATGCAATAATTGGAACAAGTTAGATATTTATTTCTTTAACACTAATATTCAGAAACAAAGAGAGATTTTCAGGATTTAAGGCATGAGGATTGGAAAACTACCTGCAAAATACCTTGGCATTCCTCTATTTGGTGGTGCTTGCAAAGAAAAGCTTTGGAAGATCTCACTGACAGCTATTTGAAATGTATGGATGGGTGGAAAATCAAATGGATCACCTCTGCAAGTATAATTCTTATGTTGAGGTCTGTTATATCAACTATTCATATTTTCTCAATGATGTGTCTTAAGATCCCTGGGAAAGTTATAAGGTTTATTGAACAAAGGATGCATTGTTTTTTTTGGAATGGGGATAATGAAGAGGATAAAATTCCTCTACTACAATGGAAAAATATTTGCAAACTGAAAGATAAGGGTGGGGCTGGTATTAGAGACTGGCAGGTTATGAATTCAGCATTAGGAGCAAAATTGGTGTAGTTAATTTACTCTAATCTGGAGTTGTTGTGGGTAAAGGTTATGTAGGAAAAGTATTTAGATTCAGATGAGAGTCATTGAATTTTGACAATCATGAACCCCCCAAAAAGGTTCAGCCATTTGGAATTTCATCTTAGAATGTCGCCCTGTGATCACAGATCATTTAACTTGGCAAGTTGGGAATGGTAGACAAGTCATTTTTTGGAATGATTCCTAAAATGGATTCCCAAATCTCAAGAATACATTTGATCTTCATGATTTGAGGAATATTGTGACACAGAGATGGGGGGAAAACATTAGTGACTATATAGAAATGAAACAAAATTAGTTGGCACAGGAATGGGGGTGGAAAAATGTGGAGAATATGGGCCTTTTGATTTAGTGGGTAGAGCTTGTTAATATTTAGGATAGCTGCGAATGTAATAGAACTCTATGTTGTATGTGTTTTCAAATGCAACAATCTCTCTTTCATTTATACTAGGAATGAGGCGAGGAGAGACATGTCCCTGCATGGGACATGTCTATTCATTTTTATTTATAAGAAAGGACACACCTCTTCCCATTAGTTATAATTTAATCAATCTTATAATGTTTCATCAATCAATTATTAATTAAGAATAATATAATAATTTAATATTGAATATTAAATTTCATGTGATTAATAATAATATAACATATATATTATATTATTATTAATCAACATATATTATATGTATTTTAATGATCATACAACTGAAGCTACAAACATTAACACTCCCTCTTAGCTACGGAGGATGATCAAACAAAATGTGTAGTGGTCTCCTGTCTCAACACTTATGACCCTCACCATAGCTATACAAAACATCAACACTCCCTCTTAGCTAGGGAGGATAAATCAAGCCAATGTCAATACGTATATGACACTTTACAACATCAATCATATGATGTAAGCAATAAAATCATCATCCTCGTGATGTAATCAATAGAAACATAGTCTCAAGATGTGGATTGCCTCCATCGATGATTTTATCCACAAGTTCTTTGGTGGATTGCCTCCATCAGCGATTCTATCCACAATCTCTCAAGTGAATTGCCTCCATCGGTGATTCTAACCGTAAGATCTCAAGTGGATTGCCTCCATTGACGATTCTATATACAAGCTCTTGTGTGGATTGCCTTCATCGGAGATTCTATCCACAAACTCATGAGATTTAGAGTGGATTGCCTCCATTGGCAATTCTATCCACAAGCTCTCATGTGGATTGCCTCCATCGGCGATTTTATCCACAAACTCACAAGCTTTAGAGTGGATTTCCTCCATCGATGATTCTATCCACAATCTCTCGTGTGGATTGCCTCTATCGATGATTTTATCCATAAAATCATGAGCTTTAGAGTGGATTGCCTCCATCGACGATTTTATCCACAAGCTCTCGTGTGGATTGCCTCCATTAGAGGTTCTATCCACAAACTCACGAGCTTTAGAGTGGATTGCCTCCATCGATGATCCTATCCACAAGTTCCTGAGTGGATTGCCTCAATCGATGATTCTATCCACAAGCTTCTCAAGCTTTAATGTGGATTGCCTCAATCAGCGATTATATCCATAAGTTCTATCTATTATAATGTGTTTCAAGCATCACAAGATGTCTATCACAATAGAAGGTCAAGTTATTGTAAGATTGTCACCTTTTAATAACTCTTACAAATACAAGTGATAAAATCATTTGGAAGTCGTCACTTCCTCATGATGTACACAGGGGGCAGGCCCATTAAAAATATGGAGTCACACACATGACATCCATCATATCTCAGCGTAGAGGGTGAAAACAAGGGATTTCACCTCGAACTTCTCTCACAGAGGAGAACTCGTTGAGCAAATATCAATATGTTGATCATCCAAGATTGCTTAAGATGAACTGTCAGACTCCCTCTGAGTCTGATATCAATCTTCTTAGCTCCTCATCCAAAGTTATCTCTAAAGAGTCAGACTCCCTCTAAAAACAATTTCTTGTGTTTCTGTCCTGAAGGTATGTCAGAGAGAGATTACAAATAGCTTATAAACTAAACTATCTCATATGGAAATACCAAAGATACAAGCATACAATATTTTACTAGCCAATATTATAGCATAAATTTCAAACTCAATAATTCATGTGCATTAATAAAAAATGGAATACTTATCTTAAGTTTCAAATATTTACTTTTTGTAAGTTGAGCCCATATAGGAAATATCAACTCTCATCAAAATTTGAAGTTGTTTGCGGCAGACACAATGCAAGAGATCATAATGTTGTTCATGCTAGCCATGTCGATGACCTTCATGCAGAGCAAAAGCCTAGAGTGGATAATCACCATTTTCTCACTCTCCACTAAGGATGGTTCAAATGGAAAGCTAACATTGGTTATTATTCCTACCACAATGTATAATTCCTACTCTTATATCGTTGAACAATACTAATGTCTTCTTGTGAAATGACTTGATTACTCCAAGAGAGGTGACACTCTATAATTAATTATTTCTTTCTATAAAGAGACACACTTCATTGAATACATTCTTCTTTGTTATTGCTTTACCATGATCATAAAAAAATTATATATCTCTTTAATGAAAGCCACTTTCAGGAATTTCACATAGACCCGTACACAATGCGTCATAACTTTTGAACCCCACACTTTCTCTCCAATCTCTCCAGTGAGATTATTCTAAATTTGTGTTTCACCAACATATCAAAAATTCAGAAAAATCCAATGGTGGATTTGTGAGATATGATCTATGTACTAAGACCATATTTTATGAGACAGTCACACATTCACGATCAACAAACCACTCTCTTACATTTGCAGTCTAGCTCTGATACGATGTTAATATTTAGGATAGCTGAAAATTTAATAGCACTCTATGTTGTATGTGTTTTCCAAATGCAATAATCTCTCTTTCATTTATATTGGGAATGAGGCTAGGAGAGACATGTCCCTTTATGGGACATGTATATTCATTATTATTTATAAGAAAGGACATGCCTCTTCCCATTAATTATAATTTAATCAATCTTATAATGTTTCATCAATCAATTATTAATTAAGAATAATTTAATATTGAATATTAAATTTCATATGATTAATAATATAACATATATATTACATTATTATTAATCAACATATATTATATGTATTCTAATGATCATACAACTGAAGCTACAAACATTAACAGAGCTAATGCAAGAAATATTTAAAAGTAGGAAGATTCTAGTTATAGAAAAAGAAGATAAACTTATTTGGTGTGTAGCTAAAAGTGGGAATTACTTTGTTAAAGTGGGTTACCAAATTTTGAACAGAGTTGATGGGGAGGAGGAATGGCCTACAAAATTATGTTGAGGGATAGATTGTCTCCTAAAAGTTGGTTCTTTTGCATGGTTGGTGATTAAGGGAAGAATTCTTACGGGTGAGAGAAGAAAGAAATATGCTTTTTCTAGCCCAACCAAGTGTGTCATGTGTGAAGAGAGCGAGGAAAATGTTAACCATTTACTCTCACATTTTAAAATTACAAGTGAATGTTAGAATATGTTAAAATCCAAGCTAGAATGGCATAGCCCTTTACAAATTTCTTGAAAGCGGTTTTTAATAACTTGCCTGCTTATCAAAAGAAATCATTACTATCATGTGTGTATATTGTTAGCCCTTCTATTCTAATATGGGATTTGTTGAAAGAAAGAAACAGACGGATTTTTTGGATAAGAAAGAATCTATTGAAAAGGGTAAAATATAGAATTGCAATCACCTAAAATTGGTCTAGTAAACCTATAGCTCCTAATTTAATTGGCCTTAAAAATCCTAAAACCTAAAGGCCTTCAATGCCAGACCTTAATCATGCAATAAAATCCTAATAATACCCCTTGCATAATTAAATCAAAGTCTTGAATCAAAACATCAATTTAATCTTAACTCAAGCTTGAAAATCAATTAATCACTATACAATGAGCACCTAAATAAAAGTGCTTACACTTTTATTAAAAGAATCCATTCACACATGGGTGTGCACACTTAATCTTGATTAAAAGGTGATTAAAAGAAGGATTTACCAAATTCTTCCTCATCCTCCCTCAACAAACACAACTTTGACCAATCAACAATCTCTCACACGGATGGAGCTCACATGGATTGAAGGAGAGTGCATCTCAACCACCCTTCGTGGCCAAATCTCAGCCATCCATCTTGAGGAGGTTTCTATAAAAGGGATATCTTTCCTTGTTGAAGGAGAGGCAATTATTTTCAATTAGGGAAAAAATTGTTTTTGAAGGGAACCATAACCCCTTACATAAGCTTAAAAGAAAGGAAGACTAAGAATAGACTAAAAATAAACTATTGGGGGACAGTGATAAAGGAAATACAACATGCCCTAGCATAAGCAACCATAAAAAAACAACCAGACAGCCAAAAAGCAACAACGAAGAATAGGACCGACAAATTTAAGACATATTTTTTATAAATTCAGTAGTGTCCTCCTTCAACAATTTGAATTGCTGGATAGAATCCCTGAGGGTCACAATTTCCTTTGAGTTGTCCGCCTTTTTCTTTTTAGTACTTTCTCTAGTCCTATAGCCATGACCAGTAGTGTTGGTGCCTTTATCAGCATCGTCCTCAACATTGATAGGGCTGGAATCAGCCCCCAACACACAAGAGGGCGCACAGGCTATCAGTTGTTACCTTCATTCCTTCAAAACTCTGCTTCATAATCCTACTAAGAATGTCCTTGATACTGTGAATGCGGATGGAAGTAGTTTGTAGGAGGTAGTTGACCACAACATTGATTTTGAGCTCCAGTTTCTCCATCAACCCCTTGTCTTCTCCAACAACAAAGTCACCAGTGCCATACTTAAAAATATCCTTAGGTTTGGCTAGAAGCAAGGCAATTTTATCAACTCTATCCTCTATCTTAGAGTATTTGATGTTGATATCTTTGATCTCTTCATAGAGCCAAGTGTTCATCTGCATGTCCATGTCAGCATGGTCTTTAGCAGCCTACATAAACCCATTACCCGCTCTGCTCTTCTCAGTAGTCTCCTCCTGGCTTTTCACAGGCTCCTCCTTCTCACCATCCATCTAATCATTAATCTCTTTACTTTTTTCTTATGCCTTCTCATAATTAACCCTGGACATAGTGTCATACTTTATCGACAATTCCTCGTAATTCACTAAAACAGGGAAGATGGGGTCATTATGTAACTGGTTTCCCGACTCAAGAAGGGGTTGAGTCATAATGGTCAGGATCACAACATCATTGGGTATAACAACTTCTTCAGGCACATCAAGGCACGGGTTAACTGGGTCTTTGTTTTCCTCAGTAACCTCCTTGTTAACATCCTCCTTAGGCACATAATTATCATCTGGGTCCTCAATATCCATATCCCCAGACTTGTCACTACAGGCTTTGTCACTCTTTGTTTTCGAAGTGTACTCACTAGCATCTTCCTCAGAGCCCTATTCCACTTCTTCTTGGTGTGAGGAGGCACTAAAATCTTTATCTCCCTCCCACACCTATGTATCATCCTTGGTATACATCCCAGTCTCCTCAGTGAGAAATTTGGCCACATCAACCTTCTGAGTTTTAGGGTTCACCTTGTGTTTCTTCTTAGTAGGATTATTCTCTATCATGAGAGCTCTTTTACCCTTCTTTTCTTTGCCCTTACCAGACGTCGGGGTAGGAACCTGCAACTTAAACTTAGCATATTCAAATATGAGAATAATTAACCCATCATGTAAAATGGGTTTCTCAGGGCTATTCTTATTTTCCATGATGTTCGTGCCTAAAGATTATAGCAACAGAAAAGGATTGGAAATTTTCCTCTTATACCTAAAATGGTTAATCAAAATGAAATTGAAATTATACACTCTAGTGTAGCGACCTTCCAAAGTAAAGTATTGCATTAAAGCTTTAACCAATTTCCCCCATAGCAGCTTTATATGTTTTTGCAAGACGAAATCTCCACTCTGCTTCACTAAGAGGGCTTTTTCCTCATAGGTTTTGGGATATAAACAGGCCGCATTCTAGGCCATGAAACCACCCCTATAGTACTTTAGACCAGACATATTCATACCAGTAATCTCTAAAATTAACTTCTCATTGATATTGAAATTCTTACCATACAGAGTGACCTTGTCGTTATCTCAGCTCTCAACAAATTCCTTGGAGATATCTTTATCATAACCATGTAGCCTCTCCATGTAAGACGTGACTCTGCCCTCTTTGAGTTTTCTCCAAACCTTGTCCTCTTTCTTCCACTTACAGACATTGGGTTCCTCACGTTTGAGCTTGTCTCCCATGGTCTTAGAGAACTAAAGATAGGTCTTATTCACCGTGAAATTCTCTCTACCAGAGACACAAAACAAGATGCAGAACACAAAGTGAATAATGAAAACAACGCCTTTAATGGGCTTAAAAAGACCCTGCCCTTTGAAAATCCCACACTTGGAATAAATACTTTCATGTCCTTCGAGTGTGCAAGATGTCTTCGTAAAGCCTTTTAACAACTTAACTTTCCTTATCATCATAAATACTAATTACACCATGATTCTGATGGATTTGGTCGCACTTTATAAGGCTAAGAACCTAATAATTTAAACCTTGATCACCTTGCTAGCAGCTGACATCATCACTTTGAACTCTCAAATTGGCTAGGTTGTCAGCCATAGCATTCATTTCCCTGAATGCGTGGGTGACGTAGGTGGTCTCAAAACTACTTAAGAGCCTTTTAATTTGAATAATGATGTGACTTATATTCCACGAAGCTTTGTGATTATCTTTAATGTAGTTGATGATGTTCATTGAGTCACCTTCAAGCTATATCTTAGTACAATTTTGGTTCTTCACAATCTTATAGACCTATAGGGCGGCCATTTCTTCATCCATGTGACTAGTCTGGATGCCAATGGGAAGAGCCACAACAATGACACATTTGCCATGAGAATTTTTGACAATGCCACCACAACCTACATTTCCTAGGTTCGCTTTTGTCGCCCCATCAAAATTAGCCTTATGCCATCCAGCTGGGGGAGCACCACACAACATCATCACGTTTTCTACCAACAGGTTCAGATATTGAAGAAAATTTCCAGCTTCTTAGCACACTCTTGTCTTTAATACCTTCCATTAGATTAGGTCTCTGATCACAAGCCAAATGAATATTTTCAACAATTATTTTGATGATTTTAGAACTAGCCACCAAAGGAACAATGGTGTCATTCCTAAAAATCCAGTTGTTCCTTTCCTTTCATATCATCTAGATAACATGAGGAGCAGTTAGGCTCCATAACAACTTCCCCAGCATGTGCAAAAAAGGAGAGTACCATTGGTAAACAAAATATTTGATGGAATTTGGGAGAACCCAAGTGATGTTCCATTTCTGCAACATAATCGAACAAACCTCTCAAGAGAACAAGCAGTGCAAGAGAAAGTGGGTAGTGGTTTTAGCCTCTTGAATACACATGTAGCATCTATTAGGAAGCACCCAACCTCTCTTAGCAAGATTCCCAGTAGAGAGCACCTTATCCTGGAAAAAAAACCAGTAAAAAATGTTAATCTTAGGGATGAGATAAGGGATCCAAACCTTAGCCCAAAAGGGCAAGGAATCTTGATTGGAAGTGAGGAAGTAAGCCGAGGACACCGAGAACCTTACATTCAGGATAGGAGACTAGATAAGCTGGTCTTAATAATGCTCTTTAACCTCCAAGGAAATAAGATCAAGATCAATAGCTCTCAGCACCGGGGCTAACTCACAGAGTCTAACCCATTTATTATCCATTTAATAGTCAGAAACCTACCTACCAAACCTTCTTATACAAATTTGAGCAAGATGAGAAAATTTAGTATACTGGATAAGAGGTTTCTTTTTGAGCCAGGGGTCCTTCCAAATATTGATCTTCATATCATTTCCAACCCTCCAGCGAGCACCTTTTACAGCAAGGGATTTTACTTTCATAATGCTATTCCAAGTAAAGGATCTATGCACATTGATAGGCGAGGAGAAAAAATTGCCTAAACTTGGGGTAGCAAAGAGGTATTTACATTTGAGAATTTTGTTCCATTTTTTTCTTCATCAAATGTTCTCCAGATCTGTTTAGCCAACAATGCTTGATTAACCTCTTTATTTTTCTGATGCTTAAGCCCCCATACTTTAGAGGTCTACAAACATTCTCCCAAGCCACAAGATGAAGCTAATTCTTATCCTCAATTCCTGACCATAAGAATCTTTTCTGCAATTTCTCAATTGAGTTAGCAAATTTGGAGGGGATGCAAAACAGGCTTAGGGCATACACAAGGAGGTTCTAGAGGGAAGATTTAAGGAGCAGAACCTTCCCAGCTTGCCTGAGAAGTGATCCTTTCCAGCCAACAAGTTTGTGATTGAATCTATCAATTATACTATTCCAGAAGGAATCTGGAGGTTTCAAAACTAGGGGGAGGCCCAGGTAGACATAGGGAAAGGGAGAGATCTTACACCCCAGAATGGTAGCCATTTTATGTTGTCTAAGGGGGGAGTATTAACAAAAAACAAGGAAATTTTCTTCCAGTTCATGAGCTTCCTCATAGCATAAGAACAAGTGTCCAGGGCCTGCTTGACATTTCTAGCTTCCTTGATGGTAGAAGTGCCCGTGAGAATAGTTTCATCCACAAACTATTCATGAGAGCAAGACTGGATACTTGAGGAAGGAAGGAGGCCCTACAATATCCTAGATTGAACCAATTTAGAAAACAATCTCCCCACGATTTCAACCATAATAGCAAAGAGGATGGGGGAGATAAGATCCCCTTGGTGAAGGCCTCTCAAACGGGAGAAAAAGTTTGAAGCAAAGCCCTTCACCAAGACAAAGATGGAGGGAGAAGAGATTAGCTAGTGGATTAAGTTAATAGATTTCCCATAAAAACTAAAAGCCGCAAGAACTTTACAGAGGAAAGCCCAGTCTACCCTGTCATAGGATTTTGAAAGGTCCACCTTCATAAGGAATCCTTGTTTCTAAGAAGCCTCTAGTGAGTGGATATTTTCACAAACTGTAACAATAGAGTCCAAAATCTGTCTTCCTGGCACAAATCCATTCTGCTGGGGGGAAATAATCGAAGGAAGGATCGAGAGAATTCTAACAGTGAGGGATTTGGAGATAATCCTATAGAAAGTATTACATGGGTTGATTGGTCTGAAGCTATCCATCGAATCAGCACCAGGTATCTTGGGAATAAGAACAAAAAGTAGAGTTAGCTTCTTTCAGCAGAGTTTCAGCCCCAAAGAATTCTTTAACCACAGTCGAGACATCCTTTTCCACAATGTGCCAAAAGGATTGAAAGAAGAAGGGAGGAAAACCATCAGGTCCAGGAGACTTTTCCCCTTCAAAAGAAAAGACAACCTCTTTAATCTATTTACTAGAAGGGATTCTACATAACATTTCATTAGACTCCTTGTCAATTAGGCTAGAGATGGAATCCAATAACAGTTTCTAATTATCCACACACAGAGAGGGGTCCACCGTAAGAAGGGAAGAAAAGTAGCCCAAATTTTCTTTCTTGATGCCCTCCTCTTTCTCCATCTTTCCCTGATTGTTGTTAAGGTAGTCTATTCTTTTAGCAACTTTATGTTTTTGAGCTGTCATATAGAAGAAGCAAGTGTTCTTATCACCAACTTTTAGCCAAAGTGCCCTAGATCTTTACCTCCAGAAGACTTCTTATTTAGAGATGATGTTGTGGTATTCAGCCTGGATCTTATTTTCCTTTAGTTTGTTCTCCTTAGATAGCGCCTCCATCTAAATAGTATCCTGGAGGTCATGGAGTTCAGATTAGATTAAAATTTTAGACTTGAAGATATCCCCGAAGACTTCTTTATTCCAAGTTTTGACTTTTTTTTTAATTCTCTTAAGTTTTTAGAGAACTCTAAACATAGTCATTCCCTCCACATGGACATCCCACCAATCATCAATGTTTCTTTCTAGTTCAAGGTGTTTGCATCCACATTTTTTAAATCTAGAAGGGGAGTTTCTTTTACCAGAGGATTAGCCAACAAAGAGATGAGAGAGTGGTCAAAGCCAATACGACGTAGGGTTGATAGAGAGAAAGCATAGTTGAGGATCCAGTCCATAGAAATCAAATCCTGGTCAAGCAGAACTTGGATAAGATCATCTCTAGCTCCACGGTTAGACCAGGTATAGGTACCACCTTTGAGTTCTAAGTCCATTAACAGTTGGTTATTTATGAATTCCATGAGCTCCAAGCTACTGTCATTCTGAAATGAGACTCCACCAAATTTCTCAGTGTCACTAAGAGGAGTATTGAAATCTCCTACCACCATCCAACTTTCATTTCTAAAATTACTTCTCTCAGCTTCCAGACATTTCCAGAATTTATCCCTGCCACTTTTGGAGTTAGGCGCATAGATATTTGAAAGCACCCAGCTAAATCCATCTCTTATATGATTAAATATGATAGAATAAATGTTTCCTTCATATTTTATAATGTCTCCATTAATAGTATTTAGATTCCAGAAAGATGTAGTACCCCCAGAGGCTCCTTCAAAGCTACAACCAATGACACCACTATTCTTAAACACTTTTATTTTTTAAACTTTTTCTCTAGCCATTTTGCTTTCTTGGATGAGGATGATATCCATCTTATGATCTCTAAAAAAATTTCTAAGAAGATCCTGTTTATGGGGGCTATTTAATCCCCTGATATTCCATGAGATGATCTTCATTTATTACCTTGGGAGCAGATTTTTTGGATGGTACATTGGCACCCATCCACAATGCTTTGTCTATTTTCTTATTCTCTCGTAAATTTATTGGGTCTTCTACCCCTATTACTTTCAGGTGTTCCAACATCAACTCTCATTACTCTTATAATGACTCCTCCTAGGGGCATACTAAAGTTCAAGTCAAATTTTCCTTCATTTTTCTTTTTGTTGTGCACAACCTCAGTCTAAAGGTCATCCACACTATCCAAGAACAGTTTCAATTCCTCCACTGAGTCTGCCCAACTTTTCTTTATTCGCGGTGTTTCAGGACTGAGGGCCCTCTCCATAGTTCTTTCTCCCATTTGACTAACTTGTTATCCTCTTTTATTTCCAACGAAGCCTCTCTGGTTACAAGAACACTATCTCCAATCTAAGGATCATGAGGGATCCCTATTTCACCTTCCTCCAAGATACCTTCTTGCTCAAAGGCTAACTCACTAGCCTTTACCTCTGCACTTATATTTTCAGATTCAAGGATTTACACAACTTGATCCAATACAGGAGGCACAATAGACTCAGGAAGGAGAACTTATAGGGGGGTCCCTTTAGAGCAGCAACCCTGAATAGCTCTTTTTTCTAACACTGAAACTTTAGAGGGGGTTGCTAAGGGATCCACCATATTTTTCTTTTCTTTTCATACCCTTTTAGGGTCTCTCTTAGGAGTTGCCTTAGCTTTCTAGATTTTGAGAGGGAAATCCTTTGGCCTATAACCAGGCTTCTTTCAAGTAAAGAAGGCAAAGGGCAAGGAATTGAATTCACTAGTTGGGTCCACTTGCCCAATTTAAACATAATATTGATACTTTGAGGGAGGTCAGTAGACTGGAGGATATCCACACAAATCCTAGGATGAAAATGTCTTGATGTGGAAGCAGTCATAGGGTCAATGGATAGGATCTCCCTAAAAGAACTGGCAAGCCCTCCCAGAACATCTTCATGCCAATATTCTAAAGGGAGACTAGGGAATCTAACTCACACCGGGGTTGACATAAAAATATGAGTTGTTAAGTTCCAGATTAGGAGCCCATTTATGGAGTGCCAGGGAGTATCTACCTACCATCCAAGGTTCACCACACAAGATTTTGGACATATCTTCGCTATTAGAGAATTCAAAAGAGAAAAAACCTTTGGAAATGGTAGCAATATTCACTTGCCCTTTAAGGTATGACTTTTTCTAGGCAAACTGCCTAACCACTTGCATATTGGGTCTTCCCCCAACAAATTTTCCAATCAAAGTCATCTCCATAGATATGACTGAGAAGTAAATCAGAGGATCAGGAATATAGATAGAAAATTCCCCCTTGGAAGGATTTGAGACAACATTCACTTCCAGAAATGAAGATTTTTCAGTTGATTTAACTCCAAATAAAGCATAACACTTACCTCTACTTTCAGGATTTTGTTCACCAGATGAGGTAGGTCCCTTCTTGGAAGATTCCTTTTCTGAAAGAGGCCCACCATTTTAAGAGGAGTGTTCCCCTCCTTTCTCTCAGAAAAAACAACCTTCGTTGACTTCTAATCATTTTGATCAAGAATCTCTGACCCCTTCTCAAGTGGATCCCCTCCAGCAATTCTGACCACACGCAAACAATTCTCTTCTGTAATCGCACCAATTGCTGCAGGACTGCCATTGTTCAAAATTGAACTAGTTTTCCTGCCCGCGGGCTCCTCGCTCCTACCCGAAGTCTCCACCATATTAAGGAGAGGCAGAGGCAATTGTTGAAGTAGGATTATAATGACATTTTGATTCTAGGTTTTACTCATTGTAGAAGAACATTCTCATTTTTAGCATAGTACTTGCGTTTGTTCTTAGATGGTAAATGTTGCTTCCATTTCTTAGAATTTTTGTTGCATTTTGTTAGATTAATCTCATACTAGTTATGCATTAATCATAGAGGCATCTTGCATATCATTTCCATGTCTTGAAGAGAAAATTATGCAAGTTCATACATCATGCTCACCTTTGAAACTTCCATTTTAGAGTCGTCTAGTCATTGATTCTTGTGCCAATCTTATTAGCATTTATTGAGAATCAAATTTGCTTCATCTAGGAAGCAATAAGCCAATTTTAGGGTTTTTTGCATAATGATAGAGTTCAATTTGATGATTACTAACCCCTAAGCTAATGTTTTATTGAGTGTTTGGTTGTTTGCAGGTTGAGACTGCATTTAAACCACACATTTTTGGTGCCCACTGTGAAGCCGAACTAGTTTTGAGCCCCAAATTCATGATATTCTCAAATTTTCCCAAAATTGCACTTATTCTTATATTGTCTCTCTCATATTCTCGTATGGAAAAACAACTACCAATACTTTGTCATTTTTGGATATTATAATTGTCATACGAGTCTGCATTCAATTTGATTTGTCTTCCTAACCTGCAGGGATTGTCATGCGAGGAATCATCCTTCCTTATTTTGGCGTATGGTTTCTTATAAATTATCGTACAAGTATTGATACTAGTACATTCTCTTTACTCTATCATTTCAAAAATAGAGAGCATTTGTAGGGGTCCATTTGAATTGATTTTTGGTTTAAACCCCTGATTTGGCTTTCCTGGTCTTCTGGTTCCCTGATTTTGTAACCTAACACATTTTTTCAGGATGCTTGGTAGAAGATTTGCTTGCCAAACATATACACTTGAAAGCACTCTTCCTTGCAAAATACTAACTTCTTTGTGGTTGTAGGATGTTTTGAAGAAGAAAAATTGACTAAGACTACTAAGCTTGTGGTGTTTTCAGGTTGCCTAAGTCTACATCAACCAAACAATCATGCTTCTTAAGTGATTATTTAGGCACCTAGTCTATTTAGGGGATTTCTTATGTGAGCCAATCTAAGCATTAGGAGATTATGCTCTCTTTCCTTTTAGGGAAGATCAGAAACCTAGAAAATTTTGACTTGTCTTAGACAATTAATATTTTGGGATAACTTTGGAGTGTTTGATGCATTTGGGAAAAACAAAGAGAAATAGGAGATTATGCTCTTCTCCTCTTTGAGGAAGAATCATAAATCTAGACCTTCTCTTTGCTATCCACTTTATTTCATGCATACCCTTTAGATGGGCTTGTCCAAGTGAGAAAAAGTAATCACCCTTGGAGAATGACCTACGTGAGCATGAGGTGTAAGCCACACCACTCCAACTCACATTAAAAAAATTGCTTCTTGGGGCCAAAGCCTCAAAATAAAGATACCATTTGAGCTTATACTTGACTCTCACCTTGCATACAGTAGGGCCCTAGAGGTCTCAATCATGTTCATGTGACTACTTGTGCCAAGGTTCTTTGTGGGGCTATATGCCTGAATAATGCTTGTGCAGACACAAAGGATGTATTTGAATGGAGACCCTTACTAGACTCCATAGAGTAGCAACTTACCTGACTCACCTCTGAAAGTGGATAATCCAAGTGCAAGGGAGATAGTAACTCTCCCAAGACACTCCTTATATCTTGTCCCCGTCAGCATTTGGAGTCGACTAATATGATATCACTATACCCATTATGTGGATGGTGGTGGCCATATTCTGATTAGCTATTGGATGTGTACCTAAATCAACGAGCAAGGATTTTATCACTAAGCCAATTGACTACAGGGCTAGAAAGTGTGTTTGATTCTCACTCCTTTGTGTTTGATGTTCTTAAAGCACCTTAAATTAACACCAAAATAGTATAAGATGCTTTTAGACGCTGAAATTATGACACCAAAATTGCACAAATTTGTCCAAAATTCATTCAAATTAAGTGGCAAACTGTCCACGTTCTGCATTGTCTTTTTGACCCATAAGAATTGTCGCATGACAAAATACCTTGAAAGAAGCAACTCTTATGGCACAGTGGGAATTGTCATATGGTACTATGGGAATTGTTGAATGATTCTACATTGAAATCCAATATCTTCTTTTATCCTTGATGTCCTTACATTCATCTTGTTTTTCATGTGTGGCCTGAATCAATTATTATACCTTATCATAGCAATCGTGTGTTCTGGATAGAGTGACTGGACCTATATTTGTCTCTTGTCCTAGATTATTGAATGATCTTACTTGTTTTGATCTATCTCATCCAAAATCAACCTCAATTATATTGGTGACAACTGATCATTTGGTGTCCTTTGACATTGACCCATTAATTTAGTCATCTCAAATTCTTGATTGCAATTGTCTTTCATTTCGGTGCAGATTAGAAGCCAGTAACAAAAGGTTGATCTTGATTCAAAAGGTAAGGCTATCGAAAATCCTATTCCTCAACCCTTGTCCTATGAAAAACCAAAATCTGCTCAAAGGAATCTAAATCAAGACATGCCATCTATATATAAATCAATGCCCATGTTTCAAACTTCAAGCCCTAAATATCAATCATTTCATACTAAACATCATTACACACCAAACATGTCATCATACGAATGGGGAACTAGTCAAGGTCGACAAAGCCACCAAAGTAGCATTTCCTCCTTGATTGGAGAACCTAATAAAGAAGAAATCAGAAGGTTTTAACAAGACAATCATTTCCAAAAGATGATGCAAACGCTCATGCAACTTGACAATGATAAGTACTTCACGCACCTAGCATCCGCAGGGGTTAAACTTCCTCCAGACTTTGATATTGAAGGACTAATACAACACAAGGAAGAATATCCTATCACTATTCTCAATCAACGGCTGCAAGACATGAGGTGTGAACTCAGAGATTTGAAGAAAGAGAAATAATGATCCCCAAAAAGTACTCACTGGAATCCATATGTCCCTTTTTGTTTGACAAGAATCTATAAATGCCACCATTTCCTCCCAAAGTTGAGATTCCAAAATATGACAAGTACAATGGAGATGGTGACCCTCAAGATCACGTGAGAGAATTTTGTGCTCTTATCATGGAATTTATGTATGAAAGGAAATACCTAATGAGATTATTCCCTTAGAGCCTCAACAATCAAGCTTTGGAATGGTTCACCAAGCTCGCACTAGGCATTCAAACATTTTACAAGCTTGTGCAAAAGTTCATCCAACACTATTTTTATAACATCTTGCACACGGTCACCATGTTGAATCTATGTAACACCAAACAACACAATGATGAACCTTTTTATAAATTCCTTCAAATATGGAGAAAGATGTTTGTAAGGTATCCTAGACAAATCCTAGAAATGGAGAAAATAGATATCTTCATTAATAACTTGGTACCTAAAATGAACTATGCACTCCAAATGCAAAAGTATACTACCTTTAGTGAATTGGTGGAAAATGCTATCTAAATTAAAGGGGTTATTGTGAAGAAAGGTGAGCTCACCTTATACAAAGACAGTAAATCATCAAATAATCCCAACAACAAAAATGGTAAAGACAAGATCAAATAATAAAACAAGATCAAATATGTCGTCAATGATGGAGGGGTTGATTCATCCGATTTCAAGTCCAAGGAGCCAATATTCAATTTATCTAGTAGCATCCAGGCTGCTAAGAGAAACTCAAATGTTTCGTCAACACCAAATAATAACCAAGATATGCAAAAGTACAAAGCTCCATGGGTACCCAACCCTAAACTAAACTTTACTCCTCTAGGATAGCCCCTCAAGGTTGCACTAAAGACTTTGTCGGCCAATAAAATCATCACGTTACCAGACTCAAAGCCTTAGGAACCAACAGTCAAACCTAAGTGGTGGAATGATAATCACTTTTAGTATCACAAAAACAAGGGACATTTGACCAATGAATGCATGAAATTAAAATGTGTCATTTACAAATTTAGTATTTACAAATTTCCCTGATATATTATTGCTTGATGACATGAAACTGATTGAATGTTTGAAGATCTTAAGTTGATGATCATGCAAGGCATTAAATCAGTTAATGTATTGTATTTCCATTGATGTCAACTTGATATAATCAGTATGGTCATTTTAATACCGCCAAAGACTTCAAAGAACTGATGAATCAAAGGCTATGCTATCGATAATGCATATAAAGTCAAGTATTTACTAAGTGACTGCATACACCAACAGAGTGTACCCAATGGTCAAAGTAAAAGAACAAAGTCACAGTGTTGCCCGAAGAAGAAATGCATAGCATTACCAGCGAGCAGAGTTATAGTGTTGTCTGACGAGAAAAACATAGAGTAACCCGACGGACAGAATTTCAGTGTTGCCCGACGAAGAAGACAAGGACAGAGATCCCGATGACAACTGAAGTCACACTGACGAAACAATTTGTTATCACTGATGACTAACTAAAGTGTTGACTGACAGAACAGAGAGTTCAGAAAATGACAAAAATGCTTAGATGTCAAGAAGCTAAATATATAATTAATGGATACTTATCATTGTTTTAATCATCCAGATAAAGTCAGAGATAAGTAATTGATTTAAAGCTACTTTGTCCAGTTAGCAAGAAGATCTCTAAAAGATCAGAATGGATATTTGCTTTAAATCTATTGGCAAATATTGTTGAACACACCAAGATCAAGAAAGCCTAGAAAAGAGGAAATAATGTCTATAAGAGACAAACTCAATTCATTATGAATTGTGTGTGTGGGGTGAACAAGAGAAGAGGAAAGATGCTAAAGAAAATCTGAAGGAGAAGAAAGTCTTCATTTCAGTCCTAATCAACAAGCTACAGGAAGAGCTAGACTCTGCAGACACCGACGAACAGTGAGACAAGCATCACAAAGCAGAATAAGTGTGGAGCAAAGGTATATATTTGATTATATTGATCAGTGAAGTAATGGACCTACAATAGATCTAAAAATCTATAATTGAGTTGTATGTATGAACAGATCATTAGTGTTTTAGTTTAACCAATGAAGCATATAAGCCTCTTAACCGAGCAGGACTTAAAAGTCTTTTTCAATTGAGATACATCCCAAGGAGTATCAAAAAGTAGCATTGGATATGCCCGATACCTATTGACAGCCCAAGAGAGTTTGATCAAGGATGGTAACATTAGATGCCAGATACTAGTTGACAAACTATTTCTAAATCCTCTAACAAGGTCACACCTAATAGTGTGTTTGTAACCTTTAACAGGGTTGGCTCTTAACAGGTCTCACTTCAGAAGAGTGAAAATTTTGGGTACCATTCCCAGCGGTTTTTCCCTTAACAGGGTTTCCACATTAAAAATCCATGTGTTATGTGTGCATGATTCATTTCTTTACTGTTTTGTATCTTACATAGTTGATTCTGGATTGATCAGTATACTTTGCATATTTACTGTGTTTCGGTAAATAGATGACTGCTTATCGGTAAACATACAGAAGAAGGTTTAACAAAGAAATCTGACAAGTAGTAAATTGATATAAGTATTTCATGGCATTCATCTTGTAGGATAGAAGATAACTTGAGATATAATTTGTGGTTGTAAGTTCAAAGGGTTATTTTAAGGATTAATTTTTGAGGCCACTGATTCACCCCCCCACCTCTCAGTTATTTCTAACAATTGGTATCAGAGCTTGTGTGCTTAGAAAGGAGGGTTTCAAGACCTAAGCTAAAGATCACAAGATGAACAGACAAGATGTGCCCAAGTTGAACAAAGATAATTTTGCTTCATGGCAGAGCAGAATAAGACTCCACTTATCAGATATTGGTAATGATGTTACTCAATACTTAGAAATTGAATATGTGTTTCCCACAGGAGCACCAACAATTAAACAAATGAGAGAGAAGCATGAACATAATGACATGATGATAGAGCTTGCTTCCTCACTCTCCAATGCTGAATTTGAAGATGTCAAATCCTGCAAGATTGCAAAGAAGATGTGGGACAAATTGATGCTTGTACATGGTGGTGACAAAAATGTTTTGAGAGCCAAGGAAGAAAGCCTTAGAGGAAAGTTTTATGATCTCAAAATGAAAGAAGGTGAAAACATCACTCAGTATAGCACAAGAATCAAAGAGGTAGTCAATGCTATTCGAGGAGTTGGAGGTGTACTAAAAGAAGATACAGTGGTAAGTAATGTAACACCCCAAAATTGGCATCTTGCAACCCTAACCAATTTTGTAATTATTCAGATAATTGAGAAAAAGCAATTATGAGGTCATATTTATTTAATTAATTAGATATTCTATCAAAAATCTTATTTCTATTTAGAAATGGGAACTTTGAATTTATTGTGCTTTAAAGAGAAATAAAACAATTAAATTCAAATAAAGCAATATTAAATCAAAGAGATAAAACAGTTAAAACAGGAAGAAAACAATTTATTGAATTCTTTTCAATAAAGTTTTCTATTTTAATTGGCTTTTATATTTGTTTTATTTCAAAACAGGAAAGTTTCTATTCTGATCCTCTCAGAGTCTATAAAAGAACTCTCTTTCTTCATTCAAACCCCCTGAAAAACTTTACTCAATTTTGCATTATTAGAATATAGAATTGTTGTCTCATTTTCTTAATATCATATAGATTAACTTCATTTTGCAAATAAGATAGTTTCAATTTCTAGACTAAATTGCATTGAAATCATGTATTAGCTTAATCTTTCATATTTCATTTCTCAGCATAATCTTGCATTGCATTGCATTTATGATGATAAATCCTTCGTTCTTAGATTGGTCCATGGTTGTGAGACTCTCGTCCTGAGAGCAATTTCAAAAACCCCATCTAGATAGAAGGCAACAGGTCAAATCACACAGGCAGGCAGGATGAATAA
>MU217870.1:1008695-1036859 GCA_018584345.1 Thuja plicata | reverse complement strand
TACATAATCAAAATAGATTATCAACAAACATAATCTATCTTAGCTTTCCAGGAGTCCACGTCATACTCCCTAAATCATCGCTTCAGTTCAACAACTCTGTATCACTGTTCTGCTACTGTCGCATGTCTTTATTTCATTGTAACTCTCTGTAAAATTTACCAAAATGAAATCTATCTTAGGTGAAGGTCATACATAATCCATAGTATCTACTTCTAAGCTCACATGTCATAACTCATCGGTCTCAATCTTTGACACCCAAAATACCTATGTCTGCTCTGTACTTAGTCGATTTCATAATAGAGTCACCAAAATGTAACTCCAGATCAATCAATCAATATGCAAGATGTGTTGCCATAAATGAAAACCAAAAAGTGAATCATAACACACAAAATTGATCACTTTCCAACAATCTCTCCCTTTGGCATTGATGGCAACACTTAACAAAAAAATGACTAAGTGTTCCAACAAAATAAAAGTTGTCTATTCTTCTTCTTCCTCTATTTTGTTTTTCTCCTATCCCTTATACATTATCTTCCCCTCTTCTCGCCTATTCATTTTTCTCTTCTCTCTTCTCTCCTATTCATTTTTTCTCTTTTCTCTTCTCCCCTATTCATTTTTTCTCTTCCCTCTTCTCCCCCTTTAACAACAATGACAAAGGTGCATAAAAATTAATAGGACTAGTGCTTACTCACGAATTCAAAATATCTTGAAAAGAATCTTCCAAGATCTTCACTTCTGTACCCCATGACTTAATCAATAGCTAAATAACATGAATTAGTCCATTCAATACAAATGATGTTGTCTCTACTTCTTTCAACTCTGTTGGCATAGAGTTAGCCAATGATTCTACAGTCTTCTCCATGTCAGATAAGTGAGCTTCAATAATTGATAGCTTAGGAGTGATTAAACTCTTAAGAAAACCAAACCTTTTTATGACTCCCCCTTTCTTAATATCCAATACATTTAGTTTAGCCAAAATTATTGTTGCTTCTTTGTCCAACTCCATTAAAAATTGTGAAGAGGTCTCACAACTGTCCATCATACTGTTCAAGGTTGCCCTGTCCTTGGCAATAATGTCTTCAATGTTTTGAACATGCCTGGTAGGATTTATGCAATAAATGAATAGTGTTTTTCCATGTTTAATACAACTCTTATAATTTGTTTTTATAGCTCTCAAAATGCCTAAGTCCCATGAGATAGACTGGTAAAATTCAAACAATTTCTTCTTTGAGTAGTTCTTCTCTGCCTTTTCTTCTGCAATCTTTACTAAGTTCTCATAATGACCATAAAACTCATTTAGTTCCATCTTCAAGTTTTCTATGTCATCTCTTCTCTGTAAAACAATAGGTATTGGAAGCAATTTGTTCACAGTATCGATTGCTCTATTCATTACCTTAGTCTTCTTGTCACTCTTCTTCTCCGATCTATCCTTTGCTTTAGTGAGTGTGGTGAACGCTAAGCTCACCAACTCATCCTCATCCATACAATCAACATCAATATATATAGGTTTTTCTTTTCTTTCCAACAATAAGATAGAAGACCTATTTATCTCAGTTTTCACTTCATCTTTTTCTTCTTCTTCTCTCTGCTCCAATTCTTTCTGTACTTCCTCTCTTTGTTCTTCCTCTTTGCATTCTTCATCCTTCTGTTCTTCATTCTCTTCCATAGCACTATTAATGTTTCCTTCAAAAGGGTCCTTCTCATCATGAGAAGTGTCAAGTGTCACAGGAACACCAGAAACATAGAAATCTTATTGCATAACATCTTTGCTTTGCTCAACACTTGCCTCAACTGTCTTGGAACTTTCTCCCATTCCTAAGGATGTAGGCATTGTAGTTTTAATAGGTGAAGTCTTCTCAGGAATCGATGACATTAGTATATGATCCAGTGTTCTCTCAGTATCTTCAGTAACATATTCATACTTCCTTACCATAATCTTTACTAACCTTGCCTTTGTCCTCAATAAAGGTTTTAGTTCAACAAGCAGTTTGTCTCTCTCTTGCATAGAAACTATAGGTAACAATTTATCAATTACTTGACTCTTGATAGTATCATCTTCAATGTGTGCTAGTTGTTTCCTTATCTCTAATGTCCCATACAACTCCCCAGGTACACTTCCCTCAATCTCCAATAGATTCTTCTTAAAAATAAGTAGATGATTTACTACAATATATTCAATCTTAATTTTTTCATTTTCTTCATACCTATCATAATATTTTTCTATTGTTACAAGATTTCCCTACTCAATTTCTCTCTTCTCAATCATTTTCAAGTCAGGTTTCCATACAGGTTTATCACTTACTGATATTTTCTCTTCTCTCATAGTCCTCAGTTCTTTAGGTGATGAATTTTTTCTGGAGGATCTAGTGCTCACTCTAGGAACCAGTTCTACTACCTACGAGGTCAGCTATGATGAAGAATGGGTATCTACATCAATGACTGTAGTAGGTGCAACAACTATCATCACAACTTTAGGATGTGGAAGGGCTGAAGTACTAGCACTTGCCAATCCAGAAGATCATTCTGCCAATTTCCTCTTTACTTCCCTCAACTCTTCCTCAGTCAATCCTACCTTAACTCCGCATTCATGAATATTTTTTTCAACTCTTCTTTTCCTTAAGCCTCTAGTATGTTCTTCTCTAACTTCAGCTGATTTTTCTTCATAGGTACCCCATCTCTTCTCAAATGTATCTATCTTAGATGCAAGAAAATGTTTGATCTACATGGTCAGTACTTTTGAACTTACTTCATATCCTATAGGATAACACCATTTCTTTCTTAAAACAACTACCTCAAAGCACACACAATCAGTTTCAACCATAAAACAGATTGTATCCTTATATTTCTCAACTAAATCTTCAGGAATCGTGTATCTTTCTTTCATTTGCCTCTGAAGAATTTTGATCATACCAAATAGCTCTCCATCAACCCATGTACTGTTCTGTCTTCGATAACTATGTGAAATCTGAATACCAGTAGGTATGCCTTTTCTCCAACCACTAGGATGCATTCCTAGAAATCTGTGCTCAATGTGTATGTACATATGCATTAGCAATGAACCAAATATGAAGGTTTTGGATTTGTCTTTCTTTATCAGCTTCACATTTTCCAAAAACTATTGTGCCGACACTTCACATAGGTTATACTTTTTGCTTTCGTTCACCATTTTGTAGGTCATCATAATAACTCTAGCAGATACATAATTAGGTCTACTACTATAGTAGAATTTGTAACCAAGTATCATAGTAATCAATCTCACATCCTGCTGAAAGATGTCATTCACTGTCATGGCTTACCTATCCCATTTTGAATGCATTAGGGTTTCAACTTGCTTCTTAACATGTTTCTCTACTACATGAATGATTCCAATATTGTCCAATCCAATAATCTCATGTATCAAGTCACTACATATCTTCACAGGTTGTTTGCCTATCCAAATAAACTGATCATGAACTCTACTCAACAATATCTTAATCCATTCTTCTTCGCTGAATTCATATAAATCCAAAATTTTCATAATGTTTAACTCATTAACATGTTTGAATTCATCTCTCATAATACCATTATCAGCCATGTATTCCATTTTAGTAGAAATGTCATCAATACCAAGTATGTCATATTTGTAATGAATGTATGCCCTAATGTCTTCTACATGCAATATGTCGTGAGGTGTCTGATAAAATGCTCCTTCAGGGTCTTCTTCACAGGATTTGAAAGGATGTTTCTTGAATTTATACCTAGGTCTATCCACAACACCAAATATCACAAGTGCATCCATAGTTTCTGTATAAGTAGATGATGTAAATACCTTTCACACGCTGAAATCCAAGTATTTGCTTTGATCGATCATGCAAGGTAATTGCTAGATAGTCTGAATATATTTTCTCTCTGATCTCCTTAGGTCGCTCTTTATTAAATGGTAAGGAAATAGATAATCATTAGGTGCTTTATACAATGTTAAGTCATTAAAATCTCACATTACCCAATGCTGTCCAATCGGCTATAAATCTCGTGATCAAAATATATGTATTGTCTGATGTTGCGCTCTTAAATATATATTCCATGATGTCAGCCATGATCACTACTAAGCTCGCTAGGGCTCAATCCACATAATAAGGGGTAGGATATATTCTAATATCTTTATCCAATGCTCCTCCTAAGGCCATAATCAACCAATTAGGTCAATTCAACTTTGTTAACATTAGCCAAAGATCTAGTAGCATCTACTGTCTCTCTCTGAACCAATAAATCACTTGTCTCCTTAATTTACCATATCTTTCCACTGCTATTATCTTATGATTTCTTGAAACAATCTTCAAATTCATTCTTTAAATTTGCAACTCTCTTACCAATATCATTGCCATTCTTTTGTGTATTCATAGGATGTGGTACTCTTTTGTGGTTTACTCCATTATACCTGCAAAACTTCGTTCTATGACCTGGATTGTTGCATTTGTAACATATAGGAGGTCTTTTGTCCTGATTTACTTACAGCTTACAAAACTTTGCAATGTGTCCAATGTTATGACATTTGTAACATGTAGGTTTCACAGTATGTTCTCCTTTATTGTCTTGTCTATATCCAGATTGATTGAGTTTCCTGCATTCTTCCTTCTTGTGCCCATATGCATTGCAATTAAAACAATAACCAGAAAAAGTCATAAAGGGGACATTACCTCTACAGTCTCTTTTCATGTGTCCAAACTTGTTACAACCAAAGCATCTACCTCTGAAATGTTTGATCTGCTCTTTAGGTTCTTCAAGAGTAGGTTTTTCTACTTCAATCTTCCCATATGGTTTCTCTTCTTGATTCTTTGAGCATTCAACTTCATTGAAGCTAATACCAGTCATATCACCTTTAGGTTTCTATCTATCTCTTTGTTCATCGATCAAATCACTGCTAGAGTGAAGTTTCTCAATATGTATCTTTGCTTCAACAAGTTCACCTTTTATAATATGATTGTATTTCTCCAATTCTAGATACTTGTTTTTATAGTGGTCAGCCTCATTCTTCATTTGTTCCATCAAAACATTTGTATTATTCAAAGCTTCTTCAATCTTTTCTTTAGCATCTTTCTCTTGTTGAATTTCTTTAGCCATTCCTTTATTCTCATGCTTCAGAGTGTCATTCTCTTTTTCAAGTTGCTTTATCTGATTTGAATTGTCATTGTCCGAGTCTTCTTTTATCTGAACCACAAGATCTTGTCTTTGACTTCTTGAAAGTTCAAGTTTTTCTTCCAATTTCTTTATGAATCCATCTACTCTCCTTAGATTAATCTCATGTCTTCATTCTCAGCTTTAACTTTATCAAGGTCTTCAAGAGCAGCTTCAAAATTCTCCTGTAAATTATCTGAATCCATTCTAATCTCCCTCAAGCTGTTAAGCTTTCTCTCCAAGGGCCAAAAGCTCTTATACCAATTGTTAGGATTAGGTAATACTGAGAGGAGGGGTGAATCAATATTACAACACTTAAAATAAACCTTGAACCAATTCAACATAAACCATAAGCATACTGAAATCAAAGGAATATAAAAAATAACACATTACTCATAACACCATTATTTGTTGTGGAGGAAACCTTGGCCAAGGGAAATCCCCGATGGGGATGATACCCACAAGCATGCACTAAAGTATAGTATCCCTGTTAGACCTAGCCCTGTTAGGAGTTGAATATTACATAGTACAATTCCTTGTTAGAGGAATAATAACCCTACTAAAGGTAAACAACACCTTTTTAAGGGCCAACTAAGCATAGAGCTCTTACAATATACTTTTGTTACAAAGTGTTCTCAGTAATGAACAAAAGAAGCATCAGCTACGCTTAGATAGTTCTTGTTATAGATCTTCAATGATCTTTGTCATCCTTTGCTCTACCATTCACATCTCCCAAAACCATATCATATCCATCACATACTTTTCTCTATTAAATATCTTCATATATATATCTTTATCTTCGCTAAGTCGACTCTTTAGCTAAATATTACATAGTCGACTCTCAATACAAAATACATTTGATAAAGAAAATATCAAATACATAGTTGACGCTCTTACATTATCAAAATATAGATTATCAACAAACATAATCTATCTTAACTTTCTAGGAGTCCATGTCATACTCCCCAAATCATCGCTTCAGTTCAACAACTCCGTATCACTGTTCTGCTACTGTCGCCTGTCTTTATTTCACTGTAAATCTCTGTAAACTTTACCAAAATGAAATTGATCTTAGGTGAAGGTCATAAATACTCCATATTATTTCCCTCTAATCTTGCACGTCATAACTCGTCAGTATCGATCTTTGATACCCAAAATACCTCTTCATTTATTCTCTGTACTTAGTCAATTTCATAATAGAGTCACCAAAACTTAACTCTAGATTAATCGATCAATGTTCCAAATGTTTTGCCATAATTGAAAACCAAAAAGTGAATCATAACATGCAAAATTTATCACTTTCCAACAGTAACAACCAGGATACTCCTAAGGTGATGATAGCCCTTCCCAAAACACAAGACAAATGAAAGCACAAGAAGACCATAAGAACCACCCAAAACATGATCAAAATTGGTAGAGACACTAAGATACAAGATAGGTGAGTGTCATCATAAAATATTACATAGTCGACTCTCAATACAAAATAAATTTGATAAAGAAAATATCAAATACATAGTCGACGCTCTTACATTATCAAAATATATATTATCAACAAACATAATCTAGCTTAGCTTTCTAGGAGTCCATGTCATACTCCCCAAATCATCGCTTTAGTTCAACAACTCTGTATCACTGTTCTGCTACTGTCGCCTGTCTTTATTTCACTGTAAATCTCTGTAAACTTTACCAAAATTAAATTGATCTTAGGTGAAGGTCATAAATAATCCATATTATTTCCCTCTAATCTCGAACGTCATAACTTGTCAGTCTTGATCTTTGATACCCAAAATACCTCTTCATTTCTGCTCTGTACTTCGTCAATTTCATAATAGAGTCACCAAAACTTAACTCCAGATTAATTGATCGATATTCTAGATGTTTTTCCATAAATGAAAACCAAAAAGTGAATCATAACACACAAAATTTATCACTTTCCAACAATAACAACCAGGATACTCCTAAGGTGATGATAGCCCTTCCCAAAACATAAGACAAATGAAAGCATAAGAAAACCATAAGAACCACACAAAACATGATCAAAATTGGTAGAGACACTAAGATACAAGATAGGTGAGTGTCATCACATAGAACTCAACCCTTGGGTTATCCTGGTACTAGTCACTCTGGTCCCTAACCCCCAAGTAGGCACATGGAGAATCGAACACCTTTCAAGAGGACAAGGTTGTTTGATCGTGCCATCACAAAGACACCTTCTCCAACTCACATCCCCAGTTTATACTAGCACTAGAGGCATGGGAGAGGCACAAGTTAATATTTATTAGTGTGTAATTTCCTCATTCCTATTTTATTTATATAGGTTATCACTTGATTAAATAACTCATCAGTGGGTTATCCTCGTACTAGCCACTTAGGGCCCTGACCCCTCATTGTGAGTCACTCACCTAGTGTACTTAGGTTCCATAACCCATATAAAATAATCAAAAGAACATAAGGAATCCACCATATATTACACATGAAGCCAAAACAATTCCATAACATCAAATAATTGAGTTTTGAAAGCACTAGTTGTCCTGAATCCTCTGGACAACCCTAAACCACAATCAGGTACTCAGATCGATAAAATACATCCACATTGCATCAAATGCATTAAAAGGGATTCAAAAAAACATAATTACATCAATTAAATCATCAAAACACAAATCATAACATCATAGTATCATTGGATTGGGTTTAGGAGATCACTGATTGTCCCTAGTCTACCGGACAATCCTAAACCCTAATCTGACATTCAAGATGATAGATAACACATAAGAAGACATCAAAATGTAGTGTTCATAATCAACATCAAAATTTCTAAAAATCATATAACCAGTTCCTCTGGCACCAACTCAAACCACAAAACATCATAATAGGATCATGTTGCAGAAAACATGTTGATTCCTGAAATTTGGCTGTCTGAAATTTTCTAAAAACCTTCAAAATATAGAATATTTATTTGAACTCCTATGAGGCTGAAACCACTCTCAAACATCCTGAAAGTATTACATAAAATGTAACTTAAAGTATAAGAAATGAAGAATATGTAACTTATACTTAAATATGTTTCACACGGAGGCTGAAATCGGACTGAGAGCACCAAACTAACCTAGATACTATGCATCAAAATGTACAATCCAAGATGAAACATCCTAATTAATGACATAAAGAATCAATTAGGTCACTTCCATGATAAAAAAAACCTCTCCATCAACCCAAAACACCCCAAGACCTAAGAAACCCTAATTTCTGGCACTTGGCCCTCAAAGTTGCGTAGTTGGCATGACTTGTTGAGCAGCTGGTCACGATCTGCATATTTGGGCATGAATTGTGCACACTTGGTAAACCTATGCAGTTGGTCATGGCTTATGTGTAGTTGGTCCCAAAACTGCACAGTTAGGAAATTATTGTGCATGGTTAGAGGCAGTGAATTGCAAACCGACTTTATGGGTAAAACTGGGAAAAATGGGGGCTTAGGAAAAAGAATTTGAGGGAGACCCAGTTGCACCTCCTTGTTTCCCTTCCAAAACACTCCTTACACCCATCTTTCCTTTAGGATCAATCTGTCAAACTCTCCAGAATTTGACATATACGTGAATAGAGAAATTATGCAAATAAGACACAGTACCTCATCAAATTGACCCTACTCAATTATAAAGGTTCTCAAAGGCTTCTGAGCATCTTTTAACATATCGAAAAGGATAAAAAAATGAAAATACAAGACTTTAGACATCATATGATATAACCATATTTCCTACAACAAGAATAAATCACGCAACTATATTTCAAGTAGCAGAATTCCTTTTGAGGAATCATTTCCATAAATAAGAGTCAAACATACTGTGAAAATATCATCATAAAACCATACATAGAAGTTTCCTATGATCCAAGGAAGTAAGCAAGACAATAATACACACACACATAATTATGGAAAGTACATATGAAGGATCTCCTTCCATGATAGATCCTACCTAGAGTCCTGCGGAGAAACTATTGAGGGAGAAGTCCTAGATCACTCCAGCCAACTCTCTGAACTCCTTCATGCTCCACAATCACAAAATCTCCTCTGGATACAACCAAAAAATCCCACCATGTAGCTATTGAGAAAATATGATGATCTCTCCAATATATCAATAATATTTTTAAAGAAATAATCTTATGCTTCTTCCACCCCCTTTCTTTCCAAACTCCTCCCATAAGTATCTTACAGGAGTGGTTGCACAGGAAAATTCCAATTGTTGCAAACATTCATAACCAAAGATTGGTTAATAGTTTAGGACTCCATTAGTTTAAATATAAATTTATTCCTTAGTTGTGGGTTGATCACGAAGATAATTTACTATTTATTACCATTCTTAATTAATTTACTTTAGAAAGGTTAATGCAATCTTCCCCTAACCTATATATATATATATATATATATATATATATATATATATATATATATACCACCTCTTAGATTATATTTTAATTACCCCATCCATCAAGGAATTCCTCTCAAGGTAAATATTTAATAAGTTGATAATTACTTTATTATTTACCATATAGTCTTATAACAATATTGTTACATAAATCATAAATACATATAATTATTTAGTTCTTATCTTTGTGTGTGTGTATATATATAAACATGTGCATATGTGTGTACCCATATGCCTATGTGTATATATACCCATTTAATTATTATTATAAGAAGACATTAATTATGAATATACTTTATAATTCTTATTATAAGGTATTTTAATTCCATATTAATTACTCCAACTAGCTATTATTCTATAATTATATAACATTCAATCCTAGCAGAAAGAGAATTACAACTCACATAAACCAATCCTCAAACAAACCCTATGGATCAATAATTCCAAAAATCAATTAAGACAACAAAGCTAACCAGATAAAAAAACAAATTACCATCATGCCAAGGAAAACACATACATGAATAACTCAAGAGTACCCAACCCAGGTGCAAGGGATCATAAGTAAAGGACCAAAGGTAGGTTTATTCTTGCAGAACTTGGTACCATCTCCGTAACAAAAACAACGATCAAGGATTTTGAGGGCACGCTTAGACCTATGAAGCCATGTGGAGTCAATGCCCAGTACCTACAAGCCTGCATCACAAAGCAGAAATACATGTGTATGGATATACATATAAAAGAATACATTGCAAATAGATGACCAAGATAGATACATCGTGTGGACCTCAACCATGTGAGTAACTACGATTTCATCCCGAATCATGAAAACACATCATGTATATATATACACATAAAACATGTAGCATCTATAATCAATACTAATAATAAATCAACATAATCATGAGAAATATCCCAAATCATCAAGTGAGATACAAGATTCATCAAAAGTAACCTTAATAGAAGAAAGTATGGATAAACACGTATATATATCCATCAAGTACATAACATATAACATCCTAACTATATTCAGATAGGTCTTGAAGGTCATCAATACGTACATGGAGATAAATACATACAAAAATGATACCTTTAGATAGTATGTCTGAAAGTAGAACCCTCAGGTACTAGCTCATGAAATCATTATAAACAAATTATAGGAATAGATCAAACAAGTATCATGAACAACTTAAGCTATAAGAAAACACTGAAATATCTTACTTCATTCAAAAGAACAAAAATTATTTTAGCGTTAGAGGGGTATTACATGCTCGTCAAATCCCTCTAGGCCCACAAATATGATACACACATCATCAACTTGTATACCCCCCTCTGCAGTTGTAGAGTGATCAATGGGTGGGTCATGCTGTACAAAGTGATGTGAGTGTTGCATATGACTCAAGGGTGTGGTCTACGTCAGTGGAACTACATGGACCTATGAGACTCTAATCACATCTCTAACAGATTGTATCAGTATTATCTCTCTCTGCAATAATTAACATGACTGTAGTAGGTCCTCAAGCAAATAAACTGACATCTTGGTTTGAATCTGCACTCCTACAAGAGCTCATAACTCATATGGTTTGGGGAGGACAACAACTCTAAATGAAATAGAATCACTTAGGCTGACACTAGATGACACCTTGGAAGATGATTTGGGTTGGGGTCTAATCAAAATATATCTACCCAGTGTATCAGATGTTATACTAGTGGTTGCATATGCAATTTTACCAATCCTATGAATTGTCTCCCTATGGGAAGCAATGATAATTCTATGAGTAGTAGGAGCCATCAATGATGCTATGGCTGAAAACCTCTCTCCAACCAACTATCTGTGAGATGGTGCAGGTCAATCAACCCTATGGTAATGATCACGATTGGAAACTCTGCTGTGCCCCTGACCAAAATAACCTAGAATATCTAGGTAGTTTACATGAAGACCCAAATAGATCTCAACGTACAAATGTTGTACAAAATACAAAGGAATCTGATCATTATTAGGATAACGACCATGAGTTGTAAGGAATAATGGGTAAATCTTAGAGATATCTCAAGATATACACACCATGTCACCTGGTAAGTCCTTACCTTAGCCTTCCCCTCGTAATGTGGAAATACCTCTCATTTGATGATGTCCTTTGAGATGTGGCTCTAAAATATCTCCTAGGACACATTACCCAAGATCTCTGCTCTCAGTTGACAAAAAATCTCAGAGACAATCTATGGGGTGTATATCATGTGGGATATCAAGCGCTCACTCAGCTGCTCGAGACTCATCAGAATAATAGAACATATATCTCTATACACCCCATAAGATGTGTTAATAACAACTCTCAATCTAACCATCTAACCTTAAACAAAATATAATATACTAGCAATATTGGGAACACAACCCTCATCAAGATGTGCGACACCCTAAGGTCAATCATCATGAGGATGTGCCATCTAGGGGTAACATGTTAAATGTTATAAATTAAGTAAGTAACTCACATGCATGCAACATGGAAACAAATTTGATATAAAACCATTCCATTACTATAAACTAATATTGTAATATAAAATACATGTACAGTTCTAAATGATGAAAACTAAATTTATATATTAAATATTAACATGTACATCACCTAGAAATTAGATTAAAAAAATAACATGTACATATTCTATATTGGATTATAAATGCGATAAATCATAAGATAAATAAATGTGAGAGAGAGAGAGAGAGAGAGAGAGAGAGAGAGAGAGAGAGAGAGAGAGAGAGAGAGAGAGAGAGAGAGAGAGAGAGAGAGAGAANAGAGAGAGAGAGAGAGAGAGAGAGAGAGAGAGAGAGAGAGAGAGAGTTAAAAGGATTTTGTGTCTAAGAGAGAGAAAGAGGGGTGGAGGGAATTGAGAAAGTGAGTACACGTGTTAAAGAAATAAAAATGTACCTTAGTTTTTTTTAACATTTTATGAAGTTTTTCTATTTTTCCAAGTTTTTTGATAAGTGGCTAGTTCTTGTTTGATAAAGTTTGGGATTAGTTGCCTTATTGTGTTTCGTTCGATCAAGTTTGGAGTCAAATCTCTATTAGTTACCTTGGCATCATCTTTCTTTGTTCTAATATATTCCCAGATCGCTCACACATTAATCAAAAAGGGGAAAATGTAATCACCCAAAAAATGGTCTAGTAGACTATGAGCCCCTTTCTAAACATTAAAAATTAAATACTAGAGTATATCTTGTGCTTAATCAATTTTGCATATTTATTTAATCTCTTATTTTCTTGATCAAATCACCACTTAATTATTTATTTTATTATATCCTAAAGTTTGACCACTTTATCCTAAGCTTTATTTAATTAAAAGAACATGCTCCCTTTTAATTAAATGAAAAATCTTTTAATTACATAATAAAAACCCCTTTATCCTAAGTGCACATAAAACAAGAAAATAATAAATAATAAACAATAAATAATAATAAGAAAAGTGCACTTTCCAATGACATAGAATCTTGGCTTTTGCCTCTTTATCTCAACCACTCATTGTTTTGCCTCTTAATCTTAGCCTTTGATTTTGCCTCTTGAAGATATGAGCACATGGATCAATCATGATTTAATCTCTACCATTTCTCATTTATTTTTGCCTCTTAATCTTTACCGTCTGCTCCTTTCTAATCTCCTATAAAAGGAATCTCTCTCCTCATCCTTGGGTAAGCTAGGAAAAATTGGAAAAGATAGTTTTTGGAGATATTGTGAATTGTAATTAGAAATATTGGATCTCTTGCATCTTTCACTGTTGGAGATCTTGGAGATCTTGCATCTTGAAGCATTCTTGCATCCTAGATCATATTGTATCTTGGTATAATTGGAGCATTGCATTATCATTTAGCTTTGTTCTCTACTTTCTTGCATCTAGCTTAATTCATCTAGTTTAGATCTACTTTCCTTGCATTTATTGCATACCATTTTTAGCTTAGATATTTCATATCATCTTAGATTACTTTGCATTATCATTTAAATCTTCCATTCTATAGTGAACCATGTAGGGATCTTTCTTATTAGGTTCATCTGAGAGCCACCATCATTATCTACATGATTCTTGCATGCTATGGATAGGAAGCTATAAGACGCTTCTTGGGACTTCCTCTTCATAGATTCTCTCATGTGTAATGGTTTATAGAAGTGTGTCACATTTTCATCACACAATATCTATGAGTGCTTGTCATGTTTTATTGGGAAGACCTTGGCAATTTGATAGGGGAGATATACATGATTGCAAAAATAACTTGGTCACAATAGAGAAGGATGTACACAAGTTTACTTTAGTTCTCTTGAAGGAGGCAGAGGGGATAAGTGCAAGGAATCTGAGCATTGCGAAAAATTAGTATTAAGAGAAACAAAATATAGAGGATAATATGGATCTAAAGGATGATTTTAGAGACAAATATGATAATCGATTGGTATCAAATAACAAGAAGGGTAAAATAAAGCAACATAGGAATTTTGTTGTGGATCAAATGAAGTATTGGAGAAAAGGTAAATTCGATGTACAAAAGAAAGTAGGTGGTGGTAAGAATTATGATGTTGATGTGAGGTATGATAAAGTAAGTACAAAACAAAGTGATTTGATGGATCTAACAGAAGAAAGAGAAGAAGTGCAGAGAAATAAAGTTGCAGATAAAGAAGATATTTGGATTAAGAAAGAGCATGGGATTTATGTCCTAAATCCTGTAATATGTTCATAAGTTCCTCTTATGGAACTTCTTCTCACCGGGGGTGTCTGATGTAGGAGCATCCTTGGGCCATTGGAAATCTTGCATCATCCTATAGACACCTAAAAATGGTTCACCCATATGTGTATCCTTTTAACACATCTTATATATTGTGTCATTTTCTCATTTGGTCAGTTAATAACATCTCTCTCATTTTTGGCCGAATTGATCATTTTTCCTAATCGTTCCTAAACCATGCGAAATCTTCCTAAATCAGTCTGAGTTAGTCCCAATCCTTTCCTAATCAGTCTAGGATAATTCTGAGCTCATCTTGATCGATCCTCCAGTATTTTCCAAGTTCATCAATGCTTCATCTTTTCGTAAACCATTCCAAAACCATCAAAATTATTCCTAATCCTTATCAATATCATCAAAATTAATATAATTGCACATTAATGCCTTCGATTCGGCCAATGATCCACTAATTTTTGCTCTTGGGATGAATGACCTATGATTTATCCCTGGCTTTTATGAATAAATTATATTTACTCATTCCTTATTCTAAGTCTCCACAATTAATTAATTGGCTAATTTCCTATTTTATGGAAATTTGAATTTCATAAATGCTAATTTCCCTTTAATGAGGAATATGACATTTCTTAATTGTTTTAATCCTCATAAATACACCTCACTTATCCCCTTATTATTTTATAGCCTCCATCTCCTATTAATTAGCTTCACCTCTCACACCTTCCCTTCCACCTTTCTTAAATCTTTCCACCCACTAATTTGGCCTCCACTGTGTCATAATTTGTCATAATTATGACATATTTCCCTCTCAATTTTACCAAGTGTCATAATCAATGCAAATTTACAATTTGCGCATTCAAGTTGCTAATTCTACAATTTGGTCTCTCATCTCCTAGTATTCTTGCTATCACTTTTGCTTTCAAATATTTATGCAATATTGTGTCATTTACAAAGAGAAACATAAAATCTATTCAATTGAGAATAAAGGAGAACATGAGAGTTACACTTGAAAGTGGGTTTTATGTTATTTTGAATTCTTTGTTTTCAAGAGGCTTTTATGATAGGATTATATACGTTTGCATATAGTTAGAGGTTTTTTGGTTTCCTTAATATTCTTATTATTCCCATTTTCTTATCCTACAATTGGTGAACCTGACGTGAAACATGTTTTAACTGACTGATTTTGATGCTTTTATGCATTTACAGGGGTCTTGGAAGAGATCTGCACAGTTGGTCTGAATTCCTGCAAACTTGATTAGGATATGTGTAGTTGGCACTCATTTCTGAGCACTTGGTGCCTAGTTCTACACACTTGGTGACCAAATTTTCCCACTTCGTCAAACTTGGTGCACACTAGGTCATTCTGAATGCATTTTGAGGGTTTAGGATCCTTATATTAGCATTTAGGAAGTAGATCTGCATTTCATGCTTTTTGCTTTATGTTCTTTCTATTCTAGAGCTATAATGAACCCTACTTTGGTTAATGAACCTCAAATTTTAGTTTGGGTACTTAAAATGAATCTCACATTCAAGTTTGGTGCTTATAAAATGAACTTTATCTAGTTTAGGATTCAACGCAAGGCTAGTCAATCAATTTTCTTGCACTTTATTTTGAGCTTGCAATATAGCCTACACAGGGGTCCCAATTGATTCAATTGTGTAAAATTAAGTTTTTAAAGTAGAAAAAGGATCTTAAAATGAACATTCACACTTGATTTTGGGACTGTTACCCAAAATTTCCTATCCTATGCTCTTTTGGTTTACAAGTGGAGTAAATGTGGCTCCCATAAGGGTTGAGCCCAACTTGTAAGGGATCTGCCCATGGCTTTGAGGTCCTTGTCTTGTTTCTGCAACGTTCCTAGGCTTGGTTGGAAAACCCTTGTTTTATTTTCATGCAAAACCCTTAAACCCTAGGTCTTTCATGCCTGCTATATTTCAATGTTAATTTTTCATGTCACTTAAGTCCTCTTAAGTCATGTGTTTTATGTCATCGTCGGGCGGGGCCATTTCTTTTCCTAAAGTCATAAGTGTGTGTGTGAATTAGTGCACCTGTTATCTACAACATGACACTTCAATAGATCATTATATTAGTGAAAACTTATAAAAAGAAAGGGTTTGAAACTAAACACTAAAACCAATCTATTGCTTCTTATCTAGGAGGAGTTTGAAGAATGTCATAATTATGCCCTCAGATTATGCACAAATCAGTGACATATACAACCTAAGAATGGAAGATTTGGATGAAAAGTAATCTAAATGATTAAGAAACATGCATATTAGCTCTAAATATGAAGATAATAACAATGCATAATATCAAATCTAAGATGCAATATGGATTCACAAATAATCTAAATAACATAACAATGCTTTCAACTCTGAAAATTAAGGGCCATTTGAGCCCAAAAACTCATTCTATTTATAGAAGAAATGAGGAGAGAGAGGGGGGACAAAGGTCATTAATGGAGGTGTAATAGCCATTAATGAGGTGTAAGAGGCATTAATGCCAAAGACATTAATGAGGCATGGGCTTGAGGAATCTCTATTAATGATGCATTAATGAGAGCAATTAAGAGGCATTGTGAGGGTGTAAGTCCAAGTTTGAGAAGGTGGACTTAGAGGGAGTCAAGCTTGAGAAAGTTGACTTTCTCAAGTGGGTTGAATTCCTAATCATAAAATTAGGAATGTGACAACATTAGGAAGTGGGTTAGGATGAATTTAAGATTAGGATTAGGCTTAGCATGGGGGGAATAGGTTGGGATGGGTTTGAATCCAGGGTTAAGGTGGTTGAGATAGGTTAGGGGTTAAAGGGAATATTAATGAAATAAATTATAATTAATATATTTTATTCAAAAATAGGGAAATTAATTATTTAAGATTTTAATTGCTTTAGATAATTAATTAGGACTATAGCCAATTAATTAGATTAATTTAGGCTAGAAGATAGGATTTTGCAAGTGATTAGATATAATAGGGATTTTTATTTAATTCCTTTTAAATTAATTACCTTAGCCATGTTTTGATTTGAATTGATTTGAATTAATTGATATGCTTAGGTGATTAATAAAATTTAGTGATTAAATCACTTAGGAGATTAAATTTGATTTGAATGAATTATGCCAGCCGATTGAAGAGTTGTCTGGACATAATTGGGGGTATGATCACACTTAGGAAAAATAGGGTCTATGGTCAGAGTAGACCATATCCAGGTGGTTACATTTTACCCTCTTTGAATTGATATGCGAGCAGCGCATTGATTCAACGAAAGTTTTTGATGTTGACTTCAGAAAGTTTGAGAATTTCGCTCATGATCAAACGAAATGTCTGATGAGATTAGTCTCACACTTGATTGAACTAAACTGATAGAATTGAATTTGAACTTGATCGAATGAAGGTCAATAATAAAAGATCTTAAAGATACCAATTTTGAACTTGGTTGTCATCCAAAAGTCAGTATGAAGCTACCAGGAGCTTAATAAGAATCTAAGAAAAAGTAGACATAGGATATCCAACTTGTGAGAACCGAAGCCTTCAATCCAATAGTTCTGATTTAGTTAAGGAACCATCATGCCTTTTAGTTTTGAGATAATGAAGTCATTGTAATGTTGTTTTGAGCAATTGTTTTGATTGATGATAGTGTGATCATGCCCCCTCAGGAATGAAATTGAAGGAAAAAAAATCCCTCTATTGAAAGAAAGTATCACTTGCATGGAATTGTTAGGTCAAGAAAGAATGGATTAGAAGAAGTGAAGAAATGAAGGTGTGTTTAGAGAAAACACAATTTTACCAAGTTAATCACGTTAAAATGTGAGTTTGATTTTGTTCTTGATTGATCAAAGATTTCGGGAATCATTGATATCAGTAATATAGATTATGTAATTAACTTGGATTTCGGATGAAGAAAGAATTTATTTTAAGCTCAAGTCCTTTTTATGCTGTTCTTTTTAAAATGAATTATGCAATCTCTAAATGCATCTACATGCAGACTCTTAGGGCTGTCACTGATTTGCAGATATTGTAACATTTTTATCATCATTGGGCATTTTTTTGAATGGATACCACCTGGTAGTACAACCATCATTAATACCCACTGATATTATGAAAGTATGAATACTATTTTTATTGGATGTAATGTTGGAAATAAACTCAGGCATCAAGGCATAAAAGCCAGTATAACAAATTAGTCACCTTCCTTTTACTATATCAGAATCTGTGTAAGGTAAGATATTGGACCCGCAATGACCTTGAAAATTCATATCCTTGGGTACATTATGCTTTGTATACCTTAGTAATAATCTGAGTTATAAAATAGACAAGGAAATCATTTCAACCTCACCGTAGTTTACACATAACAAAGATCGAGATATATGCAGTTATCCACTCATGCTGGCAACTCTTACCATAAACATCCAAGTTAGGTGAAATTTATAGGATCATTTGGAAAAATCACCCTACGCAAAAAACCAAGAAAGCATTATGCCCTCTGTCCTTGCGACTCTTTGTCTTTGCATAGACATCATGGAGTAACTCGGAAGACATAACAACCATCAATTGAGAATCGATCAAAGAAAACTTATAACTGCTTAGATGCACCTAGTTAAAATATCATTGGTACATAAAAGAGTCATAATCAAACCAAGGTCAAACTACGTGCTTAAGTAGTATTTGAAAAATACTATTTATTCATTTATCAAGTGCAGTAGAGATTCATCAATAAAAATGTGGAATTTAAGTAATATGTGTTCCATGTCCATGTATTTTTCCTATTTGTAATCCAATTAGGTATTAGGAACACCATTTATGTTAGTGCAATGTTTGTACCAGATAGGTTGTTTGGAAAGATGCACCCATGTTTCATGAAAGTGATAGTTTGGTGAAAGTATTGAGAAGCATTGTGTCACAAGAAAAACCATCCTATGATGACCTAGCAGACGCAACCTAACATGCTAGCAAAGATGCCCTTAGTGCAAAATGACTTGACCCTAAGACAAAAATGCAGACAAATCCCAAGCAAGGATAAGATTTTTGTAAGGAAACAAAGTTAAATCTTAGCACAGGTGTAATCGTGAAGGCCTAGTATCAACAATGTGTTGATAGATAGAGCACAGAATACAAGTGATGCCTGATTGCCAGGTTTTCACCACTTGGCAAAACTTTCTTATTCTTTTTGCTACTAGGATGCCCGTTTTATCAAGTTGTCATCAAGGCACTTTTCTCTTTTTCAATTTTTTTGCTATTTTTATTTTTTGAATGTTTTTGTAGTATCAAGGCACTTGTTTGCCAGGTTTTCATCAAGGATACCTTTCTTCAGGGATTTTTCCACTATTTTTGGATTTCTTCAGGATCAATTTTATAATTTTTTTGGTATTTTCTAAGTTTTCACTACACAGGCTCTGCTAGCCAAAAATCAAGCGTAGAACCACTTCAAATGTAGAGTATTGATAGGATTTGGAAGGACATCTCCCTCAGGTGTAGCAAGCTGATAGGCTCCAGTCCCAAATGTAGTAGTGATAACATAGGGTCCCAGCCAGTTAGGTTCAAACTTTCCCTTTTGTTCTTTGTTAGGCTGGTTCTTAGGATTCTCCTTTAGGACGAGATCTCCCACCTAAAATTGTCATGGTTTGACCATTTTATTGTATCCTTTGGACATTCGTGCTTGGTACACCTTCAGATGATCAAACGCCTATTGCCTGTGCTCATCAAGTAAGAATTAACCGAATCAATGTGGTATTGCTCATCAGTAACAAGACCTTGTAGAGATATCCACAAAGATGGTATTTCAACCTCAATAAGTAGTACTGCTTCATCACCATAGACTAGGGAAAATGGCGTGGCTCCATTTGGTGTTTTGGTGCTTGTTCGGTAGGCCCAAAGTGTCAAATTTAGTTGTAAATGCCAGTCTCTGCCAGACTTACTCATAGTTCTGTGTAGGATTTTGAGAATGTTCTTGTTAGATGCCTCAACCTATCCATTACCTTGAGGATAATAGATTGAGGAGAAATGTTGAGTGATGTGGAACTGTGCGCAAAGGTCTTTAATATCTTGGTTTTTAAATTGGACTCCATTGTCTATTACAATTGATGAGGGTATCCCATATCTACAGATAATGTAGTTCAATATGAACATAGCCACCTATTTGCTAGTGGCTTTGATTAGCAGCACGACTTTGACCCACTTCGTGAAATACTCCATGGCCGTAATGATGAACTTGTGTCCATTTGAAGAATTAGGATATATTTGTCCAACCAAGTCAAAGGACCATTGCTGAAATGGCTAATGTGTAATAAAATGTATGAGTTCTCTGGCAGGAACATGGATAAGATTTCCATGTGTTTGACATTTATGACATGTTTTGGAAAATTGAATAGCATCTTTTTCCATTCTAGGCCAATAATAGCCTACTCTGAGCAGTTTCTTTGCTAGTGAAAATCCATTTGAATGTGATCCACATACACCTTAGTGGACTTATTTTAATGCACGATCTGACTCTTCCTGCTCTAAAAATATAAGAAGTGTACCGTCGAGACCTCGTCTATAGAAGTTGTTAGTAATGAGGACATAATGCGACGCTGTCCTAATCAAGGCTCGTTTTTCATTCCTGGATAGATCATTGGGTATAGATTGTTCAGTGAGGTAGGCAATGATTTTAGCATACCGAGATTGGTCTGGGGTGTTCAAAGCACAAATTACTTGGTATTCTAGGGTATCAAAGGCTAGATAGGGTAATTATTCTACCAATAAGTCATAGCAGAATTGATGTTCCTCCAGTTGTAACATGGATGCCAGTGTAGCCATAGCATCTGGAGCTTTATTCTCTATTCTGGGTATCTACTAGAATGCAATGAAGACAAAGTACTTCTTTAGGTCATCTACCAGTTGCTTATAGGGCATCAACTTCTCATCTTTCATCTAATAATATCCATTGACTTGATTGATAATGAGCTGGGAGTCACCATACACGTGTAACTCTAGAATCTTCCATTCCATAGCAAGTTTAAGACCGTTTACCAATGCCTCATATTCAACAATGTTATTTGTACATGGAAACATCAATTTGTAGGACTTGGGTATTTTGTAGCCTTGAGGAGTTATGAATAGAACCCCCGTTCCAGAGCCTTGTTGCGTGAAAAAACCATCAAAGTACATTTTCCATGGATACTCAGTTAGATGCATAATTGTTTCATCAGGGAATTCAATTCTTAAAGGTTTATCATCTTGGAGTGGTAAATAATCTAATTGATCTACGAGGAATTTTCCTTTAATAGCCCTCCTATCCACATATTCAATGTCAAATTCACTTAGAATGAGTACCCACTTTGCTAGACATCCTGTTAATGTTGTCTTGTTTAGGAGGTACTTCAGAGGATCTATCGTTGCAATGAGCCTTACTGTATGTGATAGCATGTAATGTATCAATTTTTGTGATGTAAAGACAACTACTAAGCATGCTTTCTCAATAATGTTGTAATTGAGTTCATAGGAGACTAGTGTTCTACTAATGTAGTAGATTTCTCTTTCTTTCTTAGTTTCATCCTCTTGTGCTAGTAATACTCCCAATGATGTGTCTATAGCTGAAATATGTAGGATTAATGGCTCTCTATGGATGGGTGCCATAAGAATAGGAGGAGTAGCCAGGTACTCTTTTAATTCTCTGAAGTTGGCTTCACATGTTTATCCCATTTGAAGGCGACATCTTTGTGTAGTAATTTGGTAAAGGGTTGTGCTCTATCTGCAAGTTGTGACATAAAGCTCTTGATTAACTGGAGTCTCCCTTGTAATGTCCTCATTTGACTAATGTTGCATGAAGGAGTCATTTCTAGTATAGCTTTGAATTTTGCAGGGTCTACTTCAATTCCTTTTGCTGAGACAATAAATCCAATATTTTCCTTAAGTCTTTAATATAAGTATTCCATTCTTTTGATTTAGCTAAGGTATCATCTACATAATCCTCCATGTTTTTATGCATCATATCATGGAAAATAATGGTCATTGCTCTTTGATATGTAGCACCTGCATTCTTTAACCCAAACAACATGACGTTACAACAAAAGGTTCCCCATGCGCATGTAAATGCGGTCTTCTCTTGATCTTCAGGAGCAATTTTAATCTGATTATAGCCCAAGAAACCATCCATTAATGAATACATTTGGTAGCCTACTGTGAGGTCTATGATCATATCAATATTAGGCAATGGAAAATTATCCTTAAGACATGCCTTGTTTAAGTCCTTGAAGTCTGTACAGATCCTGATAGATTTATCTAATTTAGATACTGGGACCACATTAGAAATCTATCTTGCATAAGCGATGACTCTAATGGATCCAGCTTTCAATAATTTCTCTAGCTCTACTTTTACTAGTAATGCAACATGAGGATGCATCTTTCTGAGTTTTTGTTTCACGGGTTTAATCCTAGGAGTTATAGATAAATGGTGCATTATCAATTCAGGATCTAGTCCAGGCATATATGTGTAAGACCATGCAAAGTTGATCTTTTTTTCTTTCAAGAACTTAGTGAACTATGTCTTCTCATCATCTGACAAAGATTGTGCTAGGTGAAAAATTTGAGGAACTTCAGTTGTGCCCAAGTTAACTAGTTCTGTTGGTTCTATCAAAACTGAAGATCTCTCTTGAAAGTGCTCAGGGAGGATATCAAGAATCTCATCTTTTGGCACCTTTGAGAGGTTTTCACCATCAGATACATCTTTTGTTTTTACTATTTTAGAATCTAACACTGCCACAACGTGGTTTTCACCATTAATTCTTTTCTTCTTTTTATTTTTCAATTTGTAACTGAGAAACTTGATATCCTCATGTGTGATGTTCACGCTCCTTACATTGGTGGAAGAAGGGTAAGGTTCACAAGTGTTTAGATAGCAAGCCAAAGTGTAGTCATTAGGGAAGTCGAGGATAGGAGTAGGATCTATATTAGTCCAATCAATTAGATCTGGGTTTATTAAAGACAAGGAGTCAGATCTTTGGAAGGAAAACATTGTGTTAGCATCAATACTATCAACTGACATGACATGTTCAGTTAAGTCTATTTCATCAATGTTTAGATCAATAAGAGTTAGATCGTCATTATTGAAGTCATTGTTAGTTATATGTGGACCAAACTCTAGTGACTCGTCAGTGCAACTTTCATCTTCATCTCTTCGTAAAAGGAGGATCCTAGCTTGTATTCTCTAAATTTCTTCCTGATCAAGGAAAATACCAGTTTCTTCATTAATGAGTGGGGGAAGGAATACCTCCTCTACTTCAGGAATATCAACACCATTAGGAGCAGTGTTAGAATGTTCTCTGTGTGCTGATGGAGCTAAAAACATGTGAATTACATCTATTTCAATGTACTCTGTGGAACCAGATAGCTCATCCCACTCGTAATCATGTGAGTCGGTTACTTTGTCATCAGACCTATTTAAGAATTCAGCAATAGTTACCTGATGTACCCTATTAGCCACTTGTAGATCAAAGTGTGGTAAATCAAGGACATGTGAAACTATGACTAACTTCCCTCAGTTAGGATGTGACTCTTGTTGTTGGGGTGTGTCTTCAGTAATTGTTTCTATTAATGGTACCGCTGGGTTATCTTATGTTGTTTCTTCTACCTCTTGAATAGTAGCTTGTGGTAATAAAGGGATATGGGTGTTTTGTGCTACCTCAAAGCTTGGCACATAGTGCTCTCCTTGATATTCAAGATTATCTGTACCAACATGTAATAATCTTTCATAGGACCATTGTTCTAGTTCTGTTTCTTCTGTTTCATCACTCCCTTTGTCAGAGACTGGACTATCTTTTGAAGTAGGGTTTTCAAATTTATTATTGAAACCTAGTCCTATTTTATCTTTGGTATCCTTGAATTCCATGTGTATAGGTTCAATAAGTCCCTTTCCTTTGTCGCCTAAAGGTACTTTTCCTTTATAACCTATTTTATTGAGTAGATCGTATCCTTTACCATACTTTTCCGTGGATATTTCCACATATTTTACCTCTGTTTCCTTTGGTTCTCCCTTGTAAAGCTAGGCCAAGACTACCTATTCTTCTGTGTTATCTTCAGGAGAGGTAGATGCTTTGACCATGCCAGTTGCTTTGTGAATTTTTGGCGTTTGAGATGCAGTAGGTGTGAATGATGAGGAAGGTTTTCCATAGGATCTCAGGGATACTGGAATCTCTGTTAATGATGGGGTCATGTCCAACTTGTATTCTCCCATACCTGTTTCTTCAAGTTTTAAGGTCTTTCCAAAGGCTTTCATAACCATGTCCTTGGTAGTCTTAGGAACAATCTCATTTGTAGCTTCTTTGTTATGCGGGACCATACTACCTGCCTTAATATTATTGCAAGTATAATTGGCATTTGCAGGAATTATCACTTCCACCCCATTATGTGGGAACTTGATACACTGGTGGTAAGTAGATGGTACTGCTTGTATTTCATGGATCCAAGGTCTCCCTAATAGTATGTTGTAAGCCAAGGGTAGATCCAGAACCTGACATATGACATTCCTTTCAACCGGCCCGACTCTGATGGGTAGAAAAATAAGACCTTTAGAGGATCTTTCTTCCTCATCAGAAGCTTTGATAGTGATTTTTCTTCTGGAGTCAATGGTTTTTTTCTAAGAGACCCACTTTCCTAATTAGATTAAGGGTACATATGTTCAACCCTGCGCCTCCATCTATCAATACATGTCTAACATGGGATCTATGAATGAGGACTTTAATATGAAGGGGTTGATTATGTGGATGTGTCAATGATTCATCATCTTCTTCAAAAAAGGAGAGGTAATGTGGCACTGAGATGTGATTAACCATTGCTTGGAATTTGTCCACATCAAGGTCCTTTGGCACATTTGTGGCATGTAGGGCTTGTTCAAGAATTTCCCTATGCACTGAGGAGATTTTAAACAACTCAAAAATGGAAATTTGAGCAGAGGTTCGTTGTAATTGATCCACCAAATTATACTTTGCTGCAGGAATAGTAACTGTTTGTTTTGTTGCTGCTGGATTGGGGATAGTGATAATGGGTACCTTGGAAGTTTTTTCTAGTTTTGATGAGGAACTAGGTCCTTTGATCATGACTTGTGCTTGACTTCGGGTCACAACATTGGATTGTGAAGATGTATTTTGAACACCTTTGATAGTGACCACATTAGTTGATTCATTTTTAATGTCTAGAATGTTGATCACATTATCATTTTTAGAGTAGGCGTAATTCACTTCATTTCCTTTCCCTTTAGATGCTTCCCCTTTCTCATAATTAGGGAATGGATTTTTAAATGCTGTATGGTCTTCATTAGTGGTGTGTCCTTCTACTTTGATCTTGCCTCCTTCAACAAGGTCTTGGATAACATGTTTGAGTTTAAGACAATTATTAGTCTTGTGTCCTTTGTTTTTGTGAAAGACACAGTAAGAATTGTCATCCCACCACCTTGGTTTGACTTTCGGCTCCCATAGTTTGGAATCTAGGATTGTGATAACTTTGTTGTCTAATAGTGTCTTCAAAACAGTCTCAAGAGGCTCTTCCAAAGGAGTGAATGTTCTTTGAGGCTTGAAAGTCCATGGCCGACCTTTGTTATTCTTGTTGTTTGCTTTAGGTATGGAGGTTGTTACCTTGGAATCTTTACTTGCTTGCATGCTATTGGTTAGATTGAAAACTTTGGGTTTAGGTTTAATATTAGAGGCATCTACTACTCCATCGTTAACAACATTTTTTTTTTCCACCATTTAGGTTTGTTATTGGAGTTGGTAGATTTGTTTTCACTTTGGAGAGTGATTTATCTCTTCTTGACCATGACCTCTTCAATATGGATGGTGTTTTTGATCATACTGTTAAAGCTAGGGAAATCTTGCATTTGCAATGCATAGTTCAACTCAGGTATCAAGTTATTAACAAAGATTTCCATTTTCTCAGATTCGGGAATAGCTCTTGAATATCTTGCAAAGATTTTCCTCCACCTTTGTAGAAAGTGTGTAAATGATTCACTAGTCTTTTGTTTAGTGTTACATAGATCCATCATAGTCACATCATGCTGTATATTATAGGAGTAATGTTGGATAAATCATTGAATTAACTCCTCAAAAGTTTTTACCTTAGGTGTAAGCTTTGAGAACCACTCCATTGCGTTGCCTCCTAGGCTTCCTAGAAAGAGCCGCATGAGGTATGTAGGTTCTGTTTGAAAGTTGACTATACTGAAGTATATGACTCTATTTAGTGTTTTAATTATGGCAACAAATTCATATGAAGTTTTGGAGTCAGGACACATTATTAGAAGATCATAAATTGGCTAAGTACAGAAAACAAGACAGAGCAAGGAATAGACTGTTATAGTTTTGATTAGCATGTGTTCATTTGTTATCCAAATGATATGTGCCTTTGAAGATAAGCTTATGAGTATGTTTAAATGCTAATTATAAGAGAGAATGATCAGATCTATAAGTATGAAGAAGATACAACTAGTTGAAGAGGTATAACCAGTGAATGCCAGAACAGGATAGAGATCATGGAAAGAGCCAACAAAGATTGTTTTGGCGTGGAAGTTTCACTCATCTTCAGGACTTGTGCCTTTAGATTAGTCATTTTTAGTGACATAAAAATCTATGGTTAAAAGTGCATGACTTGATTCATCCGGGACAATTAGTTAGAGCTATTTTGGTGAAGCGGACTGTGTGAAAAGACGTGTCTGTTCGGTTTAAGTAAAGCTGTTATAATTAATGTTAAGCTAACTTAATGAAGGGTTGTGTGGTTATGTAAGTGATCAAGACATGGTAAAATGTTTCCTACAGTTGACATGTTCATTTCCTTTGAGGAAGTACTTATAGAAGGTCATTTGTGATGGGAAAAGTTGCAGAAGCCAGAGATAAGAAAAGCAGAGCAGAGTGTAAAAGCAACAAAGATATATCTATCATATGTTATGATATAGATATTGAAGTAGAAGATTTTAGAGTGAAGATAAGATTTTTTTAGTACTTTAGAAGAGGTTAAAGCATTAGCGCACAAAAGGAACTGATCAAACAAGCAGTGTCACAACAACAGTTCACCTTGCAGATATAGTATGTATCGAAGATCCAGAAGGTTGTAGCCTTCACCACTTGAGCAGTGTGCTCTTGGACAGTGAGTCCACCAACCCTAACAGGGTTATTGTAAAATACTCCTAACAGGGTCCAACCCTTAACAAGGTCACTGTACTTCATGTATTGTAAAGACAACTCCTAACAGGGTTAAGGATCTTCTAACAAGGATCATAAGACACTAGTGCAGAATATTTGTGGGTACTAATTCCCACCGGGGTTTTCACCTACATTGGGTTTCCTTGTAATAATATATGGTGTTATGTGTTGTGTATATTGATCTTACTTGCATTGATATTCAAGTTCAATACATAAGCATTTAAGTACAGATTCAGATAATAAGAAAAAGTATTAATTGATAGATCACTGATTCACCCACCCCTCACAGTGATCCTATTCCTAACAGGTTCATGCATGTATTATATGCTTAGAGCACAAAATTCTCTCACATGATCATGTGGATCAGTCTCTCCTATATATTTTTCATATTTTGGCCTTTCCATGTTGGGCGCTGAAAATGTGTGTGTGAATTAGTACACCTATTATCTACAACACGACACTTCAATAGACCATTATATTAGTGAAAACTTATAAAAAGAAAGGGTTTGAAACTAAACACTAAAACCGATCTATTGCTTCCTATCTAGGAGTTTGAAGAATGTCATAATCATGCCCTCAAATTATGCACAAATTAGTGACATATACAACCTAAGAATGGAAGATTTGGATGAAAAGTAATCTAAATGATTAAGAAACATGCATATTAGCTCTAAATATGAAGATAATAACAATGCATAATATCAAATCTAAGATGCAATAT
>MU217870.1:998588-1008645 GCA_018584345.1 Thuja plicata | reverse complement strand
AATGGAAGATTTGGATGAAAAGTAATCTAAATGATTAAGAAACATGCATATTAGCTCTAAATATGAAGATAATAACAATGCATAATATCAAATCTAAGATGCAATATGGATTCACAAATAATCTAAACATCATAACAATGCTTTCAACTCTAAAAATTAAGGGCCATTTGAGCTCAAAAACTCATTCTATTTATAGAAGAAATGAGGAGAGAGAGAGAGGGGGGGAAAAAGGTTATTAATGGAGGTGTAATAGCCATTAATGAGATGTAAGAGGCATTAATTCCAAAGGCATTAATGAGGCATGGTATTGAGGAATCTATATTAATGATGCATTAATGAGAGCAATTAAGAGACATGGTGAGGGTGTAAGTCCAAGCTTGAGAAGGTGGACTTAGAGGGAGTCAAGCTTGAGAAAGTTGACTTTCTCAAGTGGGTTGAATTCCTAATCATAAAATTAGGAATGTGACAACATTAGGAAGTGGGTTAGGATGAATTTGAGATTAGGATTAGGCTTAGCATGGAGGGAATAGGTTGGGATGGTTTTGAACGCAGGGTTAAGGTGGTGAGATAGGTAGGTTAGGGGTTAAAGGGAATATTAATGAAATGAATTATAATTAATATATTCATTCAAAAATAGGGAAATTAATTATTTAAGCTTTTGATTGCTTTAAATAATTAATTACGACTATAGCCAATTAATTAGATAAATTTAGGCTAGAAGATATGCTTTTGCAAGTGATTAGATATAATAGGGATTTTATTTAATTCCTTTTAAATTAATTACCTTAGCCATGTTTTGATTTGAATTGATTTGAATTAAATTGATTGGCTTAGGTGATTAATAAAATTTAGTGATTAAATCACTTAGGAGATTAAATTTGATTTGAATGAATTATGCCAGCCAATTGAAGAGTTGTCTGGACATAATTGGGGGTATGATCACACTTAGGGAAAATAGGGTCTATGGTCAGAGAAGACCAAGTCCAGGTGGTTACAATAATCGGGGTATGCTTTAATTTTTCCTAAGTCTATTTCCCTCAAAAAAATTATGCTTTACGTCTTCCTTGCAAGTTGTTTCATCCAATGGCAGACATGAAGCCTCAAAGATCAAGATCATCTCAGTTTTCTCATCAAGGCATTGTGCCTGGGAAATAGGTGTCCTTCCGTGATCAAATATGCGGGCAAATTTATTGTTCAGATGGGTTAAGTTTTCATCGATGGTTGTTGTGATCCCTTGATCACAAGATGCTGTATATTTACTCAATAAGGCATCGCATTGTTGTGCCATGTGTCTATGGCGGGGCCAAGCTAAAGTCAAATGGAAGTTAAAGAGCAGTTAGATTATATTGATTTGACGGTTGACGTGTTACCTTAAAGTGGAGATGCTTGACAAATAGTGATCAAGGCATTGCTTCGTGCTGACGTGTGGTGGGTTGTCAGACCTTGGGACCAGCTAGCAGAAAGTAAAGATCATAAAAGTTTCTTTTGATAGGATGGCTAGAACATTGCCTTAAAGAAGAGATGCATGAAAGATAGCCTTCAAGGCATTGCGCGATGAAGACACATGTCCTTCATGGTTAAGTGGGACCTGTAATTTCAATAACAAGGCTTAAGGTTAATGCCCAATTTATTTGGTGTTCATCCTTTGGCTGGCGCATTGGCTTAAAGCTAAGATGCTTGGCAGATAGTATTTGAGGCATTACGCCTGCCAGCCACGTAGCAGTTTGAGATCCTGAGCTCACGGGTAGCTAAAGAAAAGATCGATGACTCTATTTTAAAAACTAGATAGGTCTTGTTCTAGACCGTTGATGACATATTCTACACGACCTATGACCGTTACAATCAGATTTTTTAAATATTCAAATCTTATCTCAGGATTTTCATGGCGGTGGCATGATTTTTCAGGTTACAGACAATGTAGATGGTTCATGCTGATATTTTCTTGTCAAATTTATGATGTTGGGATATGTTTCCAAGATATATATGATCACCTAGGATATTTTCAAAGATACATTAATTAACAGATTTAACCATTTTAGGGGTTTTGATTGTTTTTAAGAATATCTTTTATAACCCTAAGTTTTTATGATCTGATCTGATTGGATCGAATCCCGAGCCATGGTGGTTGAGGAGTTTAAATATAAGTATTTTTTAAAGCTTTTGTAATTAGGTTCGACTATGTAAAAATTTCTATGACATTTTTCCTATCCTCAAGTTTTCATATGTTTGTAATTCTCACTAAGTTTTTTGGATTATGTAAGAGCTTTCTGTGACATTTTTCCTGTACTAAAATTTTTCATGTCTGTAATTCACTCCGAAGCATAATACAATGGCTGAGGTTTGGAGAGTTCTCTGAGTTATGTTAGTCCTCTTTCTTTCTGCAGTTTTGTGTACATTTTGAATGATTGATAGGGATAATTTTGTGATTTTTTTCCTTTCCCTATTATCTTGTCTCATTTCAGTACCTTCCTGTTGGAGTGAATGTTTGCTTTCAGGTCATAGTCTATGTTTATGTTCATAAAAGCTATTTTTGTGAAATATTTTCTTTCCCTAAATAGTTTCATCTCAGACCTCTTTATGAAACACTTTTGCAAGCCTATTTAGAAAGTTGTACTTGCTTTAAGTAAGAGATTTCATACTAACTCTTAGCCATTTTGTTATGATTCATGTCATATCTGGTGTATCACCTAATAAATTAAGTTCTTGCTTTATTGTCTTTCAGTTTCCTTCTATCCCTTTTCCTCCCAATTTTTATTTCAAGTTTCAAGAGAAGAATAGGTGATTATCTAAGAGGAACCGACCTAGAATCTGGAGGTTTCACTTCAAGTTTAGCAAGGTACCACAACCTAGAAGTGAATCCCATGTTATACCAGATCACTAGACTCTCGAATTTAGTAGGGTGCAAATTTGGTGTATAACAGTTTTGGCATGCCCGATAAGACACCGAAGAATTTCATCTTTTAAAGCTATGTTGTTTCTGATATGCTAATTGTTAGAGTAGTCATACTATAGCTAATAATTAAATCATTTAATTATTAGTCTATTATTTTCTATGCTTAAGTTATACTTAGGTAGCTTAGTATTCATTAGGGTTTTCCCCTTTAGGGTTTCGGTATCCTTTTATAAGGACTCACTGCTTTTCATTTCTTTAAGGAGATTGTATTTTGTATTTAGTTTGTTGATAATAGAGTTTTTTTTCTTTCAACATGAATATCATGTCTCTGGCCTTTTGGCCGCCATAGTTTCTTCTCTTCTGTCTTCTGTATCTTGCTTCTTCTTGTGACAGATGTGCATGCAGGTGTTCTTGGGAGAATAGGGCATTTCCTATTTCTAACATGGTATCAGAGCCATCCTGCAACTGGCTATTCATTTTTTGTTGAAGCAAGCGAGGGTTTGAAGTTCTTCAGTCTTTTCTGGTATTTTTTCATTGGTTCTGGGGGTTCTTTGTTTTTTGGGGCACTTTGAACCAAAAATGACCTCATAGTTGCGTCCAGAAGGCCCAAAAAACCCAGAATCCATATAAGGCATGTCCATTTTGGACACCAGAGCGTCTAAGAGAAATTTCTTGGCCTTCTAGGGCTGTACGAGCACAGTTTTCGAGAAATTTTTTTTTTATAATATTTTTTGGCATTTTTGGGCGGGTTTTAGGGCGCGCCGCCAGCGCACCACCCGCGCTCCACTCCTGGCCCACTGCGCCGCCGCCCGTCGCCGCTCCGCGGCCCCTGCCACTTGGCCACCGCCGCACCGCAGCCCCCGCCGCCCGGTCGCCCCCGCCACTGGCCCCCGCCTCCTCTGCGCCCCCGCGCCACCCACCGCTCTGGCCGTGCCACCACCTGGGCCCCCGCGGGCCCTTTTATCCTGGCAGGTGGTCATATGGATGATCGTTGGCTCGGCCCCAGCCCCCTGCGCGCGCCATGCACCCGGGGGCCCAATTTTTTATAGCCCTAGGGGCTTAAATTTGGTTTTTGAGGCCTTTCTGACCCTCCTGGACTGTTTTCACTCTATCTTGAGCATCCGGGGGTCTTTTTCTAACTTTCATATACCGTCGGAAAGCTCTTTTCAAGAACTTTTCAATGATGGTGGTCAAGGTTTTGGGTTCTACTATTTTAACAATATTTTTTACTGTTGAAGTCCGATGTTTGTTTTTGCCTTTCGGGAGCCATATCTGGCTCATCCGGACTCCATTTTTGGCAAACCAGATATCGTCGGAAAGCTGGTTCAGTGAAATTTTGAGCTTTTTGTATCTCCACTGTTGCATGGTTTTTATGTAAATGCATTGTGATAAAGTGCCAACTTCTGCATTTTTGGGATCTTGTACACCTTGTGTTTTTTATACTTGCACTCTGTTATAAAGTGCCATGGGGGGTTATGATGTTATGCCATTTTGTGCTCATCCACCTTTGTCAAGTGAGTGTACCTTCCATGACATTAGCCCATGCTATGTGTCAGTGACACCGCCCTTTATCCTGTGTTTGTACTTCTATTGCACTGTTGGTGTTCTTGGTTCTTCTTTCTGCAGATGTTTCTGGCATTGCATTTCAGTGTTCCTGTCACCTCTCCCCGTTTAGAATTATGGGGGGGGGTTCACCTATTGGTTCTATTACTTCCTTGGTTTGATTGATCAGCTCTTCAGACATTGTCTTCTCTACCTGGTCATGCACTTCAGTGGGGGTTCCAGCAGTTTCTCCTAACAGAGTTTACAGCTACATGCTTCGGAGATGCTCCTTGCTCTTTCTTGTTCCTTTATTTGGGACATCTTTTCCTAGATTGGAGGCTTATTTTCCTTCATCTAGTTTATTTCTTGTACTTGGGTACCTGATCAGGCCTTGTTGTCGGGACCCATCTTTCCTGCTTTCTACAGTAGTTTCTTATCTATTTTGCTTCTCCCTAAGTTACACTTAAGGGGGGTGTTAGAGTAGTCATACTATAGCTAATAATTAAATCATTTAATTATTAGTCTATTATACTCTATGCTTAAGTTATACTTAGGCAGCTTAGTATTCTTTAGGGTTTTCCCCTTTAGGGTTTCGGTATCCTTTTATAAGGACTCACCACTTTTCATTTCTTTAAGGAGATTGTATTTTGTATTTAGTTTGTTGATAATAGAGTTTTTTTTATTTCAACATGAATATCATGTCTCTGGCCTTTTGGCTGCCATAGTTTCTTCTCTTATGTCTTCTGTATCTTGCTTCTTCTTGTGACAGATGTGCATGCAGGTGTTCTTGGGAGAATAGGGCATTTCCTATTTCTAACACTAATTGCATAGTACTGACCTAAAAGTGGTTTTTTGAAGCATATCAAGCGACTCCACTGGTATTTAGAACAAGGAAGATCTAGTCCTAGTAAGGTTTATGAGAAAGATAGAGACAAGAAGCTCAAAACCTTTTGAATTTTTGCAATTGTCTCCAACAAAAAGAAAAGGGAGGGCATCTTAAAGGACACCCCCTACAAGGAGAGTTAAGTATACACCACCTGTTGTAGTAGAAAGACCCTTGTTAATTCATACAAGAAGGAGAGGTAGGTCTTTAAGCAAGGAGTTGCTAAGAGACTTAGCTTCACTTACTAGTTCAAGTGTAACCCATACAGTTGTTATTTATCAAATACCAGTCCCTACGATGGCAAGGAAATTTGCATTTGTACCCTTTAATCAGGGTATCCCATTAAATTTTTCCCAACACCATGATGTACCTCTAGCAACATTAAAAATCTTTCCTGATTTCACAGGTGAAAGCTAAACAATAGCTTGTGATCACGTTAGATATGTGGCTACCATCTGTAATATACACCATATCACTGAGGAAGATGTGGCTACCAAGTTGTTGGCAACTTCCTTCAAAGGTAAAGCCCTGGAGTGATTTACAACTTTGGCAGTTGGCTCCATTGATTCATGGGACAAACTTGGAGACTCCGTCAACAAATATTTTAAAGATAAATCAGACTATTTGTCCCTGGTGGAGAAACTCGCTACTATCAAAAGAGCCCCTCAAGAACATATGACATATTTCAATAACTGATTTCTTAAGACATGGAATATGATTCATATTTCTATAAGGCCTTCAGTAGATTATGCTTTTCTATATTTCTTGAAAAGTTTAAATAGCAATATATCTGTCATGATCCAGTCTATGGGAGCTACCTCACTACCCCAGGTTTTTGATATAGCTGTTAAAGTAGAGAATTGTTTGATTCAAGCTGGTATGATATCCCCAAGGCCACTCGTGCCTATCTTCCCTGATATTCATCCCAATATGCCTTTACACAATCCTCCATTCACTCATATACCTACTTTAATAGCACCTCAAACTAGTTTAGGAAATGCAAAATTCAAAGCAGGCCCTTCCCAAGAACTGCAAGAAATTAAAAATAGTCAAAAAAAAGGGAGAGCTTATTGCAGACCTTTGGTAATGAGTTGATAAATATCAAAAGACAAAATCAAGGAGTTAGACCACCTTTTCAACAACAAAATCAAGGTTTTAATCAACAATATCAAGGCCAGGGACAATCTTATCAACAAAACAAACCACCATACCAAGGAAATTACAAAGGTCAGAGGAAAAGTTTAAATCAAAGGCCATTTCATCCTTACAACCCATTGCCTCTTAATTCTACAAATCTAGTTAGGGAGATGTTCCCAACACAAAATAACGTACCGACAGAAAATGAATTGTGTTTTCCTTGCAATCAACCGCATAATTAGACTACATGTTTGAATGGGTTGATGAACCAAGCCATTATGATACAAAATACATCAAGCACACATTTGGATGCATCTTCTAGTGGGTCAGTTCCACAACAAGATGCACAACCTAATGAGACTGCATTCTTTAATTGGCAAGGAGAATATTTTAGTGGTGTGAATGGTGAATCTTCAATTGCAGCTAATACTCAATCCAAAAGAAGAGCTCTATACATAGAGAAAATAGAAGAGAGGGGAAATACTGCCACATCTGCAGAATCATCACATATACCAACTATTGACATTCTAAAAATACCTCCCATCATTCCAATCAAGGGGGGCCAATCTCCCAAAGATGTAGAGCCCGTAATAGTGAAAGCATACCAGAAAATACATACAGCAGTGCCATTCAATATTGTGGACAATATGAAGAAAATGAATGTGACAATGGCCATGTGGGATTCCTTGGCTATCATAGGACAACTTGAGATCTCGAAGAAGGCAATGTCTAAGGAAGCAATCCCACAACAGTCCACTAATGATGTTTCCAGGTTGGTGTTGGTTAATGATGATCAAGAAAAGAAAGTTCAAAGCAGTAACACCAAGGCGAATGTTGATCAAGTTAAGAACATAAAACCACCTCCCTTTTATGTATCATTGATAATTGGGAATTTCCTGGTACACAATTGTATGGTAGATAGTGGAGCCACAAGTTCAGTCATGCATAATAAGGTAGTTGACCAGTTAGGACTAAAATATGAACCATTTCAAAAGGGAGTGATACAACTTGATGGTTCATTAGTGAACACACTAGGTGTGGTCAAGGATGCAAGTTTGATCCTTCATGCTAGTCCTAAATTCTCTATCCTTCTAGACATTTATGCCATAGATCTCCCTCCTCTTTTTGCCTTATGTCTATGAAGATAATTTGTTAGTAATAACTGAGAGGGGGGGGGGGGGGGGGGGGTGAATCAGTGGCCTCAGAAAATTTATCCAATTTAAACTTTAATCCACCAATCAATACTTCTCAAATCGTTAAGTCCCAACAAGATGCATGCCTTTGAAATACTTGAAACAAATAATTGTCTGTCGATTTACCTTGTCTGTCCTTATTCTCCTTGATAACTGATAAGTAGTAAACTGTATTTACCGATACTCAGTAAATATGCAGAGTATACTAGTCAATCTATAAATGCATATGTAGAATGTAAAACAATAAAGTAATAAACCATACACACATAACACAAGGATTTTAACTTGGAAACCCTGTTAAGGGAAAAAACCACTGGGACCGGTACCCCAAATTTTTACTCTTCTAAAGTGAGCCCTGTTAGGAGCCAACCCTGTTAAAGGTTACAAACACACTATTAAGTGCGACCTTGTTAGAGGATTTTCAATACATAGGTTGTCACTTAGTATCTGACATCTACGCTACCATCCTTGAATCAGTCTCATGACTGTCAATAGGCTTTATGCAATTCTTACTACCATCCTTGAATCAACCTCCTTCTTAGAATGTTAATAGGCTTTAGGTAAGACCAGTGCTACTATCATGAGTCAACCTTCTGGTAATGTGTTAGGATATACCTCAATTACAAAAGACTGTTAAGAGACTTAATGCTTCAATGGTTAAACTGAAACAAAATGACCTGTTTCTAATGCAACTGAATTGCAGATTTTCAGATCTATTTACTTATAATATCTTTCTGATCAATGTATCAATACAATTCCTTTGTACTTAATTCTTTCTGCTCTGTGATGCTGTGTTTTTCTGTTCGTTGGTGTCTGCAAAATTCTTTAGCTCTCCCTCAGCTTGATTGATCAGGACTATATGAAGTTAATCCTTCATCAATTTCTCTTCAACATCTTCTATTAGTTCACTCCCCCATGTATCTGATTGCTTATTGACCACACTAAGAATGAAAAATGCTTGTCTCTTAAATAGACATGATATTTCTTAATTCTTGGTTCTTGATTCTTGGCGTAAAAAACAATCCAGCCAAATTGATTTACGACTTTAACTCTTGATTTATCTCATAGTTATCTTCTTACCAACTGTGTAAATCATCTTTAAATCACTTACTTAACTGTGGTCAAATAAAACAAATCAAACAACCAGTTAAGTCTATCTTTTAACTCTTCCAGCTAGATATTTTGTCATTTTCTGATCTCTCTGTTCTGTCGGTCAATTCTGCAGTTCATCGCTGTTGACAACTGTCAGTTCCATCCGTGTCGCTTTAGTTAGCTTCAGGATCTCCATCCATTGGGCATCATTGGATCTTGCTCATCGGGCAACACTATTTTTAGCTCGTCGCGGATCCTTTGATTCTGCTTCATCGGGCAATACTGTCTTCTGCTCGTCGGGTATCATTGTGACTTTTATCTCTATCTTTACCGATGGCGTGCACTCCGTTGGTGTATTCTGTCACTTAGTGAATACTTGACTTTTATGCATTACTGAATGTATAACCTCTATTCCATTGATTCTCTGAAGTCTTTGGCATCATGTGTATGACCATATAGATGATATCAAGTTGACATCAATGACAATACAAACCATTAACTGATTTAATGTCTTGCATCATCTTCAAATTAATATAGTGAACTATTTAATCAGTTACATGTCATCAATATCTCCCTTTGGCATTGATGGAAACATACTATATTATCATACTGTACTATTGCTAATACACTATGAAATACAATTGTTGAGATTCATCAAATTACCAAACAGTTTGTTTTGATAACTGATAAAATGTTTGACCGCCGGTGAGCTATATATTAGCTCATATTTGATTCTAGCAGCTTTCTTTTTCTTCTTCTGATGTGTTGTGTCCCTTTTTTTGACTGTTCTGCTTCTTTGATGTCTCTGTCTTTTGTTTGCAACTTTTATATCAATTCTCTCCCTTTGGATATGATCTCTCCCTGTTTGGAGTAATCTGATGATGAATAATTTCTGATGATAATATGGAAACATTCTCTCCCTTTGAAAATAATGCCAAACAAATATTTTACAAATATCTGACATTCTGTCAACCAATTTCTTCTTTCCATAATATATTCCTTGAATTTCCCTTATCCATTATCAATATAACAATCTTCTCCAGTGCTTGGTTCTGATATATACCTTTCTGTATATAGATGTAGCGCTGAAGTTCAGCTTCTGCTTGCATCAATCGTGAATGATATTCTGATAATATATGGTTGATGCAGCGTTCTATCCTTTTACTGACTGTTAGACACGGGTTTTATCGCTAGTCTTTTTCTCAGGTACTCAAATGTATCCTTTGGCAGTGGCTTGGTGAAGATATCAGCCAATTGTTCTTTTGATTGCACATATTCAAGTATTACTTCTTTCTCTTGAACTTGTTCTCTTAAGTA
>MU217870.1:944539-988572 GCA_018584345.1 Thuja plicata | reverse complement strand
AAACTTATTAGGATTAGGAGCATTGTCACCCTTATCAACTAGAACAGGAGCCATTGGAGTGTTGCTCTCAAACTGACTCACTTGTAATTGATAATGGTGAAGTGCTACACACAATTGTTGAAAGGAGGTAAATTCAGTAACCAAAATCTTATCCCTAATATCTTTTTGTAAATTTGAAATAAACATGTGTTGAATATCAATATTAGGAACAAGATAAGAAATCTGAGCATACAAATGCTTAAATCTACCAATAAAATTAGTCAATTTTCCTTAACATTCTATTTATAATACATTAAATTAGATAAAGACACTTGTGGTCCAATGTTATTTTGAAATTGTTGAATGAAGGAATTAGCAAGTTTGGGAAAAGAATCAATGGAATAGGGAGGTAAGGAACAATACCATTGTAAAGCCTTATCTTGAAAGGTTCTAGCAAACAACTTAGCCAAAATCCTATGTTCATGAGCATAATCACTACAAAGGATTTGAAATGTTTTAACATGAGTAACAGGATCACCTTTGCCATTGTAATTCTCAAGACGAGGCATATCGGCTTGCTGAGGGATGGTAGCACGAATGATGTCTAGGGATAAAGGGCTACCCATATCACATGTAGGAATGCTAAATTTGGATTGAGTTAAAGATGCAAGTTGTTGTTGTAAAGATGACATAGTTTGAGCCAAACTAATAATTATTGAATCATTAGAGGAAATAGGTGGGATAGAAATATTAGGAACACTAGGAAAAGTATAAGAAGTAGCAGGACTAGAAGACGCAACTGGTGGAGCATTAGGAACCACAGTTGGAAGAGGATTAGTATAAGTAAAAGGCACACTATGATATGAAGGTTGTGAGTTAGGTAAAGATAATGGTGGAGCACTCACAGGAATAGGTGCGCTTGGGATAGAAGTTGTTATCAAAGGAGGAGTGTAAGTAGGAATACTAGGTAGAGGAATAGAAGAAGGTACTATACTAGTGACAATAGGTGTGAATCCTAACTCTTGAGCCTCTTGAGCTAAAGGTTTAGCATTCAAATTCACAAGATGAGTAATACTACGCAAGAAATTAATACCTTGATCATTATCAAGAAGAAATTTCTTAAGAGATTCTATAGCTTGGATAGAATCTTGATTATGGTTTTCTTGGATAAGCCAATTTCCCATTTTATCAAGTTCTGTTGAAAGATTTTGCACTTGTTCAGGAGGAAATCTTAAAGTGTCATCCTCATCATGAGATGAGTGAGAAGAGTTATGCTCCATAGAAGGATTGGAATCATGAGTAATTAAGTTGTCATCTGGGATCCAAAGGAAAGGAGTGGAAGACTCAGGATCAAAGGAACCCATAAGTCTACAGCTTCTTCTAACCGGGATACTATAAGTAGGACTAGATGTGGTAAAGCTCATACACCAATACAATGCAAATGAAATAATACAAAATTTAGTTTTATTGAATTGAAATATAAATTGAAAGAATATGCAAGATATAACATACACAATGTAAATCTAACCCCAAAAAAGAAAGAGTTGTCTATCGCGGGTTCACCAAAATGTGAAGGAGGTGAATTGAGGGTGTGTTAAGGATAAAATGTAAAGATTGGAAAGGGTTGTAGAAAAACTATGATGATCAAGTGGTGTAGCTCAAGTCTAATAAGTTTCCTAAGGGTCTTGTAACCTTAGAATCAATATTTAACATAGATGATCAAGCCAAAAATAACAAAACTAGATTGCTAGTTCAACAAGAGCATTATACTGATTTAGAGCTTGAACCAGGTAAAAGTTTAAAATTTGGAAAGGTAAGCACAAATTTAGAGAAGCAGTCTTACATATAGTTGTTTCAAGAATTCACTGATGTTTTTTCTTGGCAATATGAGGATCTAAAAAGTTTTGATCCAACACTTGCTCAACATACCATAGAACTGGACTAGACTAATGCTAAACTAGTCAGGCAAAATCAAAGGTTTGTTAACCCCAAGCTAGATCCAATTATGCATAAAGAGGTTCTTAAACTAATGAGAGTGGCCTCATATATCCCATCAATCATACTAGTTGGGTGTCTAACCTTGTTTCGATAAGAAAAATGAATGGAGAATTGAGTTTGTGTGTTGAATTTAGGGACCTAAATAGGGCATCCTTGAAAGATCGCCACCCTTTGCCATCCATGGAACAAATTTAGTAGTGTGTCTCTGGTTCTAAGTGTTTCTCATTGCTAAATAGTTATTCAGGATATAATCAGATCCTAGTCATTAAAGAGGCTCAATTTAAGACTATATTCACAACCAAATGGGGAACCATGGCCTATCAAAAGATGCCTTTTGGTTTATCAAATGCAGGTGCAACTTTTCAAAAGGCTATGGACATGGCTTTCAAGAGCCTCATGTATAAGTTTATTCTAGTGTACCTATATGACATTACTGTATACTCTAAGCATGCAACTGATCATATTAAGCACTTAAGAAAAATATTTGAAAGGTGTAGGGAGTTTGGAATCTCTCTCAACCCCAAGATGTGCATGTTTGCAGTGCACGAAGGTAAGTTGTTGGGCTATATTGTTTCCAAGAAAGGTATCACAATGGATCCTGAAAGGATTGTATCCATTTTAGAGCTACCCTTACCACACCATAATAAGAGTCTACAATCCTTTATAGGTAGAATTAATTTTTTTAGGCATTTCTTGCCTAATATTGTAGATATTTTGAAACCTCTAACAACTATGTTGAAGAAGAATGCAGTTTTTAGTTGGAGCATAGAAGGGAAGAATAGTTTCCAAGCCATAAAGGAGGCTTTGATAGAGGATCTTGCCTTACTGAATCCTGATTTTAGCAAGGATTTCATTCTATATTCTTATGGGGACTCTAAGGTTATCTCTGCAATGCTAACTCAACAAAACTTAGAAGGATTAGATCAACCCATTGCTTTCTTTAGCAAAGGCTTAGAGGAGTATGAAAAAAGGTTTTCTTTTGTAGAAAAACATGTTCTTGCTGTTGTGAAGATCCTCAAGAATTTTAGGCACTTATTGACCCATAATAAAGTGTATCTAAGAGTCACCCATCCAAGTGTCAAGGAGTTATTTCTTAGTAAAGACTTAAACGAAAAGAGAGTTGGTTGGATAACTAAAGTCATGGAATATGATGTAGACATTCAAGTTACCAAGCTAGTCAGAGGTAGGGGTCTTTGTAAACATATGAATGATGATGACGCTTTAAAGGATCAAGACCAAATAGATTCATCCCTAATTATATATGCAACCAAGGATCAAGGCAGGGCAACAAGTTGGTTGCTAGATATGGTCCATTTTTTGAAAACAAGTGAGTACCCTACAGTCTTGGATTCAAAAAAGAGAAGGTATTATAGGTTGTAGTCTATCCCTTTTGTGCTAATAAATGATGTTATTTTTAGAAAAGATCACAACGGTGTCCTTCTTAGGTGCATTGATTCAAAATAGATAGAAGATATTTTATATGAGTTTCATGATGGACCTTCTAGAGGTAATTTCTCTCCTAGGACCAATGCTTTCAAAATCATGAGGGATGGATACTATTGGCCATATATTTTTAGGCACAATCATGTCTATGTCAGGAAGTGCATGAAATGTGTTGTGTTTGCAGGAAAAGAAAGGCTTCCATCTCTACCTATGCAACCAATCAAGATAGAGCATCCACTTGTAAAATGGGGAATTGACTTCATAGGCTCAATTAACCCCCCATCTAGTGCATGACACAAATGGATAATCACTGCAACTAATAATTTCACTTGTTGGACAGAGGCCACTGCATTAAAGGAGGCTAATGAGACTTTTGTCTTAAACTTTTATGATGACATCATTCGTAGGTTTGGGATTCTTGATTCTATAATATCTGATAATGCACTTGCTTTCACAGGATTGAGGGTCACTGAATGGGCAAATAGACATGGTATTTACCTTAGTACTAGTTCAAATTATTACCCTCAGGGTAATGGGTTGGCAGAGTCCACCAATAAGAATTTGATCAGAATAATCAAAAGGAATTTACAAGATAATCAAAGAGATTGGCACTCTAATTTGAAGTCTTCCCTATGGCTGGACAAGATTACTCCCAAAAATATAATTGGGAACTCCCCCTACATGCTATTTTATGGTAAAGAGGCTAATCTATCCATTTCAACTGAATTACCATCTTTAGACCTTACTACCCAACTTGTTCTCTTTGAAGAGAGAGATCCTTTGTAGGTATGTTATGCTCAACTTATGGAGTTGGAAGAGAATAGATGAAAATCAATGCAAACTATGGAGTTTCAATAGATACAAACCAAGAGAAGTTTTGACAAAAGACAAAGATCAAGGAACTTTAATGTTGGAGACATAGTCCTCAAGTGGGATGAATTCACGAGCAGATTTGGTAGGCATACTAAATTTGATTCATTTTGGAGAGGCCCATTTGTGATCACAGAATGTAAGGAGCATAATTATTTTCAGCTCTCAACACTTGAAGGAGATATCTTGCTAATACCAGTAAATAGTTTTCACCTCAAACCTTGTTTAGAGGTTTGTCCTGCCCTGTAAGTAGTTTATTTTTGCTGCTTGTGTTCTAATTTTCAGTTTGGTTTCCTACTTTCCTCTAAGTGCTTTTGCATAGTCAATTGTTGTTGTATAAAGGTATTTTCCTTATTTAGGTTTTCTTTGTTTCCTGTTGTTTTTATCCTCTTTTCTCAGTCCTCCTATTTCCCCAAGTTCTCATTTTTGTACTTCTTGCGACTCAATGCCTAATGGAATGTCAAAGGCCACTGGTTTTTCATATGTCTAGCAGGCAGACATTCAATAGAAATCACCAAAATGTTACCCAACATTTCCTATCATATGCTCTTTTGGTTCACAGGTGGAGTAAATGTGGCTCCCACAAGGGTTAAGCCCATATTGTAAGGAATCTTCCCATGGCTCTGAGGTCCTTGTCTTGTTTTTGCAGCATTCCTAGGCCTGGTTGGAAAACCCTTGTTTCATTTTCATGCAAAACCATTAAACCCTAGGTCTTTCATGCCTGTTATATTTCAATGTTACTTTTTCATGTCACTTAAGTCCTCTTAAGTCATGTGTTTTATGTCATCGTCGAGTAGGGCCATGTCTTTTCCTAAATTCCTAATCGAGATACGCTTTAATTTTTCCTAAGTCTATTTCCCTGAAATGTTTTATGCTTTACGTCTATCTTGCAAGTTGTTTCATCCACTGATAAGCTCAAAGCCTCAAAGATCAAGATCATCTCAGTTTTCTCATCAAGGCATTGTGCCTAGATGACATGTGTCCTTCTGTGATCAAAGATGCAGGCAAAGTTATTGTCCAGATGGGTTAAGTTTTCATCGATGGTTGTCGCGGTCCCTTGATCGCAAGATGTTGTATGTTTAATCTTTAAGGCATCATGCCATTATGCCATGTGTCTATGGCAGGGCCATACTAAAGTAAAGGGGAAGTTAAAGATTGGTTAGATCAAATTGATCTGATGGTTGGCATGTTGCCTTAAAGTGGAGATGCTCAAAAGATAGTGATCAAGGCATTGTGTCGTGTCGATGCGTGGAAGGTTGTTAGACCTTGGGGCTAGTCAGTGGGAATTAAAGATTATAAAAGTTTCTTTTGATCGGATGGCTGGCACATTGCCTTAAAGAAGAGATCCATGAAAAATAGATTCAAGGCATTGCACCACGAAGACATGTGTCCTTCTTGGTTAAGTGGGACCTGCAGTTTCAATAACAAGGCTTAAGGTTAATGTCCAATTTAGTTGGTGTTTATTGTGCGGCTAGCACATTGACTTAAAGCTAAGATGCTTGGTGGGTAGTCTTTGAGGCATTGTGCCTACTTTCCACATAGCAGTTAGAGATCCTGAGCTCGCAGGTAGCTAAAGAAAAGATCAATGACTCTGTTTTAAAAAAGAGATAGGTCTTGTTCTGGACTGCTGATAACATATTCCGTGCCACCTGCGACTGTTATAATCATATTTTTTAAATATTCAAATCTTATCTCAGGGTTTTCATGGTGGTGGCGTGATGTTTCAAGTTGCAGACAAGGTAGATGGATTATGCTGATCTTTCTGGTTAAATTTATGATGTTGGGAGATCTCTCCAAGGTATATCTGATTGCCTGGGATATTTTCAAATATGCATTAATGAACATACTTGACCATTTTAGGGTTTCTGATTATTTTAAATAATATCTTTTGTAACCCTAAGTTTTTCTGATATGATCTGATTGGATCAAATCCTGAGCTAGGGTGGTTGAGGAGTTTAAATATAAGTAGTTTTTTAAAGATTTTGTAATTAGGTTCGACTTATGTAAAAATTTCTATGACATTTTTCCTGTCCTCAAATTTTCATATGTTTGTAATTCTCACTGAGTTTTTTGGATTATGTAAGAGATTTTCATGACATTTTTCCTATCCTGAAGTATTTCATGTCTGTAATTCTCTCTGAAGCATAATACAGTGGTTGAAGTTTGGAGAGATCTCTGAGTTATGTTAGTCCTCTTCCTTTCTATAGTTTTGTGTACATTGTGAATGATTGATGGAGATAATCTTGTCAATTTTTTCCATTCCTTGTTATCTTGTCTCATTTCAGTACCTTCCTACTGGAGTGAATGTTTTCTTTAAGGTCATAGTCTATGTTTATGTTCATAAAAGCTATTTTTGTGAAATATTTTCTTTCCCTAAATAGTTTCATCTTGGACCTCTCTATGAAACACTTTTGCGAGCATATTCAGAAAGTTGTACTTGCTTTAAGTCAGATATTTCATGCTAACTCTTAGCCATTTTGTTATGATTCATGTCATATCCAGTGTATCACCTAATAGATTAAGTTCTTGCTTTATTGTCTTACAATTTCCTTCTATCCCTTTTCCTCCCAAGTTTTATTCAAGTTTCAAGAGCAGAATAGGTGATTATCCAAGAGGAACTGGCCTAGAATCTGAAGGTTTCACTTCAAGTTTAGCAAGGTCCCACAACCTAGAAGTGAATTCCATTTTATACCAGATCAATAGACTCTTAGGTTTAGTAGGGCACAAATTTGGTGTATAAAAGGGACATAAAATGAACATTCAACTAGTTTAAGGTTCATTACAGATTTGCTTGGTTAAGTTGTTTCAAAATCAATTCAATCTATACCTAGACTAATTAGGGGTTCCAAAATTGGTTTTAATCTTTTAAAATTATTCCTAAATGGCTTAAAATGAACCCTAACTACATGTTTACTAAGTCATAAATGCTTGATCTAGTAAAAAAGTTATCAATTTTGCAAGTTGTTGATCTATTTTGAGCTCCTAATGACAAGTTGTGCACTTGGTCAGGTTTTCTACATAGTTGGTTAGGTCCTATGCATTTGGTCACTAATCTTGTGCACTTGGTCCTCTGTCCTACATAGTTGGTCCTTTGATCTGCGTAGTTGGTTGTTGTTCCTACGCAGTTGGTAAAATGAGTAATTTTGATGCTATATTTTGAGTCTTTTCATTCCTAAATCTGTTTCTACACTTGATATGCATGATTTCTGTGTTACTAATGATCTGTGTAGCATTTTGGAAATTATGGGATTAAGAATGAATGATAATCTATTGTGTATATGTGAATAATACCTTCATGAAATTAGTTTGAATACTATCAATTCTATGGAAAGATAATCTAAAATTAAGCAAAGAATTGACAAATAAACAAGAAGCATTCCACAGTTCTCTAACTAAGCATGCTAATGAATCTCTCAGCCTTAATCTCCATTAGTGACAGTCCTAGAACGAGAAATTATGATTGATATGCCTAATATAGCTCTCAAATTTGTCAAATTGTTATGCAATTCATTCAATTTAGCTCTCACAATTCATTATTATGCTCAAAATGATTATGATCTCAAAGGGATTTCTCTATAGTGTAGATGCAAATGCTCATGAATGTCTAGGATTATTAATGCTGTCAAAATGCTTGGTATTTATAAGATTTCACAAGGGTAGGGGGTAGAGTTAAGTTGACCATGATTCAAGCTTGGTTGAGTTGAAGGCTTTAAAATGGTTTCAAATGGAGAGACCATTTAAATGCTACTCTCAAAGGTTGGGAAAAAGAGACAAGATTGAGTGGTGATGATGTAAAAGGGTCAAATGAGTGATCAAGATTGCAAAGTTTGGAGTGATCCATGTGCTTTCAATTCTTGATTCTCATTGGCTCTTCAATTTATTGTCTCCTTTGTTGAAATAAAATAGGATTTAACTAATTCAGTTAATTAATTAAATTAGCCATGTAAGGGAATGGGTTGAATTTGATTTTTGATTTAAACTATATAACTAATTGATTAAATCAATTGAATAGTTTTGGTTAACCCCTTTTAGGCTTAGATTTAATTAATTGATGTCTTTATTAATTGATCCTTTGATTTTGATTTGATTTAATGCAAATTTGATTTGATTAGTATACCTGACCAAATTTAGGTGTCTACAAATGCCCCTCTTTGAATTGATGTGCGAAGTGCATTGATTCAAAGAAAATAGATGTCCTGATTTGATTGACTAATGCTTGATTGATTGATTGATCTGATTTGATAACCTGATGCAAAATGAATTTCCTGATGTAAAACCCTGATTTAAAGAACTGATTTGAAATGATAAACAATGCATAAATGCCCCACTAATAGCAAATAAAAAATTTAGTACCCCAGCTTTAAAATATCGTTGCAAAACTGTGATGAAAAATCATGTTTGACTATATGATGCCTCCTCATAAATAAAAATAGAATTGATATCAGAGGCAAAAAATATGTTGAAAAATGAAAGTACTAGGTCAATTCTAATTTCATTTCTGAACACAATGATGTTAGTTTGATCGCAAAATACCCCAGTGATGAAAAATTGTAGTTTTAAGGCAAGAAAGGGTGAAAAATACCTTGGAATTAGGTCAAAAAGTATAAATACTAGTAAAAATGTCATTTTTACCATTCATTCTCACTTTCTACCCCTCATTTGCTTTGAGCTGTTTGGATAATTCAATGATGGTGGTCCCGATTCACGAGCATCAATTCAAGTGAGGACGTAGATTCCAGAGACCTACTTACTATGGACCTCCGGTGAGTGTTTCCAACCTCTTGGTGCATTATTTATGCATTTAATGCTTTTAAATGGTCATTTCATGCCTAGTTAGGGTTTTAATGAAAATTTTGACAAGTAGTGCATAGTTTAGTTTAAAATAATGCGTAGCAGCACCAAGTAGCGTGCCCGCGTAGTCAAGTAGCACATACAAGAAGAGAATTTGCTCTTATAAAATCCTTGTTTTAATGCGTAGGATAGACGAAATGATGCGTATGAAACCCTAGGTAAAAACCTTGAATCAAGTAATGCATCCAAGTAGTTAAGTTGCACATATGATGTGAAATATCATGTAGGAATGCAAAATGACACATTCGAGGTATAAAGTACCACTTAGGATATGTAAAATAATTCTTAACCCAAAATGACATGTAAGCCACTTGAAATAGCACATACACACAACAAAAATGATTCTTGGGTAAGGAAGAATGAAAAACCTAATTTTTTGATCGTTTGAGATAGGATGGATATCAAATTGATTGCAAAGGTGTGTAGGTTTGATTTAGTGATGAAACCAAATGGTTAGGATGTTTAGGATAATCACTTAGATGAATGTTTAAAATATCAATCAGATAGGGTAAGATAAGATAACTAATGTATTCTCCCCTTCTCAAGATATAGAGTTAGGAAAAATAGTTGATGTGCTCAAAAAGAGCGATAGGTTGTTTTGATGTTTTGATTGATTTTGAATAATCCACTGAAATGATGATACTAATTTAATTCACTTGATTGCAAAATAGGTATAGTTATGGAAGTTTTATGTTTGAGGCCTACCATCTTGGCTTTCATACATGGTTTATCAGTTGACTGGGTGCAAGAGACATGTTATCGGTCATTGTAGTTTGTATTTACTTCTCAAGTTACCTCGGTTCTAGATGAACCAAGGATTACTGACAGCTATGGTAGAGCGATGTCACTCTGACCATAATACCTTCCATTTTCCACTAGGAGAGATGACTATCATGCCGGAGAATGTGTATAGGCTGTTGAGGATCTTGACTCGAGGAGAGCGGGTATACTATGATCAGGTTTACGATGGCGATGCGTGTAGATGGGTCTTTGCAGATCCCATGATTGGAGATGATATTATTCCATGGGGGTAGTTTGTTTCCTTCCCACATCTTCCTATAGTTTTAGGTGCATTGATTGGCAGATTACTTTTACCAAATCATTGGGGACATGGATTTGCTGTGGGTTGGGGTCAGATTCTTGAGGACATGATCATGGATCCACAATGCTTCGACTGGGGATCCTGCGTACTAGCCTAGTTATATCATGAGTTACATCATGTTGTATATAGAGGGAGTGTTGCGCTTTTAACAGGAGCTATCTTATTGTAGTTGTGGACATGGGAACATATCCCTATTATGAGGTCGATTGGTACTAGATAGAGAGATCTGGGATGGACCTTTACATACTTGTACGATGACATGGTTGTCCAGCCTTGGTTGGGAAAGTTAGATTTTAGGAGGCATATGCTTGATGACATAGATCAGGTCATGTGGAGACCATATCTAGGATGTGAGTCCTGGCGTGAGGATGAAGATGAGTTACCTTGCATGTTTTCACCATGATGGATGATAGGTCGGTCACCACTAGTGATAAAGAGATCTTTCTTTTACAGAGTATCTTGACCAGTACGGGAGGGTATATGACATGCCACAAGGATTATAATTATATGCTCAAGTATAGGTTGAGAGATCTATGTGGGGTGCTAAGGTTGAATTCCAGTATGCCTGTGATGAGATTGATAGGTTAGGGTATGTTCAATGGGACACACTTGATCACATATTAGATGCTGGGATGTTGGAAGATCATGTACAACCATAGGTGCATAAATAGCTATAGGTTCAGGCCCAACCACATGTTCCTATAGCTCCTCAGGTTCCATTTCAGCCAGGTTCTGTTACTATATTAGAGAAGGATGTTTAGGGATTGCATACTGGGTTAGCTACGGTTACCATGAGGATAGATTAGTTTGGAGATATGATGTAGGCATTCATGACCAGGATGGATCAAATAGCCAGTGGTGCTAGTTCTAGTCAGGCTCCTCCTACTGCACCTGATAGATCATTAGATAAAGGTCTAGATGGGACAGGTGGTATAGGTACAGGTGGATCAGGGACAAGAGATGTAGTAGGTTCCCCTAGTGGGTCATGATTGATATTGATAGATTGTTAGATTACATGCATTGTTTGATGTATCAGATGTATTTATTTTCATTAGGACTTTGATGTACCATTTTTCTATGATGTAGCTTGACATGACAGACATTTGATTTGCATTTTTTATGATGACTTGATCAATTTTCATTTCCATGATGATATATGAGACTTTCTTTGATGATATAATGTCTTATGATGCTATGATGCACTTTTTTTTACATGCTATGGATGCAATGCCTTATATATGACATAGTTAGATGGTTGAACATGAATGCAAGTTTTATTTCTAAATGCTTTTAATTTATGATGTATGCAAATCTAAATGGTAAATGCAATTCAATGTACTTAATGAATGCATGTTCTTTTTTGTATTTTGATAAAGCAATAATTCAATGAGATGCACCTATACATGAATAATGAAATGTTTATAATGGATTTGGCTAATGCATAATGTTTAATGATAGATAAATTGTAAATAATGTTTAATGATTAATGAATGTAATGGTAAATGCACAAGAAAGTATCCATAATTGATTTGAACCAAGATAATTGATATCAACTCTTTGAATAATTAAACCCCTTGAACTTAGGAAATCCCCTAAATGTAATGAATCTAAGAATGAAATGCAACTAACTGTCACTTTGTCTTGCAAAAGAAATGCAAAAAGAGATATATTTTCATAATTGAGCTATTTATATATAACTTAAAGCATATACAATCATCACTAGTTGGATAACCACACCATGATGATATGAATATTGCCTTAATTAGATTTCAAAGAAAATTCTATGAACCTTGGTACAACCCTCACTAGTTGATAAACCAACTATGGGAGTCTGAATACCATTTTCATCGGATTTAATATTGCAAGTGAATTTTGGCATTAAGATATAGCAAATCTAAATGTCCAAGGTATCCATTTGCGTAAATAAACAAAGGTCGAAATTCCTCCATATGTGAATGTCCTCGATGATTCTTTGATGACCATGTCATTAGAAAAATTCATATATTTTGGTGGATCTTCCTCAAAATAGTCACACATAAATCAAGAAAAATATCATGTCTTCATCATCGCCAATCTAATCGAAACATCATTGATTAGCTAAAAATAACATGACTCAATTAACATCATCAAAAACTTTAAGTGCTTGTATTGTATCAATATTTTTCAATAGAATTCCATCCATTCTGATCTGTTAGGCTTTGTCAAATTTTAATCCTGATAATAAGGTCATGAAGTTCAAGGATCAAGTTTCAAGATCGAATGTTTGGGTTAAACAATGATATAAATCAAAGGTTCAAAAGTGTTTATCCGTTGAAGTTTTGAAAATCTCTCATGTTATGTGACCAAAAGGTGTCATTATTGAATCAGTTTGTGTAAAATCAAATTTGCCCCCAAGTGAATATGAAACCATGTGTAAGTCTGGGAAAATGAAATCTAATATGTGACAAAGGCTTTAACAATGCATCTCAAAGACTTTATCATGACTATCTACAAATGACGGATGCAAGGATATAGACAATGAGATGGAAAATGAAATATGTACAAATGAAACTAGGAAAGGCCTAAGGGATCAAAAAGTGCCCTAGGTTTTCACCTTTTGAATTTATTGTTCTTTTTCCCTTTTTTTTCTACCAAGGCGCCTATTTGCTAGGTTTTCACCAAGGCACTTTTCTCTTTTTTCTATTTTTTTCTTAATTTTTTAATTATTAAGGTGCCTATTTGCTAGGTTTTCACCAAGAAAACATTTTTGTGATCTTTTGAATGTTTTTTCTTTCTTCATGTTCAATTTTCCTCTTTTTATGTTGTTTGCTTTTCCATTGTTTTTGAATTTTTTGATCTTTCCTCATTTTTTTGGATTTTAAAATTTTCTCATTTTTTTAGATTTTGAACTTTTCTAATTTTTTTGGATTTTGAAATTTTTCTCATGTACAAAGAATGATGCTAATCTCATTAGATACACTTTCATCTGATACTCTTTCAACCTATACACTTTCATCTGTTTAGGTTTAAATCCTCTTCAAGTGAATGCTATTGATATGTTCTTATTGCTCATCTCCTTCACAATCAACCAACTTGTATGTTCCCATGCCAAAAGAAGAAGTAATAACAAAGGTTCCTAGACAATTTTCTTCCCATTTCCCTTTCTTTTCTCGTTCTACTTGATTCTTAGGGTTCTCTCTTAACATTAAATCTCCCACTTGAAATTCTCTAGGCTTGATCCTCTTGTTGTAGTTCCTTGAAATTCAGTTTTGGTACACTTTCAAGTGTTCATAGACTTGAGTTTGATGTTTCTAATATTTCCAATTGTTGAAGTCTTGCAACCCTATAATCCTCATCAATTATTAACCCTTGCAATGATACTCTCAAAGATGGGATTTCAACCTCTAAAGGTAAGACAAATTCTACTCCATAGACCAAAGAGAATGGTGTTTCCCCCGTTGGTTTTCTAATACTCTTTCTATAGGCCCACAAAGGTGAGTTCAATTGTACATGCTAATTCCTTTCTGAATTATAATCTGATCTCTTCAATATCTTAAGAATGTTCTTATTTGTTGCTTCAACTTGGCCATTTCCTTGAGGATAGTAAATCAAAGAAGAATAGTGTGTAATGTGAAATGTCTCACACAATTCATCCACATCCTTATTCTTTAATTGCTTTCCATTTTCCATTATGATGGCATTCCTGCACGCAACTTCTTAACTCCAGGATGCAGTGCATAGGGTGGTCTATGAGCCTCAAGAATAATAAAATCATGCAATCCTCTGGAAGAAGGTACATAAATGCATCCTCTAGGGTGTAAAATCCCATTAGACTCCAAGGAATAATCAATAAATATTCCCTCAAGGGGTCTCATAGACCGGATCAATTGACAAGCCTCTAAATAAAACTCATCCTCAAGAAAATGCTGCAATATAAGCCCTCTCAGATCTATGCCAGTGGACATAGAAGAGAGCTCATGTTGCCTCCAAATCAAAGCATCTGTGACTACATTCTCCTTCCCCTTGACGTAATGAACTCCAAAATCATATTCGCATAGGAACTCTATCCATCTCCTCTGTCGAGCATTAAGGTCTAGTTGAGTAAATATATACTATAGGCTCTGATGGTTTGAATGAAGATCAAAGCAATGGCCTAAGAGGAAGTGTCACCATCTCACTAAGGCATGCACCACTATTGCAAGCTCAAGATCATGGGTAGGATAGTTAATCTCATGATTCTTAATTTTCCTAGACTCAAAGGTAATAGCTTGACCATCCTACATAAGAATGGCTCCTAAACTATCTAAAGATGTGGCTATGCACACAACAAAATCTACTGAAGGATCTGGCACTACAAAGATGGGTGCGCTGGTGAGATCTCTCTTGAGCTCCTAAAAATCTCTCTCACACTTCTTTTTCCACTCAAACTTCTTTCCCTTTCTCTGAAGGGAAGTGATAGGATGTTCCACTCTAGAATATTCCTCAACAAAACGCCTGTAATAACCTACTAAACCCATGAAGCTCCTGGCCTTTGTCACAGTGGTAGGTGTTGGCCAATCCATAATGGCTCTAATCTTGGATGGGTCAATTATGATCCCATCACCTGCTATCACATGTCCAAGATAATGGACCTTTGATCTAAAAAATCCACACTTCAGCAAGATGCCAAATAGATGATTATCCCTCAAACACTGCAATACCTATCTTAGGTGCTCCTTGTGCTCCTCCTTATTCCAAGAATAAATCAAAATGTCATCCAAGAATACTACTACATATCTATCCAAGAATGTATGCAATAATACATTCATGAGACTCATGAATACAACTGGAGCATTTGTGAGGCCAAATGGAACCACAGTAAACTTATAGTGTCCATACCTCGTATGAAAAGTAGTCTTATGGATGTAACTCTACACAATCTGTAAATGATGGTACACTGACTTAAGATCTCTCTTTGAGAACACTTAGGCATGCTGAAGTTGATCAAACATATCATTGATCCTAGGAAGTGGATACGGGTTCTTAATGGTTACTTTGTTTAGCTGGCGATAATCCATACACAACCTAAGAGATCCATCCTTCTTCATAACAAATATGACCGGTGCACCCCAAGGTGAAACGCTACAGAGAATATGCCCTTTCCCTAAGAGCTCCTCCAACTAAATCTTGAGCTCATTAAGCTCATGTGTGGTCATCCGATAAGGTACTCTAGATATTGGTTTAGCTCTTGACACAAGGACTATGTGAAAGTCAACTATCCTAGGTGGCGGCTTACCGAGTAGCTCTGAGGGAAACACATCTGAAAACTCCTATAATAAAGGATGGTCATTGAGGGATGACTCTCCCTCCTTCTCCTCCTCTCTGGCATTAATGGTGATGGAAAATAACTGACATCCCTTATGCATGCACTGCTTAAGCTTCATAGCGGAAATCACACGAAGGGATATGGGCCTTTGAACTCCTAAAATCACCGAGGGAGTACCATAATCATCCTCACACTCTACCCTCTTCTGTTTATAGTCCATCTTGGTGCTGTGGGTGCAAAGCCAATCCATGCCAAGGACTACATCATAATAAACAAAGGGGGTAATACAAAGATCATTAGTTGTGATCATGTCTCCTATCTTCATCTGACAATATCTGAAAAGGGATCTAACTGACACTATAACACTCAAGGCTAACTCAACTTCCCAACTGATATCCTGTCTAGTTGTTACTAGCCCGTAATGCTCCACTACCAATAGATAAATGAAGGAATCAGAAGCTCCTAAATCAAATAATATAGTAATGCTACTACCATGAATCATTCCTGAAGCCTCTATAATCATGGCCTAGTTCTTGACCTGACAGTTATCAGCCTCTGCAACAACTCTGTGAGACCCACCCATGTCACCCACTGTGGGCTTTGATTTTTTTGTGCACTGAATGTATACCTGAGGGAACTCCCTAGCAATGTGCCCCATGCCACCACAAGTATAGCATGGTCCTCGTGTCTGTATCTAAACTCCCAGAGGCCTAGAATAGTTTTGGCCCCCTTTCCTGTTTGATCCACTAAAACCACCTTGAGAGGACTGTTGAGTCCATGCTAAAGGTGAAAAAGATCCCTATTATCTATGGTCCCTCCTAGGACCCTGTGACTGCCACTGCTTGAGCTTAGAGCCCTGCTATCCTTATGGTGGCCTAGTCCTCTAACTCTACTGAGTCTGCTGCTACTAGGGTTGAGGGGCTCTATAGGATCCTAAAGAATGCCTCTGATTCCACTTCCAAGGGGTCTCTAAAAACTAGAGGACTGAGGTGTTGGGTTTTGGTTTCTAAGACTGATCATGTGACCTACCTTAGACCTCCTCATCTATTAAGGCCTTCTCTACAACCTATTGAGGCTGCCATGCATACTGGACCTAAAATAGTAGCATTCAACCCTTTGACAAAATGGTTGACCCTAAGCTTTTCATCTCTCATTTATTCTACATAGGGTAAGAGCTCTAGAAACTTACTCTCATTCTGCAACACTAAAAATCCTCTCTATTGGAGGTCATGGAACTCGTCTATGCGACACTTCCTATAGTGCTCTGATAGATATCTATCGCTGAAACTTTCTAAGAAGGTTTCCCATGTGATGGTGTCTGCAATCAGGTTACTCTTAGATTCTTTCTATCTCCACCATGTAGAGGCTGACCCTCTCAGTAAATGTATAGAAAAATGTTCTCTCATGTTGCTCCCATAAGGGTGCAACCTAAAGTACTGGTCCAAACTCAAGAGCCATGCCTCAACCTCAATCCCATCAGTAGCTCCTAAAAATGGTGGTGGGTTGAGTCTAAGTAACTCCCTAATCTAAACCCTTACATCCTGGGATGCTCTCCTATCCACTCTAAGTACTACCTTAGGTGGTGGTACTTACATATGCACTAACTCAACCTCATGGTCAACATGGCCCTCAACATGGCTAGGTGGAGGGATCCTACTCTTTGTTAATAGTCCTATGGCCCTCTGAATCTTACATTGGATAAAGATGAAATATTGATTGAAGATATTATAGAGGAGGACCCTGCCACCAAAATTGCTGAAGATGAAGATGTAATGATAGAAAAGGAAATAGAGATTGAACAAATGGATACTATTGATTTTTACGATGTAAAAATATTAGAGGAAGTTATCGAAAAAGTCAATGAGTATTTAGATGTTGATATTGGGATGTCTAATGTTGCAATTGATATTAAAGAGAAAGGAACTGAACCGCTTAAGGAAAAAGAACAAGGAGAAACCAAGGAGCGCGAGGCCACCGAACCCCACATAGAATAAAAAAATGAGGCACCTTCTACTGAGAACCCCACACTACAACAAGAGCAAGTTAGTGAACTTCCCAAGGATCAAGAAAAGGACAAGACCGAGGATAGGCAGGAAAAACATAAGCAAGAAGAAAAGATAGAGGAAAAGATAGAAGAGAAACAAAATGAAAAGAAAGAGGAGTCACAAACAACTAAACATAAATAAAAGAAATCAAAAATGAAAGATGAAAGTGTATTTGACACCATAGAGACCACATCCAATGCATTAAAGTCATCCCCTTCCACAAAATTATCTACTGGTGAAAGTATGTTGATCAAGAAGAAGAAATCAAAGAAGAGAAAACATGTAGATATGAGCCAACCGATCATATTACCTCAAGTAGATCTATCTACTATGGACCCTGATGATATGAAAGAGTATGCAGAATTGGTGAGACTTAAGGCCATCCAAAATAAATCACTTTAAAAGAAGAAAGACAACACTATATTGGAAGATGTCAAAGAAGTACTACATGATATTGTGTCAGATTCTACTATAAATGAGGAGGCAAGTATTCTTAATTAAGTAGAAGATTTAATTCAACAAGTGAAATAATCAAACAAAGACATAATCAACAACATGATGAAAATTCATCAGAAGAGCATGGAAAAAAAAACTGTTAGAAGAGATTTTAAAGAACATTTCACTTGACAAGGTATCTCTTTCTGAAGCACGCAATGACATGGAGAACAAGCTATTTGATATTATTTTATTATTTCAGAAATTTTGTTCCATTTCACTATTCATTAAGGTTATCAAAGAAAAAGAGAAATCTCTTGAACAGGAGCTAACCGAGCAGCTAAAGAACATATCAACCGAGCCTGGATCTCTACAGGCCTATCACTCAAAGGTCAAACAGTTAATGGGAAGACATCAAGAGCTAATAAATGAATAATATACACTAAGGATTGAACTCCTTGAGCTCTAAGCAGCTCTTATTCACCACCTGGAGTCAATGTATAATCATTTGAAGAAAGCCAAAGACTTAGTTGCTTCTCCCGATTGTAGCTCATTTGATACTATTACTGGTTTAGCACCTGATGTTTCTACACAAATTTTTGTTATGAAAACACTGAAGGATACATGGGAAAAATCCCTCGTTGATGCCAAGACTAAGTTTAAACACATTTTTTATCAGATATCTCTGGAAGATAAGAACAAGTAAGTATTATTTTGGCATATTTGTCAAAAAAGGGGGATATATAAGGATAGTTTGATATATAAATAGATATGTAAAAAGGGGGATATAAATGGATAGTTATGTAAAGGAGATATGTATGTTTACCTTAAGAGAGATATAAGTAGTTAAATTTTGAGGAGTATTATCAAAGGGGGAGTCATAAGTATTTTTAAAGTTTTGAAAATTTTGATGACTTTGAAGTTTTTCACAAAATGCAAAACTAATGTCAATGGGGGAGATTGTTACTCCTAAAGAGATTTTGTTGTCATTAGTTTTCTAAAAATTCATATATCGGTGAATTTAACCAAGGAATTCATACAATGAAGGAGACACAGTCGGTAAAGGCAACTAAGATAACCACTGAGCACTGAGCAGTTATCAAGCACCGAGCATGCTACATATACTGATCCATGCCAAGATAGTTACCAAGCACTCATAGACACTGAGAAGAGAGTACATAGTTACCAAGTAAGCACAAGCATGTTATCGAATACTCTAGAGCCAACATTTCATTTAAATTTAGATACATTGTATCTAGAAACCGAGCAGGAACCGTTACACATAATTCAAGATAAAAGTTAGGTGAATCATTGGGATTCCAAACACATGATTGAACCTAATCATGAGGAAGATCCACCAATTAAGTTTAAGAAGGCATAAAACATTGGAGATGTAACCCAAGTTTAACCACTTAATCTCCATCATTGGTTCATGATGCCCTAGATCTGGTTAACTGCCTAAGTCACAGTTAACCACCTGAAAATTGTATAAGAGATCAATTTGAAGATTGAGCATGTTGTTGTTGCTAATGTTAATGAAGATGAAGAGTTGATGAAGATGTTTCAAAGAGAAACAAAGGAGAGGTATGCAAAATGAAGCAGAGATTATGATACTAAGCTACCGAGTGCAGAACAAGGTAACAAAGTTATAGAGCACAATGAGTCTAGACAACATTTGATTGATGCATCTCTATCAGACATTTTGTATTGATTTTTTTAAATAATTAGATAAGTATGAATATCGCTTGTGGATAGGCCCTAATAGGTCTTTATATTTTGTAAATTGTTTAACCAGGTACATCTCTTAGATTAGAGATTGTAAAATCCTTTAACAAGGTAGACTGAATAAGTCTTGTGTACTCTTAACTGAGTATATTAATCCTAATAGGGTAAGTTACCAGAAGTATCTAACATGGTATCTCTAACTGAGCAACCTTTATATTATAGTAGTGAAGGATTATGGGTATCATCCCCATCACACTTTGTTCCTCTAACAAAGTATTTTTGCGTGACCAAAATATTTGTGTTATGTGTTACAACTTTTATGATGTGAGTTATTTACTTTATGTTCATTTTATGCAATGTATTCAACTCGTTAATTGATCAGTGTGTATGGTTAAAAGTTTTAAGGGTAATGATTCACCCCTCCCCTCTTAGTACACAACTTTCCTAAGTTATTCCAATAATTCCAACAATGAAGTTAATTTTGAGTTCAATAACTGCCATCATAAATCAAAACCTATGATGGAACATCATCAAAATTTAAAGTGAATTGTTCCTCCATGTCAATAAAGAAAGAGGCCAAAATTAAAAGGGATTTCAATAATACACATCAAAATCTGAAGCCAAAGGAGGAACTCTAAAGACATGGGAAGTTAGGTAAAAAAATTCCCTTCTAAAAGGTCCTATCCAACGTCAACTCTTTTGATGAAATTTAAAAAATAGCAGCTGATTTTTGAATTCAAAAAAGCTAATGTGGTGCCACAGCGCAAAGGTAGCTGGAGCATTTAATAGGAAAAAAATGCATTAATGACATTGTAGGAGGTAATTAACAAATTTTTATTAAATATTGAAGAATGCAAATTCCATAATCAATTTACAAGATTCGATTTGACGATAGAGGTGAAGCTAGGGAAAAAAATTTACAAACGGTAACTAACATCAACTAATTTCTAGTAAGTTGATCAATTCCAAACCATCTTTTTTGTTAATATCCAATGAAAATATTTGAATTTCAAACACTCATTAGGTTTAAGCATCCTATTTATGATCACCTAAATGGGATAGAATGTACTTTAAGGGAAATCAATGATACGAAACTAGGGCAAGTGAATTTGAATGAATTTTGGAGCAGAATTAAGCACACATATAGACACCCCATCACACATAAGCTGATTGAAAGTGGGTTAATAGAAGTTTGTTTTCATGTTTTTCTTTAGTGTTTTGACCTCATAATGGAGTGCATGAATCGATATGATCCAGACACAAGAGAAATTAAAACACATGATGAAAGAGTCCTTGTCACCCTCGATGGAAACACCATACAAAACTTATTCTGTCTGCCTGCAAGGGATGCATATGTGCACTGGGATTTCACCTCTTCCCAATAAAAGTTTAGTATAAAAAGGGCAGTGAATATAAGAGATATTGCTAAGAATTGGTTTCACCCAGTGAGGAAGGGCCAATCCAAATTGCCTAAAAAAATAATTAATACCTCTATCAAAGGAGAAATTTCCAACAAAATTATATTATTGTATAGGTTGAGAGGGGATAAAGATACAATAACTCTAGATGAGTGGATGTTTTACTTAGTGAAAGTAATGTGTTGAAAGTCTATTTATATGGATTGAGAAAAGATCATTAGTTATAGAATTTGTCAAATGATAAATCAACTTTCATTGAATAAGTTCTTTTAGGTATCTTCTTATCTAGCATATACCAAGTCGTGTATAAAATATAGGCCCAGTTTCAAACATGTCAAAGAATTCGATGATGATATCCAGATTTACGAATTTTACACTAACCTACAATTACATGATAGCTATGCTATTTTTTGCAGGGTAAATGATACTTTTTTATGAAACTGGTGCCAAAATTACAAGGATGCCCTAAGTGGAAGATTTCACCAGAAGTTGCTACATTGATTCATACTTACAAAAACTACTTACTCTAATACTTTAAATTCACATATATTAGGGTTGGTGCTTTTGATAGTTTTCCATGGAAATCACCCTGCTATGAAGATGATAAGATTATCATGGTTGAGATGTGCCAGTAGATTGTCAAGATAAACAAGAGGTGTGTAGAGAAGCATAAATCATGTATTCCTTTTTGTATTTCTTTAGGCGCATATACGTGTGCCTCTTCTTATAATACATTCAATGTTGTTAAGGCAAAAAGAAAATATACTATAGATAATTATGAGGTATTGAGACCACATTTTGATCCTAGCAATTTCATTAGAGACAATCTATAGCTAGGTCCATCTTATCATCATGTACCTTCTCTAAAATATTTCTAGGCAGATTGCAGTGATGCTTTTGAAGTAAGAAGAAGGTCCTGGTAAAGGTTAAATTTTATCTAAATTAGGGCTTTCCATCTCCCCTTTGAAGTGAAAGGTATCACAAATGATGGGTCAGATGTTATGGACCCCTGTTATTATGAGAGAGTGCATAATACTCCACTGGAGTTTATAAATTGGGATGTTCCTGAATTGGATGACCTAGATGTTAGAACTTCTCTAGTCCTGAAAAGGACAAAAAATTGGTTGTCAAGAATGAGGGGAGGAACTTGGAGCACAACACCATCCACTACCCTATCAAAGGAATAGAGTTCAACAACACCTTCTTCTCTAGTAGTCTCTACTACTAATATCCCTATCATTGATTTATCTGGAGTCTCAAGTGGAGGAGGAGATCAAGAGCCTCTAAAGAAACCTTTAGGAAATCTTCCCACTTTTGGAGCAATCTTCCTTCCTAACATTGATCTCACTATTGATGATATAACTCTATAACAACCAGGAGATACAAAGGTTGGGCTAGCAGGGAAAGGAGATCAGAGTGGGCAAGATGCCTCAATACATATGCAACAAAGTAGTGATAAAGAATAGGGCATAGAATTGGATTCTCAATAGTCTACAGGAGAGGATAATATTGATTAACTGATGAATATTTGATGGAGATGATGAAGACCAAGGGATATCAAGTATCATGATTATGGAAATGGTTAGATCAGTTGTTGTTTTATCATTGATGTCAAGCAATTGATTAATTGTTTTTAATTGTGTTACCATATCTTAAGAGAAGAATTTAAATGGGTGAAAAATACAGAGCAGACAATGATGAAGTAATAATGTTATAGTTGTTTTCTACTATATATTTGATGTTATCAAATCGGTACATTTGATTGATCAAGTTGAGAACTGCAATGAATTAAGTTATGACTGAAAGAGATACTTTACCGAGATGGACTAAGTCATTTGGTAGAATCTCATGTAATTCAGTTATAGTTACTGAGCACCAAGCACTAAGAATGAGTTAGACACCGAGCAGTGATGAAGTCAGTTACCGCATTGCAAAGAAAGTTTTACCGAGTTCAGTTTACTGATATTAAATGATGATGAAATCAAATTTAATGTGAAGCAATGATTAGATAGATGAGGAAATGAATTAAATGAAGTTTGTTACAAGATATACAAATGGGAAAATTCAAAGTGAATATCTAAGGCAAAGATCAAGCAGTTAAATAGAAAAGTGAAAGTTCCAAGAAAAGTTACAAATTCCAAGGTAAAAGTGATTTGGTTTACCGAGTTGAGAAATATGAAAAAGATGATCGAATGACTGAGTGCAAAGGAAGGAAAATAAAATTAAGGAGATTAAGAGGCAAATGTATGTCTATATAAGGAATGAGAATTACACATAATGTAAGACTACTAGAGAATTGAAAAACAGAAGGAAAGAAGCTGAATAACAACATTTACTGAGTAGAACAGAGAAAGACAGATCAAAGAATCTACAGTCTGAGAAAGTGATCAATGGAGAATGTGATGTCAGTATTCAATAGAGCATAAAGGATCTAATCCAAGCATAGTGAGTTGCTAATTTTTATAGATCAAAGTTTACTATTGCTTATTAATATTTGTAACAGAGAAATCTCTTAACTGAGTGGATTTAACCATCCTATTTGAAAAACCTAGACTTAGGTGACATTACAAAAGAGTGTTTAAAGACCTATAACAAGGCTGCTTCTAATAGGGTGAAGATCTTAACAGATCTGAGGTAAATCCCCAAACAAGGCCACATTTAGAAAATGTGTTTGCAATCTTTTACATGATAAGTTCTTAACCGTGCGTACTTCAAAAGGGTACATTTTTATTGTGGGTTACAATTCCCACATAGGTTTTTCCCAAGTTAGGTTTACTCATTAAATTTGGTGTCAATGAGTTATATCATGTGTTAATGAGTTAATCTAATGTTGCTAAGTTTGAGTGATTGATTGCTGCGTATGTTATTTGGTGAATTGGTGGTTTACTATATTCAATACTTACCAAGTGAATTAGTGAGTTTGGTTTTAAGAGTTTAAGTTTGATTTGTCTAATTCACGCCCCCTCTCAGTGGGACCAACAATTGGTATTAGAGATTTGTTACTCTGAAGCGATAAGTTTAAAGGACTTGAGTTAAGATCTAAAGATGTATAAGAGGGAAGAACCAAAGATGAATAGGGATCAATTCTATACATGGAAAAGTAGAATGAGGTTGCATGTGTCTGGAGTAGGAGAATATAAACTTTACTATCTTGAGAATGAATATGTAGCTCTGACTACTGCACCTTTGACTATCAGTGAGAAAAGATAGAAACATGAACACACATAATTCATGATTGAGATTGCATCTACACTTACCTACCAACAATATGACGAGATTGATGGTTGTACTACTGTGAAATAGATGCAGGATAAGATTTTTTTGACCTATGGTGGAGATCAGTATGTTTAGAAGGCTAAAGCAAAAAGTTTGAGAGGAAAATTTGACTTTATGAGGATGAAGGAAGGAGAGAACATAATACAATATAGTACAATACTTAAGGAGACTGTTAATTCTATTAGAGGAGCTAGTGGGATAATAATAGAGGATGATGTTACAAGCAAAATCTTGAGAACTCTCCTACCGAGTTATGCTATTCATGTATCTTCTATACAAGAGCCGAGATCTATACCCCAGATGAATGTTTCACTGGATGCCACTATTGGTAAGTTAAATACATTTGAACTTAATGATTTTGACAATAGTGTGCCTACTATTTCTAAGGTTGAATCTGCACATTTAAGTCTACTTTAAAGATTGGAAAGGCTAGAGAAGCTTCTGCTAGAGATAGTTACTTGAGCAGTGCTAGTGAGAAATTTTATAGTTGCAATGCAGGAATTGAAGAGCTATTTACTGAATGTGATGAGAATGAAAGAGAATTTGAATCTTTTTTGGCTAGAAGGCTACAAAGAGGCAAAGGAAAATACCAAGGTAAGTTACCCTTAAAATGTTTTAATTGTGATAAAATTGGTCACTTTGCATCTAACTGTCCAAAGAATGATAAGGAGGAAAAGAAAGATAAGGATAAGAGATAAAATAGGTCCAGGAGATACAGAGACTACAAAAAAAGATAATAAATCTTGTTATATTTATAATGAAGGAAAAAGTGATGATGATTCTATTGAGAGCAATAAGGAAAAAGAATTTGTTTATGTTTCTATAAAAGATGATTATGATGAAGAAGAACCTAGATCCCTAATATCACAAGTAAGTAAGAATGAAACATGGATTATAGATAGTGGTTGTTCACATCACATGACTGGTGAAACACTTAAGTTTATTTCCTTGGAAAAGCATGATGGAGGTGTTATGCCCTGCATACCCATCCCTACATTTTGTAGGCAAAATATTGGGTCCCCCTTTTCACTTTTGCTTTTCCCTTGGTTTCTTTTGTTTCCTTTGTTTCCCTCCGGGCTTTGCTCCCACAAGGGTTGTTTTTCTTTTCCTATTTGTCTTATTTTGTCTCCAGGACCCGGTCCCAGAGTTTGTTGTCTTGAGTTGTCTAGATCCTGGACTCCGAGATTCTCTGCTATCATGTCTTCTTTTGTTGAAAGGTGTGGCTACATGGAATCCCCGGGCCCGGAGTCTGGAGGTTTGCCTTTTCTGGAGTTTGTGGAGGGAATGCAATGTGTTTTACCCTAAGGGTATAAATAGGTTTTACCAGTCACTTTTACAGTTACTGTGATCTAACACTTAGAGAGATTAAGGTGATTAAGGTGATTTAAATGATATTTTTCTCCTTGTGCTTAACGATTGATTAACAGTGATTTGCAGCGTTTGTTCATGGTTACTCAAAGGTTAACTAGTTGCAGAGTGCCTCCCATGCTTGTCCTTCTCGTGTCCTCTGTGTTTTTAGGTAGGTGCTTTGGCTCTTCTTTCTGGTTTCGTCTCCCTGGTTTTGCTTTGTCTGTTTCTTGGTTTTCGATCTCATTTCTGTTTTGTTTTCTTTTCTCTTGTCTCTATGTCACCTCCCATTGGTGGGATGGATCTACTAGAGGGATTTCCACTCTCTGCATAGCTATAAAATTAGTAATTTTTTGTGTATATCTCTATATATTCTATATATGTCTGTATATATTCCTATTTTAGGCTAGCCTGTGAGTCATGCTTCGGCTCTGTCTATATATTTCTTGTATATCCTACACTCCATCTAGTGGCAAGCTTGTTGCACTCCATGCAAAAAAAGCCCCAAATGTGGAGCTCATCTGAGAGATGTTAGCCTGGTTCAAACTTGACACCTCACTGGTTTGAGCCATGGCAGTTTTCTCTCTCCTCCATCAAGTCAGTCTTAATGGCGGGTTAAGTTTCCCACACAAGCATTCAAAACAGACCAAAGTGGCATTCATTTCTGTGCATGTTTAGATAGTTGTTGACATTAATGCCATTACTCCCATTACTGCATCTCCATGTGACACTCCCACATCAGCCTAGTATGGATAACCTCTGGCCATATCATCCAACAGTTAGTTTTCTGGACTCAGGGTCCCAGGTCTTCATTTGGTCCTTATTTCTTTTTTATCACATGTGCTGGAATCCCTGGAGGCCCAGGTAGAGGTCAAATTCCTAAGTCATTCTTATTATATGTATATCTTTTTTGGGGTTTGACATGAGCTAACAATTCTTTCAAGAATAGATGCACAACGGTGGTGAAAGTCCCTAGCATCTGGAATAATGTTTTGTTTCATATAAATACTGATGGTCCTCTTGTTTTGCAGGTTGCCATAATTAAACTCACCAATCATGTTGAAGGCATCTGCATCATCTTGACCCGAAAGTCCAAAACTCCCCACTACTGCTGCCATCCAGGCAAATGTCATGATGAAGGATGAGAACGCCTTGGAAAATCTCCCATTAACAATGAAGTATCTGAAGGGGGACACTATCCTAGGATCAAAGGTTGATTCCAATTTGCAGCTAATCACCGACACAAGTGTCGGGATGTGGGATGAAATGCAGGCCCTGGTAAAGATGATGTTCATTCAATGCACGGTTGGAGATCCATTGACCCTCAATGTGGCCAACTTTAGGATCCTCAAAGCTGCTTTCTTCCCCTACTCTGTGAAAGATCCGGAGCTCATTCTCACTTTGGCGGAACACTATAATATAGTCATCTGGGCTGTCATGCTCACCGCCCCAGTTTTGATAGACTACCCAACACCTATGGTGTCTCTGGATGCCACAACTTTTCAGATAGGGCTAGGGATTCCCCAATTTGATGATGCAACCATTCTCGCCCGATCTCTGGCCTTGGAAGAATTTCAAAAACTAGAACACATGGCCCGACAATATCTTAATAACAACTCGCTTAAGGTGCCAAGGAAGGATCTCAAAAAGATGAAGCTGGAGATCCCCGGGTGGAGTTTAAAGAAAGCATATAGATGGGGATCATCGCACTATGCAAGGTCTTTGGAGAACCCCATGCCCAAGAATTCTCAGCATGGATGTACTATTTCTTGTTAGGCATCGCCTTTGGCAGGAAAAATTTTGATTGGGCCACTATCATCACCAATCACGTGGACTCTCAGCTGGTCAAGGTCACTGGGACCCCAAAATTCTACATGACATCCTATATTTTGTGGGCACTAGCACAACAACACCCTGTGACCCAGAGGTTACTCATAGCAGGTGTGCTTGGAACTAGCGTAGGCCAGAATGCTCCATGGGATTATTTCCCACAATTCTAATGGGAGGCTACTTTCCTCAGCTTTTTTTGAGTGAATGATGCCTTCATTTACTACAACCTCCTCACACCTATTGGGGACGCCAGATACTGGATATCTAAGGAAGTGATCAATTTGGTCAGCACTTATGGCCACTATTACATTTAGTATCAACAACATACATACATTCGGGTGACCGACTTCTCTGGGAAACCCTATTTATTACCTAAACATTGTGGGAATAAAATAATTCTTTTAGAATACTGCAGATAGATCCTGGAGCTGCATGCCCTCTTCACAGTGAAGAAGGTCACCAATGTCCCATTCCTAATTTCTTGTGGGAACTATTCTTGTAGCCTTGCCACAGCCAAAGAAGTCGATAACAAACTTAAAAGTTTAGGGATGACAGAGTTCTATTTAGAGCGGAAGAATTTTGATCCGCTGGGCAAGATAGCGACAACACTTCCTCGGGAAACCCCTCCACATGAGTTTCACATAGAAGATTTTTGGGAAGATTTCCAGGATGATTTTGAGGTCTAAAAATGACATTTTGACCAGATGACACAGGGGATGATGAAACGTCTTGAGCTTTGAAAGTTCCCCAAGGATTTCTCAGACACTGGGTCCACAGAGGACCCACAATATAAAGAAAATGAAGTGGACAAAATGGGCCTCCCTTTGGTAAATTGGGATGCGCCCGAGGGTACGAAGATAGAGGACATTACCCATAGTCATGCGTACTTTAAAAAGGTATGTCTGAAAAGAACACGCAAAGTTGGCCCATTTGTGCAAGGTTCAACTTCCGGGGCTGGAACCTCCTCGCAGGGAGAGGATAGAGGAAAGAGGAAAATGGGGACCCCATTTCAAGTCCCATTTGTAGTTCCTATAGTGGAACAAATGCAGAAAAATCTGGTGGCATCCCAACAAATGAAAGAAAAATTAATCACCCGGTTGGCAACCCCAACTATTATGGACGGACCTATCTGCCCTCCCAATTATCCTTCACTTGCAGAATTAATGGTCTGAGTAATAGGGACTAGAGTGGAGGAAGAGCGAGAAGCCATGTTAGATGCAAGGCCCCCATTGGTAACAAGGAGGATGAAGAAAAGAATAGCTGATCCTTAGCCAAAGTGGAGCTGGAGCTTGGGATGCCCAGCATCCCCGAAATACAGATTGTTTCCTTGGACTCCCTAGAGCTAGACAATTAGCCCAAAGATCTCCCAGAGACCACCCCTCAGCACAATGACTTCAATGACATATTCAGGGCAGATGAACTTGTAAATTTACAAGGGGATATCAGGAAAGAGGTGGAAGAAATTTCCACCCAAGATGAAGTAGTAATCCCCATTGAAGGGGAGACCCCAGAGAAAGAAGCTACCACAGAGTAGGGAGCCTAGGTTGAAAAAGAGAACGAGCTAGAATAGGTAAATGTCTCCAATGTACTAGAGATACAGGTTCCAAAGAACAACACCACGGAGGAAAGGCAAGTGTAGAATGAGCAACCGACATCTGCTGAGAGAACCAGACCTATAGGAGCAACCATAATCTCAACCTCCATGCTCCAGACGCCGCCTCCTACCTCAAAGAGAGTAACATTTGGTGAGGTGATCACAACGTCCCAAACGCTAAACTTTGGCCCGATACCTCCACCGCCTCCAAAAAATATTCCAACGGAGGGAGATATTCTGGCAAAAGAAGTCGAAGAAGAGCAACAACAACAAGGTGAGGGGTAGAACCCCGGAGATACATATGTTGAATCTGACACTGTTGAGGAAGTGGAAACCAAGGTAGAAGATACTAATGCCACCAAGGTGGATAATGTATGTGGACCAAACAATACAGGAAAAGAGTCCGAAGAGACTCGAGACACCGGGAATGAACAACCAAACCCCAGAGGGGATTCACTAGATCAGACATTGGTAGCAAGGCCACCCCCACCCCCACCACAATAGTTGGTGGATTCTAGAAAGAGGAAGGCCCCTACATAAACAAAGGCCCAACATAAACAAAGGCCCATCTCTCCCTAGTTGAGATGATGGCACAAGCACAAGAGGACCCAAATAAAAATAATGCTCGGACCGTCCATTCCAGTCAGACCAGTCAGGGCGGAGAAACAATTGCGATAGTCGCAACACCTCCCCCAGAGATAGATGCGGCAGCTGCTAGAGCTGAAGAATATATAATAAGGGAAGTACCTTTTGGGGAGGAGGGAAAAATAGGGTGAATTAAGGAGGGAAAAACAGGGTGAATTAGACCTATTAAAAGAAGCCAGTTGGGCAATAGAGGCCCGTTACAACAAGCAGGCCCAAAAACTCAAAGAAGAGAGGGAAAAGAACGTAAATCTCCTCAGGTTTCTGACAGAACTTACACAGCCCCTGGTCAAGATCCATCCAAAAGCTTCTAATTATGGACTACCACTTGCATAGGGTGATGTGGATACTCTAAGATCCATGAAGGAGAAGGCCCAGGCTGTGGATGGGTGGATCACCGAGCAGATAATGGCCGTAAGGCAATTTCTAGTGGTATCACTCCTGGATCTTTATTAGATCAACAATCTCCTGAATTAGGTGAATGTCTCCACTACCCTATGGGAGGGAGACTTGGAGAAATATGAAGGATGGAAGACCAGGTTGGATGAATTCTTTAACGCCAAGGAAGAGGCCGTCATAGAGGCAAGAATTTTGGGGGAAGAATCCTATGAGTCCCTTTGGGCCCAGTACTCTAGGCTTGGCCTCAAGATCAATGTATGCAAGCAACTGGTTAAGGACCTAAGAGAGAAAGTAACCATGACTCAGTATCCTTTGGGCCTATTTAAAGCATTACTCATAAGGGTGTCACAAGTTGACCCCTTCACCACCGGAACCTGTGCCCCAGAGGATAATGTCCTCAACAAGTATGATGAGCTGATGGAGTCCCTGTATCAGTCCGTTGGGGAATTTGACGGAGGAAGGCTATCAAGATTATCTAAGATGATGGTCCAGGATCATGATGCCATAAAGATAGTAGATGAATTTTGGAATGGGGCCAAGGAAGTTGAAGAGAAGTATGAAACTATCCGCGGCCGGTGGGATAGTATTAAGGATATAGATGAAGATGACATTAGCCAAGTTTTGGAGGCATTTAAGAACAACAAGGAGCAATAAAATTCTCGGGATCCTAGAGATTATCACCAATAGGGTGCATTATTTTACATTCATTATTTTTGGAGCGTAAGCTCCCGGATCCCGGAGTCCCAGATCCAACAGTTTTGTATTCTTTTGATGACCCACATCCATGTTCCCCGAAGTTGACTGGTCATTATCAGGCAGTTAATAAGGGTGTTCGAAAGTAGGTGACCCTAGCAAGGCACATCATCTCGAAGGATGATTCTGACAGATGGTCTTCCTAAGGCACCGCTCTAGCATTAACCACCTGGTGCATCAAAGACAACGAGCCACTTTGGCATTTATGAGGCATGTAGCCTCAAGCTCTGAAGAGATCAGATTTCTTCTTTTCTCCCTCTAGCACTCTTCTTGATGTTGATTCTTCCATACCTCTCTTCTTGTCTTATTCTTCTGACATGTCAAACCTCTGTTCTTCTTGAGGTTGTTGTAACATGGTGCAGGTAGTACCGGCCACCAGAAATTGTATTTTATTATTGAGTTTAAAGTTAGATTAGGTTAACTTTAGGGAAAATATGTGTATAAATAATAAGTCCGACCTCATTCCAAGGGTTGGAAAAATTGATGATTTTGCAGTCCATAGCATTAGCATTTCAACATTTCAACAAGTATGATGAGTTGATGGAGTCCCTGTATCAGTCCGCTGGGGACTTTGACAGAGGAAGGCTATCAAGATTATCTAAGATGATGGTCTGGGATCATGATGCCATAAAGATAGTAGATGAATTCCAGAATGGGGCCGAAGAAGTTGAAGATATGTACGAAACTGTCCGTGGCCGGTGTTATAGTATTAAGGATATAGATGAAGATGACATTAGCCAAGTTTTGGAGGCATTTAAGAACAACAATGAGAAATAAAATTCTCTGGATCCCAGAGATTATCACCAACAGGGTGCATTCTTTTACATTCATTATTTTTGGAGCGTAAGTTCCTGGATCCCAGAGTCCCAGATCCAACAGTTTTGTATTCTTTTGATGACCCACATCCAGGTTCCCCGAAGCCGATCGGTCATTATCAGGCAGTTAATAAGGGTGTTCAAAAGTAGGTGACCCCAGCAAGGCACGTCATCTCAAAGGATGATTCTGATAGATGGTCTTCCTAAGGCACCACTCTAGTATTAACCACCAGGTGCATCAAAGATAGCAAGCCACTTTGGCATTTATGAGGCATGTAGCCTCAAGCTCCGGAGAGATCAGATTTCTTGTTTTCTCCCTCCAGCACTCTTCTCGATGTTGATTCTTCCATACCTCTCTTCTTGTCTTATTCTTCTGACATGTCAAACCTCTATTCTTCTTGAGGTTGTTGTAGCATGGTGCAGGTAGTATCGGCCACCAGAAATTGTATTTTATTGTTGAGTGTAAAGTTAGATTAGGTTAGCTTTAGGGAAAATATGTGTATAAATAAGAAGTCTAACCTCATTCCAAGGGTCGGCAAAATTGATGATTTTGCACTCCATAGCATTAGCATTTTAGCATTTCATTTCTTGTAGTTGTAGAGCTCAATGCTTGGTAGTTCTTAGTAGTTCTTAGCAGATAGATGCTCCCTTGGAGTTGTTGATGTACACACTAGTGATGCTAGAAAACCATTAATGGAGAAGGAAGGATTCTCGCAATGCTGTTGTTGGTGTTCTGATCTCTGAGTTAATAATCTTTTGTGCTGTATGTTTCTGATGTCCCTTTCTCTAATGTTTTAAGTAGATTAACGACCTCTTTCCCCCTCTCTATTGAATATGTATGAACTGAAGGTTCTGTACGCATTCAATATTTAGTGTAGCATGTTAGAGCATGGTTGATGTTTTAAATGTATTTGCATGAATATAGGTAGAATGGATACTCTCTAACCCTGGCATATATTTTGAAGTTTGTTTAATAATACAAGTGCTTGTAGGAAACCCCTACTTACTAAAATCCCCAGAGAAGATGAGCCAAGAAAACCAGCTATCCCCCCAAACAAAATAGTCAAACTCCCAACTTAGCTCCCGCACTATTGAGACCCGACTCTCTGGTGCTTGAAGGCCTGAAGAATTTATTCCCTAGACAACCTTTATAGGCAAAGTTGGCCGGTACCCCAGTACCCGGTGACAACTTACCTCTGTTGGCGGACCGATCACAAAGTCCCGTCAATAGGAGGTTATGTTAGATTCGGTAATTATGATCCATATCCTATGAAAGGAAAAGGATCTATAATTCTACTGAATTACACAAGATGTGATGATGCTTGTTAGGTTGAAGGATTAAAGTATAATTTGTTGAGTGTTGCAAAGCTAAACAATATAGGTCACCAATTGGAATTTCAATATGGAAGAATGAAAGTATTTGATGAGAAGAGCAATCTATTTGCTACTGGAGAACAATCTAAAGTTAATCTATTTTATCTTGATACTTTTATGAAGAGTTTCCTATTTTCTAAAGTTAAATATGTTTGGTTACGAAACAAAAGGCTTTGTCATGTTAATTTCTACAACTTAATCAAAGTGAGTAAGAATAATAGAGCAAGAGGACTACCGAGACTTGAAAAACTAGAGAATGCTATGGGTAGAGAATGTCAGATGGGTAAGATGACTAAATCTAAATCTAGTTTTTCAATAAAGACTTATGTTACACAAGGTATTTTGGATTTAGTTCATACTGATTTATGTGGACCAATGAGAACTCAAAGTTATTATGGAGTTAAATATTTTATTTTATTTGTGGACGATTATTCTAGAATGATGTTTGTAATGTTCTTAAAAGAAAAATCTGATGTATTTCAAATGTTTAAGTGGTATAAGGCCCGAGTTGAAAAAAAAATTGGAAGACAGTTGAAATATCTAAGATCCGACAAAGGAGGTGAGTTTACTTCTGATGATTTTACATTGTTTTGTAATGAGGATGGAATCAACAGATAGTTGTCAACACCAAGGACACCACAACAAAATGGGATTGTTGAGAGAACAAATAGATCCATTGTTGATTGTGCTAGGAAATTTATGATTAAAAAAGGAGTTGCACAAAACTTCTGGGGGGAATCTGTGAGTACTAGTGTTTATACATTGAACCGAGTACAAATGAAGAAAGGTACCAACAAGACACCTTATGAAATCTGGTATGATAAAAAACCTAATGTTAGTTACTTTAAAATCTTTGGGAGCAAATGCTATATTCTGAAATATTCTAGAGAAGGCAAGTTTGATTCAAAAGGAGATGAAGGGATATTCTTGGGATATTGTACAAAGAGTAAAGCTTACAAATGTTTGAACAAGGTTACTAATAAAATGGTGGAAAGCGCAAATGTGAGAATTGATGAATTTGTAGAAAGGAATGAAGAAGACATTAAGAAGGAACCTGAAGATTATGAGAAGTCTGTATATGTACAACATGATGCACCTAAAACTTTACCAAGAGCACCTACCAAGGAGGAAAATGAACAAGAAGTTCTACAACCAAATGTTGATATTGATGAATCAAGAGCTACCAAGCCTATTTTGGAAAAGTATATGAGAAGGAACCATTCCCCAAGAAAGATTATTGGAAATAAGGAAGCTGGAGTGATGCCAAGGAGAAATGCCAGAGACTACATGTTTGATATCTTCATTTGAACTGACGAAAGTTATGGAAGCACCATATAATGAGGACTGGATGAAAGTAATGAAAGAAGAGTATGATAAAATTGAGAAGAACAAGACATGGACTTTAGTACCCAGACCTAAAGAAAAAAATGTTATTGGTACTAAATGGATTTTCAGAAACAAACTGAATGAGCATGGAGAAGTTATCAGAAGTAAAGCTGGATAGGTTTGCAAAGGTTATGCACAAGAAGAAGCAATTGACTATGGAGAATTTTGCGCCTGCTGCTAGACTGGAAGGAGTTAGAATAATTCTAGTATATGCTGCTTACAAAGGATTCAAGGTATATCAGATGGATGTTAAGTCTACATTTCTTAATGGGATACTTGAGGAAGAAGTATACATTGAGCAACCTGAGGGATTCATTGATAATACAAACAAGAAAAAGGTATGTAAGTTACATAAAACTTTATATGGATTGAAAAAAGCACCCCGAGCATGGTATGAGAGACTACACTCTTATCTAATCACAATATGATTTCAAATAACAAGTGATAACAATAATGTTTACTTGAAATGTGACAGTGATAATAAAGTTTTGATTGCTGAAATTTTTGTTGATGATATTATATTTGGAGGCAATGGCACTTTATGTAAAGGATTTGCTGATGAATTAAGAAAAGAGTTTGACATGTCAATGATTGGAGAGATTAAGTTAGTTATAGGTCTACAGATATAGCAAGTTACTAGAGGAATCTATATTACACAAACCAAGTATATCAAAGAGATTCTTACAAATTTTGGTATGAAGGATTCCAAACCTGTTGGAACACTGATGGTTACTCGATGTAAATTATCTAAAGATGATGAAACACAAGAGGTGGATAATACTCTTTACCGATCTATGATTGGTAAACTACAGTATGTTGTTCACAACAAACTTGATATAACACATGTTGTTCACAACAAACTTAATATAACACATGTTGTTGGAATTGTTGCAATATTTTCTTCTAATCCGAAGGAAACACATATGTCTGCAGTAAAAAGGATTTTGAGATACCTGAAAGTCACAAAAGAGTTTGGTTTACTATACAAGAAAGGAGGTACTTTTGAGCTGTAAGTATACACTGATGCATATTGGACTGGAAATGTTGATGACAAAAAAAGTACTAGTGGAGGTGCACTCTTTCTAGGTGAAAGATTGGTTACAAGGCTGAGCAAGAAACAAAGTTGTATTTCACAGTCTACTACCGAGACTAAATATGTTGCTACTGCTATGAATTGTGAAAAAATAGTATGGATTAAGCAATTAATTGAAGGTATGCAAGAAGAGATCATAGATCTAGTTACTATTTTTTTGTCATAATACAAGTGCTATTAACATATCAAAGAACCCGATTATGCATTCAAAGACCAAGCACATTTATATCAAGTATCACTACTTGAGAGAGAAAGTTCAAGAGAAGAATGTGAAGTTGGAATAAATAAATTCAAAGGAACAATTGGCTGATATATTTACAAATCCACTACCTAAGGATTCTTTTGAGTATCTAAGAGGTAAATTAGGGGTTCTTCCCCTATCCAATGTTCACTAAGGAGCATGAAGCATGCTGCATAAATTCTATATTTCATCAGAATATCTATTTCTGAATTGATGTTAGTATGACACACTTTAGGTGAATCCTGAAGTTGTGAAGACATTTTTATATGTAATGTTTTATGAGTACATGTCAGGTATAATCCACTACTGAAACAAGTTTTAAGGAGTATGAATTTTTGGCATTGTTGTCAAAGAGGGAGAATAACAAATTGATGACATTTATCTATAGAGAGATATTGAGGGAGAAGAATGAATTGCTAATATTTACTCATGGAGGAGATTCAATTGTATGTTACAGAAACATAAGATTTATCCAAGAGGGAGATTTAGATCAGAGAGATCAAAGTGGAAACAAATATATCAACTCAGAGGGAGTATAGTTATGTATTTGAGAGCTACCATCATCAATTTCTATAACACTGTTATAGTGGTTTCCACCAATGCCAAAGAGGGATATTGTTGATTAATTAATGAATATCTGATGGAGACGATGAAGATCGAGTGATACCAAGTATCATGACTTTAGAAATGGTTAGATTAGTTTTTGTTTTGTCATTGATGTCAAGCAATTGATTAATTAATTTTTATTGTGTTACCATATCTTAAGAGGAGAAGTTAAATGGGTGAAAAATACAAATCGGACAATGATGAAGTAATGATGTTATATTTTTTTTCTAATATATATTTGATGTTATCAAATTGGTACATTTGATTGATCAAGTTGGGAACTACAATGAATTAAGTTATGACAGAAAGAGAGACTTTACCGAGCTGGACTGAGTCATTCGGTAGAATATCATGTAAGTTAGTTACAGTTACCAAGCACCAAGCACTGAGAATGAGTTAGACACTGAGTAGTGATGAAGTCAGTTATCGAGTTGCAAATAAAGTTTTACCGAGTTCAGTATACTGATATTAAATGATGATGAAATCAAATTTAATGTGAAGCGATGATGAGCTAGATGAGGAAATGAAGTTTATTACAAGATCTACAAATGGGAAAATTCAATGTGAAGATCTAAGGCAAAGATAAAGCGGTTAAATATAAAAGTGATAGTTCCAAGAAAAGTTACAAATTTTGAGGTAAAAGTGATTTGGCTTACCGAGTCGAGAAATATGAAAAAGATGATCGAACGACTGAGCGCAAAGGAAGGAAAATCAAATTAAGGAGATTAAGAGGCAAATGTATGTCTATATAAGGAATGAGAATTACACATAATGTAAGGCTACTAGCGAATTGAAAAAGAGAAGGAAAGAAGATGAAGAACAACATTTATCGAGTAGAACAGAGAAAGACAAATCAAAGAATCTACAGTCTAAGAAAGAGATCAATGGAGTATGTGATGCTAGTATTCAATTAAGCATAAAGGATTTGATCCAAGCATAGTGGGTTGCTAATTTTTACAGATCAAATTTTACTATTTCTTATTAATATTTGTAACAGAGAAATCTCTTAACCGAGTGGATTTAATCATCCTATTTGAAAAACCTAGACTTAGGTGACATTCCAAAAGAGTGTTTGAAGATCTCTAACAAGGCCACTCTTAATAGGGTGAATATCTTAATAGATATGAGGTAAATCCCATAGAGGTTCACATTTAGAAAATGTATTTGTAATCTTTAACATGATAAGTTCTTAACCGAGCGTACTTCAAAAGGGTACATTTTTATTTTGGGTTACAATTCCCACATAGGTTTTTCCCAAATTGGGTTTCATCGTTAAATATGGTGTCAATCAGTTATATCACGTGTTAATGAGTTAATATGATGTTGATAAGTTTGAATGATTGATTGCTGCTTATGTTATTTGGTGAATTGGTTATTTACTGTATTCAGTACTTACCGAGTGAATCAATAAGTTTAGTTTTAAGATTTTAAGTTTGATTTGTCTGATTCACCCCCCCTCTCAGTGGGACCAACAGATAATGCTCCTAAGTTTTCATTTTCACTTAAAAGAAACACTCATCTAGTAAAGAGGATCCTCACCTTCTCTTTAGATAACTTAACATATACTTCCAAACTATTGGCAACCCCCACATAGTTGTAAGAAAGTATTGAAAAGAAGAGGAAAAGGAAGGAATAAATCTTCCCACCTAAAGATGCAAAAACATAGCTCCTGCAGTAGACTCCTCCTCCTCCCAAGATAAAAAAACTAAAGACTACCTCTAGGTTGGTGGATGATGAACTAACTGGGCATGTAATCCTTGAGTTAGCACAACCAGTGGCTGACACAAAGCTGATAACTACACTATTACAAGAGTTGATAGTGGAGACCCTGGGTTCCATAAGGATGTAGGTCTATGGAAATTTTCAAATCAATTGATGCATAAGAGGTTATAAAATACCAAGATGGATAAAGACCAATTTAAGATCACGGTCCAATTTCTATAAAAAAGTCTTAGGTCAGTACTAGCTCCATTCTCTACTCAATTATCTAATTCTTTGAATACTATTTTGGACCCTACCACATATCGAAACAAGCAACTGATCAATCAGTTGCAAGAAGATAGTGAATTGGGAAAATCACTAGTGAATGGATTGAAGATCTAAAGATAAGGGGGTTTCCATTCATTTATAGATTGATTGAGGCTTATGGTGCCCTTGTAGTAGTTCAAAATGTAGTCTTATCAAAAGTAAGAATTTCCAAGATAGAAAGTGAGACATATAAAAAGAACATGCAAAAAATTAAAGAAGTCATGGACATGAAAGAAAAAACTATGGTGAATTTGGGTATCTTTCAATTGCCTAATGAACCTCTATAGAGATGGATGTTCAATATGGGACACAAATGTGAAGGCATCACGAGGAGTGTAAACAATTTGAAGAAGTTTCTCGATGAAGCCAAAGAGAACATTGAACAAATACAATTTACTGCAAAGAAGAGCATTAGAAATTAACTCGAATAGATGCTACATTGATGTTGTGTAGAAATAACTACCATACAATCAATTCCAAGACTAAGGAGATCCAAGAGTAGAAATCATATTGGGAGATTCGAAACACCCACATTATAATTCTAGAAATTAATGATATCTCAAAGGTTGTGGTTTCTTTTCAAGAGTATAAGAAAGCACATGAAGCTTAGAAGGTTGCAATAGTGCCAGAAAAAGACAATGTTCTAGCACCTTAATATTTATTATTGCATACTATTTTTGGGCACTATTCTTATTCTATGGTTGAAAAAGGCTTTAAATGTATTATGTTTTATTTATCTTCTGATTTTAAAAGGATAGTTTCTATTTGTAACCGTTTATGGAAGACCAATTGTCTATATATATTTTGGATTGAAACTCAATACAAAGGATCGGTAGTTTATGGTTTGAATTCTCCCTTTTTCTTTGACAATTGTGTGTAACTCAAATTTGGGTTATTATTATTGTTCATTGAGATTTAGTTCTAAATTATTTATGTTAATGGATGAATGAAGAATATGGTATGAATAGAATGAATTGTTTATGTTCAACTTTGTTTTGAAAATCCATAATTCAAAAAGTGTTCTTTGAGGTACTGTTTATTATATATATATTTTAATTTCCTTTCTATTAGTAGATCTTATTTCTACATTTGGAGCTAGTGTCTAGTTTTCATCTTTATGTGAAAACAAGCATCCCATATTGTCTTATATATCTGAAAATGAAAACAAAAATTGTTTTACTATTTTGGTGAATATTTCACGGTGATGATTGTTCATTGAGGCCTTTCTCTACTTTCTTGTTAAATGAAAACCCCATTAATTTTGTTTGAAAATAAAAATATATTCATTGCATATCTATAATAAGGGAGTTGTACCTTCCAATTCAGAGATTAAAATACTTAATGGTTTGTTCAATTGTTTTGAAATAGAGTGGTTTCTAGGGCTTGAGTCAATTTTATTCAAGAAGCCAATATGTTAACCAAATTTTTTTGGCAACTCTACTAGGGAACAAACGGTCATTTTAAGACTGGTCGCCTGGAGATGAGGGGATAATGGTGCTCCCTCATGAAAACATTTTTCATGTACTATAGCCAAATCTAGGGTTTCAGGATGAGAAATAATAAATTATCATCCAATTAAACATCCTCAATTGGCATAAAAGAATAAGCGTTGAAGGATATAGAAGAAAAATATAGGTACTAGAAAGATAAGAAGAATTGGTGGAAAACCTAAGGTTGTAGTTGTTAAGGAAACAAAGAAGACAAGCACCAAACTGAGTTCCTGAAAATATACTAAGTTAGAAACAAAAAAAAATCTATAAGACAGTTACATAAGTGACTTGACAGACTGGAGGCCAGGACACTAGGAGTGAAAAGGATAAATGTGTTATTGATCTTGTCTTTGAAGTTCTTTAAGAGACTAATTTTACACATAGTATTCCTATTAGGAGAAGGAAAAGTAGACCCCCTCTCCCTATAAAGAATTAGAATACTTTATCTCCTATTTTCCAATAATTAATGCTTCACGGGGTTATTCTCCCCTCAAAGGTCAGTTTTACTCTTGTTCCCTTCCACATCCCAGGATGTATGGCTCAACTGTTACCATGGGGAGAAGCAATTGGTCCATTGAATTTGGTACAATTGAATGATTTACTAAAAGGTTCCAGAAATAATTTGCCTAGATTTTTAGGAGATGGTAAAATATATACATATTAACATCTAGAAGCTTTCATCTTTGCATGTGGTGTATTAGGAGTGCAACATCAAGATGTAATGGTCAAATTATTTGTATAAACCTTAGTGGATGGGGTCGCATAATGGTTTCACCACCTAGCTCCTGGGTCTATTACAAATTGGGATACAATGAGGACCCAATTCAAAGAAAGGCTCAAGAGTGTTGAGGATGAAAACATACTATTGGATCAGTTAGCCCATATTAAAAAGGAAATTAGCATGCCTATGAGGGAATTTCTAGAGAAATTTAATAGAATTTACAACAAGATTCATGCTAATAAAATACTGACGGTGGTAATTAAAAGTATTTTTTCTTAATTGAAATGCCACCAGACATTAGCTTTCATCTGAGATGGGCTAGGGTGGCTGACCTGGTAGCTGTCCAAATGATGGATATAGAACTTGAAGATGATTTTATCACTACGGGGAAATGGAAAAAAGGAGCTGTAAGCTAGTAGTGGAAATGCCTCAATGCCTTCTGAAGCCATGCTACAGAGGTTGACCAATTATGTGATAGCTCTAAAAGGATATATTCCTAGAGTGAATTCTTCCTTTTAGAAGCCTCATCAAGACTCTAGAAGGCAGAATGATGGAGAAAAGTTTCTCTTACCACACGCACACAAAGACTAGCCATTGAAGCACCTCCCAAGAAGGAAAACATGTGTATATTCAATCTGAACACTGACCATGATGGGGAGACATACCCTGAATGAAAAGATGTATGCAACTGGTCACCACAAATGAGATTCAAGGCAATACCCTAGGAGAAGACTAAGAACCAAGAAAAATTGGTGACTCTGAAAACTATAACTTGGAATACGAGTCTGATTCTAAATGAGGGGATAATTATTTTACAACACTAGATGAATCTTAGTTGGGTTTTCTCACTAGGATTCAGAAGGAAAAAATGCAAGGCGTGTCAATCTTACAAAGATCAAAAACTCCAACACCTCAATATTTTCCTCCCAAGGAAACTGATCAGTCTATAAACTCACAACTAATGGAGGTATTTGGTAAGGATAAAACTTCCTTTGATATTGTTAAATTTTGTGAAACTTCCAGGATTCAAATCTCTCCTTCAGAGTATCTCAAAATGAATCCACCTAAATTTAACTTCTTAGTAGAATATTATAAATCTGATTCTTTTCAAATTCATTCTTGTGAAAGCTAGTCTTCTGATGGAAAACCTTCCACATTCAAGCTTACTTTAGATTTCATAAATCTTAAAACCACTATGCCTAATAAGAAACCAGACTTATTCTATGTATTATTGTTCATTAATGGACACAAATTAAGAAATTTCATAATCAATTCCAGAGCCTCTGATAATGTTATGCATGTCCTAGTAGCCAAAGCCCCCGACCTACCATTCACTAAAACCTTTGGAAGATGTTATTTCATGGATGCAAAATATGTTCTCCTGTTAGAAACACTGAGAGGGGGGGGGGGGTGAATCAGTGTTTGTCTATTAATTAATTTTCAACAACTTAAACATAAATCAAACATACATAGAATGAATCTTAACATAAGAACTCATAACACATGATATGATTACGGGGAAACCTTGATCAGAGGAAAACACCGGTGAGAATTAGTACCCCACAAATATTGTACTAAGTATAATGAACCTGTGAGAGTTCCTTTACCCTGTTAGAAGTAGTCTTTACAATATGAGTACAATGACCTGGTTAAAGGTCTGACCCTATTAGGAGTCTTTTACAAAACCCTGTTAGAGGTATATGGTTCATTTCCCAATAAGATGAATGCTACAACTTGCTGAAAGATGATATGCACTATATCAAAATGAACTGCTGTGATGACACTGTTGTCTGATCAGTTTCGTGTATGCACGAATGCTCTTACTCTCTTGAAGAGCTATATCATATACTAACTTCATTATACTGTCCCTCTGTATCTTCCTCTTTCATAATAATCGACGCTTGTAACATTACTTTACATTACATACTTATATGTTCATATCCGAATAGGCGCGACCCAAAACAAAACACTAGTCAGCCCTAAAAAAAAAATACAACGCTTCCAAACAAGTCATCTCAAGTGTGTTTACTACAATATTAATTACATGATTACAAACATATAACCAAAGGCGCTTAGCCATTACATTACAAAATAATTCACGCTGATCAAAACAGTAGTCGACTTCCATGCTCTGTCTTCTGGACTGCTGGTCTATTGATCTGCCTGTAACTTTTCCGTACTCTTGTTATATACTATGTGTGTCTGGATGTAGCATGTAAACATGCCATACAACTTATATCTGAATGCACATAAGCTGAATCGATCTCATACATGTGCGCTGATGTGCTGATCGCAGAGTATCTCTGTCTGCCCATTTTTCATACTTAGTCATTTTGTCTTTCATGATAGAAACTAAACATGACTTTGTTGCCATGATGACAACAAAAAATGAGTCATGCATCCTCAGGAAGTCAACTTGCCAAAAATCTCCCCTTTTTTCATTTATGGCAACAAAGGAATGTGGCCAAGTTACTCAAAATGACTTAACACAAAATGGACTTGTATATCATAATATCTTATTGATATATACATATACTTTTCTGCATATACACATTCTATATTAGTCCCCCTTTGACATTAATGACAAAGGTGTACAAAAACTAGTAAGTCTTCTGCATACTTACTCCATGTAAACTTCAGGGTATACAATTTGGAGAGATTGAATCTCTTTCTGCCAAAATACTTTCATAGCATCAACTGTCTGAAGATGCGCGCATAGGGCATATGTCAGTTTCTCTATTTTTATTAGATCCATGCAAGGACCTTGATCATATGTCACCATGGTGTCATCAATCTATTTAATTTTCTCATTAAGGACTGCTAGAGATGGCGCAAGTGCATTTCTTAATTGGGTTTGTTTTATTCTTATCTTGCTGATTTCCAATTTTGCCTTCTCAATTTTATCCAACTGTCCTTGATAGACATTATTGCATATGTTCATGTCTTGCGTGGATGATTCAACTAATTTTCTGATGCTATCCACCATTAACTCTGCCTCTTCTACCTTTTTGGTGTGCTCAGAGGTGAACTTCACTCTGTCCATGCAGTTTGCTATGATTCTCTTGCCTTTAGTTGCCAACTCTTTTAGTATGGATTGCCCAATTTTTAAGGAGTTCAAGTCCAAGGTAAAGTTATTTACCAAATCATTCAGTCTCTCCTTATTGTATTCATCTTCTACAATCTTAGTAGCAGAGTCTACTAAGCTTATAAAGTGTGATTTGAAGTTTGACAAAATGTTGTCCACATCTTCAACTGATTGGACTTTAGCTACTTTCTGATCAGCAGGCA
>MU217870.1:926326-940326 GCA_018584345.1 Thuja plicata | reverse complement strand
ACCCACAAATATTGTACTAAGTATAATGAACCTATGAGAGTTCCTTTGCCCTGTTAGAAGCAGTCTTTACAATATGAGTACAATGACCTGGTTAAAGGTCTGACCCTATTAGGAGTCTTTTACAAAATCCTGTTAGAGGTATATGGCTCACTGCCTAGGCTCATTGCCCAATAAGATGAAGGCTACAACCTTCTAAAAGATGATATGCACTATATCAAAATGAACTGCTGTGATGACACTGTTGTCTGATCAGTTTCGTGTATGCGTGAATGCTCTTACTCTCTTAAAGAGATATATCATATGCTAAATTCATTATACTGTCCCTTTGTATCTTCCTCTTGCATAATAATCGATGCTTGTAACATTACTTTACATTACATACTTATATGTTCATATCTGAATAGGCACGACCCAAAACAAAACACTAGTCTACCCTAAAAAAAAAATACAACGCTTCCGAACAAGTTGGATCAAGTGTGTTTACTACAATGTTAATTTCATCATTAAAAACATATAACCAAAGGTGCTTAGCCATTACATTACAAAATAGTTCAGGCTGATCAAAACAATAGTCGGCTTCCATGCTCTGTCTTCTGGACTGCTGGTCTACTGATCTTCTTGTAACTTTTCCGTACTGTTGTTCTATACTATGCGTGTCTAGATGTAGCATGTACACATGTCATACAACTTATATCTAAACACGCACAATCTGAATTGATCTCTCGCACATTCACTGATGTGCTGATCGCTGAGTATCTCTGTCTACCCTATTTTCATACTTAGTCATTTTGTCTTTCATGACAGAAACTAAACATGACTTTGTTGCCATGATGACAACACAAAATGAGTCATGCATCCTCAGGAAGTCAACTTCCCAACATCTCCTGATCAATCAAATTAAAGATTGACAAGTCGCCTTAGTTGCTCATTTGACCAAGAGGTTAAAACTAACAATCTTAGTGGAAAATATCCCTACAAGCTATGGAATGCTGCTATTTTATGTAAGGACCTGGGAGGGGAAATAAAATTGGATTGGTCTCATTCTCTCATTCCCATTGGAAACAAAAAGGTCAAATTGGAACCAAAAGATAAAGAAAAATTCACTGTCCTAAAGTTTGATGATCCTAAAGCTCAGATTCTGTATGAAGAAATGGAATTTGGCAATTACATGTTATTTACTGATCACACACCTTATGAAGGTGGAGGTCAATTAGAAAAATCATTTGAATTGTGAATTATTGAATTTGACAAGAGTTGCACTTCATTAGGGTCAAGTGTAGGAGTAGTTTTGATCTCACCAAATGGATAAATTACTCCTCTATCATAGAAATTGGTATTTAAGATCAATAATAACACAGTGGAGTATGAGTAATTTCTACTGGGAATCACCACAATGAGAGAAAGAGGAGTGAAATTATTATTGGCAAAAGTCAATGCAAAGCTAATTGTGAAATAGGTTAGAGGAACCTTTACTATTAAAACCTAGAAGGTGGACCATTATAGAAATAGAGTTTGGGATGAAATTGAAGGATTTGAGGCTTTCTCTATTCAATCAATGCCGAGAGAAAAGAATACAAGAGAAGACTCCTTGGCCTTATCAACTTCTTTATTGCTCCCTCATCCAAATTTTGGAGACAAGAAGTATACTATTGAACTAGTTCATCGGCCTAATGTCCTAGCTAATTTTGAAGCATGGAAAGTGTTCGATGTTGACTATCATCTCAGAGATTTCCTAGAGAACATTGAATTATTTATGGAACAATATTATGAGTGAAGCGATAACCATTGTAAAGAGTTCAGCGTAGATAGTAAGAAAGAACTTCTACAAGGAGAAGTGCAACTTAAAGGAAACAAAATTCCTAAAGGCATGGTCTCTTTAGAGAATCTATTCGATAGACATGATGCATACATCAAGAAAAAGGGGCTGAAAAGGGAAACACCACCAGTCAATATGAAATCATAAACATCAGGGACTCTTAGAACCCCAAAATGGTGAGTATAGGAAAGTGTTGTACCCTTGAGGAGAAGAAAAAGTTGTCAGAGATCATGATTAAATATCATGATGTCTTTTCCTAGAGCTATGATAATCTAAATAACTTTATGGGAGGAAGATTTAAACACCACATTCCACTAGAACCAGGAGAAAAACCTTTCTTCTAGAAGTAGCGAAATTACAATCCTAAGGTCTCAGATGCTATCTTTTAGGAAAGATAAGATGATGAAAGAAAGAATCATATATCTAATCTACCACTTTACTTAGGTATCTAATATAGTTCTGGTGCACAAGAAGAATAGAGATAAGGATCTGCATGGATTTTAGAAATTTTAACCAGGCCTCTCTCAAGGAAAACTACGCCTTGCCTAATATGGATCACATATTACAAATAGTAGTTGGGTTAGAGATGATGTCTATGCTTGATGTTTTCTTAGGCTACAATAAAATTGAATTTGATGAAGGTGAACAACATAATACCACATTCACTACACCATGGGGGATGTTTACCTATGAAAAAATTCCATTCAAATTGATTAATACAGGGGCTACTTTCTAGAGGGCTATGGATTTGTCTTTCAGAGATTTGAAAAATAAGATTATAGTGATATACTTCGATGATATGATAGTATTTTCCATGAAAAGGAAATATCACCTACATGACTTGGAAGTAATCTTGCAAAGGTTTTGGGAACATGTCATCTCTTTAAATCCAAATAAGTCAGTATTTTTTGTAACAGAGGGTAAGTTACTAGGACACATTGTGTCATAGGAAGGAATTTGAATAGATCTTGAAAGAGTCATAGCTATCCAGTAGTTAAGTTTTCCATCTAGAAAGATAGGGGTGAAGCCATTCTTTGGCTAGGTGAATTTCCTGAGGAGGTTTATACCATATTTATCATAAATCACCAAACATATTATGGATATGATGAAGCAAAATCAAGGTTTCTGATGGAACAAACCTAGTAGGAAAGTGTTTGATAACATTAAATAGGCAATAGCTAATGCGTCAATTTTAACACATCCAAATTTCAACAAGGAATTTATTATCTATTGTTATGCCTCGGAGCATACTATGTCAAATTTTTTTCTCTAGGAGAATGAAGATAAAGTACAGGTTCCCATTGCTTTCATGAGAACCCCTCTAAAAAATGTGAACTAAATTACACCCAGAAAAAAAAGCATGCCTTCATGGTGGTTAAGATTTGAAACAATTCAGATTATACATCCTATATTCACATGCACATTCTTTGTATCAGAGCCTATGGTGAAAAGTGTCGTCACCTAGCAAGAAGTTGGATGCAACAAAATAGGAGCTTGGATAGCGAGGGTTCAATAATATGATATATAGATTAAACCTACCAAGATAGTGCATGCAAAAAGGATTATGAAAAATGATGGTGGAGAATGATCCTGATGTTTCAGAAGAGATACCAAAGGTTTCGTTGGTGAGTTTACAAGATCCATGTATCTCAGAAGTAGATTATTTCTTGACCTATGGTGAATGTCCAGAAGGTATTTCTCCAAAGAATAAGATAAATCTAAGGATGAAATCCTGAAAGTATGTGATATGGAATGAAAAACTGTACAAGAGGGACTGGACCTAGATGGAACCTTCCTCTGATGTGTATACAAGGAACAACAACAAAATATTCTATGAGAATTTTACAATGAAGTTTGCGGAGGACACTACTCTTATAATGTGATAGCTTTCAAAATCTTATGGAAATGTTACTACTGGCTTGGGATGCTCAAATATTCCTACCATTGGGTATCTAGGTGTGACAAGTGTAGGCAGTTCACTGGAAAACCATAATTAGTCACTCTTCCTTTAAAACTAGTGGTGATAGAGGGACCCTTCCAGTAGTGGGGATTGGATTTTATTGGCCCAATTAACTCAAATTATAGCATTGGACATACATAGATCCTTACAAAAATAGAATACTTCACCAAGTGGGTGGAAGCCATAATAGTGAAAAGAACAACAATTGAGGTGGTCCGTGATTTTCTCAAAGAGAACATTTTGGTACGTTTTGGTGTTCCATTAAAAGCAGTAACAAATAGCACAACATGTTTCTCTTCTTCTAAGATGTTAGAATTCTTATATGATAATGGCATCTCTTTGACATATTCAATAGACTATTATCCTCATGGTAATGACCAAGCTGAGTCAAGTAATAAAATTTTGATTAATATCATGAAGAAGTTAGTGTTAGAGAATCAAATAAACTAGCATAAGAAGCTACATGAAGCTCCGTGGGTGGATAGAAAAATGCCAAAAAGAGCAATTGGTATGTCCCCCTCTGAGTTAGTATATGACATTGGAGAAATCTTTCCATTACCCCTAGAGTTATCTTCTTATAAATTGAAAATGGTAGTGGAAGACTCAATTTTCTTAAATTCTCTTGAGAATAAGATCACGTACTTGAAAAAAATCAAAGAAGAAAGGGAAGACATGGTAGATTAGATTACTTTGCACGAAGCCAGAGTTAAAGGCATTATTTATAAGAAGACCATATCTAGAAAGTTCATGGAAGGATATCTGGTACTATTATGGGACAAACAGAGGGAGTCAAAAGGTACACACAACAAGTTTGACTCATTATGGAAGGGGCCATTCAAAATCCAATAGATCTGCATGACCAACTCATTTAAATTGGCCTATCCTGATAGAATAGCCTTATGATTGTCATACAATGGGAAAGACCTAAAGTTGTACTAAATGTAAGATCTTGGAAAGTAGGTAATCCCTGTAAATTGTATCATTGTAGTTTTAGGTTGTGTTTCTTTTCCATAGCTTAGTCGTGGTGTCGTTGTGTTTATTTTTGGTCCATTTTTTGTGTACATCTCATTTTTGTGTTTGATCCTTTATTTAGTCTGTATAGAAAACCAAAGATCTTGAACTCATTGCATCATCCCTTTCGGTCTTCATCACCATTCAGATCCAACTGTTGCCCCCATTTTTGGCACCCCTAGTGAAAAAAGGTTTAAGATATTTTCTTTCACTTTAATGAATTTCCTTATCTTAGTCATTTTTAGTGCAATCAAGATTTCAAGATTTAAGTGTTGGTCAGGAACTATTGTCAGAGTCTGCTTTGTCAAAAGGAACTATATTTTCATGCATTCCCCTTTGTCTTTGACTCAGTCTTGTTCTTATTTTATCAAGTCGAAATGTTTATTCTTTGAAAAGTAAACTATCAACATCAACAAACACTTTTGAAACTCCTTTCAGGGCCCAAAGTGAAGAGTGGATCCAAAGAAAAATAAAAGAAAATGAAAATATTCATTAAAAGGTTGCTAGTTCAAAAAATAAGAGAAGTCATGGAACGATATTACGGATTTGAAGACTCTAATGGAACTCAGTGAAGCGACAAAAGGCTCATTAAATTAAAGAAAACCAGGAAGAAGAGTTAGTTCTAAACTATCCTTTGGGTTTCAAAAAGCTCAAAGGAATGAACCATATAGAGGAAAGTGAGCTCGATGGGAAGAATAGAGAAAAATGCAATGAAGCAGAGTTAGTTTTGAGTTCAAGAACTACCATAAAAAATTGAAACCTATGATGAAACAGTGTGAAAAGTTAAAGTGAATTGTTCCTCCATGTCAATAAACTGAGAGGCTGGAATTAAAAGGGACTTCAAGAAGAAACATCACAATCTGAAGGCAGAGGTGGAAGTCTAAAGACAGGGGAAGTTAGGTAAAAATAATCCATTCTAAAAGTTACTATATGAAGTCAGTATTTTCAACAAAATTTAAAAAGTGGCAGCTGATTTTTGAATTCAAGAAAGCTAACGTGGTATACAACTCAAAGGTAGTAGGAGCATTTAATAGGAAAATACTGGTAGTAATGGCGCTGCAAGAGGTAACTAATGAATTTTTATTAAAGATTAAAGAATGCAATTTCCATAATCACTTTTCAAGATTCGATATGAGGATGGAGGTGAAGCTACGGCACACAATTTGCAAAAGGTAGCTAACATCAAGTAAGTTCCAGTAAGTTGATCAATTCCAAACTAGCTTTTCCATTAATAGCTAGTCAAAATATTTGAATTTCCAGAAATCATGAGGTTTAATCATCATAGTTAAGATCACCTAAATGGGATAGAATGTACATTAATTGAAATTGAAGATACAAAACTAGGGAAAGTAAATTTAAATAAATTTTGGAGCAAAATTAAGTACCCAAATAGGCACCCCATCACACAGAAGATGATTGAAAGTGGGTTAATAGAAGCTGTTGATTTTCCTATTGCTCTTCAGTGTGTCAACCTCATAATGGAGTGTGTGAATCAATATAATAGAGACACAAGGGAAATTAGAACACAGGATGAAAGATTCCTTATCACCCTCAATAGAAATATCATACAAAAATTCTTTCACCTACCTACAAGGGATGTTTATGCACACTGAGATTTCACCTCTTCCCAATTGGAGTTCAGTATAAAAAGGGCAGTGAATAAAAGATATATATCTAAGAATTGGTTTCACCCAGTGAGGAAGGGCCAGTCCAAATAGCCTAAAATTGTAATTGATACCTTTGTCAAAGGAGAAATTTCTGACATAATCATATTATTTCACATGTTGAGAGGGGATGAAGATGAAATAACTCTAGATGAGTGGATTTTTTACTTTGTTAATGCAATTTTTTAAGATTCTGGTTATATAGACTAGGCAAAGATCATTAGCAACAAAATTCATCAAATGATAAATTAACTTCCATTGAATAAGTTCTTTTATCTATCTTCTTATCTAGTATATGCCTTAGCGTGTAGAAAATATCGGCCTAGTTTGGAACATGTCAAATAATTCAATGATTACATCCATATTTATGACTTTTACCCTGCACTACATTTACACAATAGCTATACAAAATTTCATAGGGTAAATGATGCTTTTTCTATAATATTGGTGCGAGAATTACAAGGATGCCCTGAGCAGAGGATTTCACCAGAAGTTACTATATTGATTCATATTTATGGAAGCTAATTCTTCCAATACCCTACATTCACATATATTAGGTTTGGTTCTTTTGATAGTTTTCCATGGAAATTACCCTGCTACACAGATGATAAGATTATCATGGTCAAGATGTGCCAACAGATTGTCGAGAAAACTAAGAGGTGTGTAGAGAAGCATAGATCAAGTATTCCTTTTCCTATTTCTTTAGGTGCATATACATGTGTCTCTTCTTCTAATGAAATCAATGTTGTTAAGGAAAAAATTAAATATACTATGGATAATTATAAGGTATTAAGACCACATTTTGATCCTAGTAATTTCATTAGAGACAATCTAAAACTAGGTTCGTCTTATCATCACGTCCCTTCTCTAGAAGATTTCCAGGTGGATTGCAGTGATGATTTTTAAGTAAGAAGAAGGTCATGGTCAAGGTTAAGTTTGAGCTAAATTAGGGCTTTCCATCTCCCCTTTGAAGTGAAAGGTATCATAGAGGATGGGTCAGATGTTGTGGACCCCCGTTATTATGAGAGAGTGTAGAATACTATACTGGAGTCTATAAATCAGAATGTTCCTGAATTGGATGACCTAGATGTTAAAAATACTCCAGTCCTAAAAAGGACACAAAAGTGGTTGGAAATAATGAGAGGAGGAACTCAAAACATAACACCTTCCACCACCCTATCAAAGGCACCAATTTTAACAACGCCTTCTACTCCAATAGTCTCTACTACTAATATCCCCATCATTGATTTATCTAGAGCCTCAAGTGGAAGAGGAGATCAAGAGACTCCAAAGAAACCTTCAAGAAATCTTCCCAATTGTGGAATAGAATCCCTTCCTAACATTGATCTCACTACCTATGATGTAACTCTAGAATAGCTAGGAGATACAGAGGTTGGACCAGTAGGGAAACGAGATTAGAGTGGGAAAGATGCCTCAATACCTATGAAAAAAAGTAGTTATAAAGGAAAGGGTGTAGAACTGGATTCTCAATAGTGTACGAGAGAGAATAGTGCTCCTAAGTTTCCATTTTTACTTAAAAGAAACACTCCTCCAATAAAGAGGATCCTCACCCTTTCTCCAGATAACTTGATATCTACTACCAAGTTGGAAACCCCCACATGGTTGAAAGAAAGAATTGAAAAGAAGAGGAAAAGGAAGGAAGAAATATGCCCTCATAAAGGTGCCATAACAAAACTCCTAAAACAAACTCCTCCTCCTCCCAAGACCAAAAAAATAAAGACAACTTCTACGCTGGTGGAGGATGAATTAATTGGGCATGTAATTCCTGAGTTAGCACAATCAGTGGCTAACACAGAGTTGAATTCTACCAGAGTTGATGACTACATTGCTACAAGAGTTGATACTAGAGACCATGAACTCCATAAGAATGTAGGTCTATGGAAAATTTCAAATCAATTTATGAATAAGAGGTTAAAAAAGACCAAGCTAGATAAAGACCAGTTGAAGATCATGGTCCAATTGCTATTAGAAATTCTCAGGTTAGTACTTTCTCCACTCTCTACTCAATTAGCTAGTTCTTCAAATACTATTTTGGACCCTACCAAGGATTAAAAACAAGAAATTGATCAGTTGCAAGAAGATAGTTAATTTGAGAAAATCAATAGAGAATGGATTGAAGATCTAAAGGTAAGGGGGTTAATATTCATTTATAGATTGATCGAGGCTTATGATACCCTTGTAGTCATTCAGAATAAAGTCTTATCAGAAGTAAGAACTTCCAAGATAGAAAGTGAGACATATAAAAAGAACATGCAACAAATTAAAGAAGTCATGGACATGAAAGCATAAATTGTAGTGAATTTGGGTATCTTGCAATTTCCTGATGAACCTCTATAGAGATGGATGTTCACTATGGGACATAAATGTGAATGTATCACAAGGAGTGTAAACAATTTGAAGAAGTTTCTCAATGAAGCCAAAGAAAACATTGAACAGATACAGTCTTACTTCAAAGATACAGGTTGTGAATTAAGAAAATGTAATTCTGGGTTAGTCACTAAAGATGAGATGAAGGATCAATATCAACAAAATATTGATCGTAGTATCGATCCCCATATTTGCTGCAAAGAAGAGCATCATAAATTAACCCAAATAGATGCTACATTGATGTGGTGCAGAAATAAATACCAGACATTCAATTCCAAGTGTAAGGAGATCGGAGAGAAGAAAGCATATTTGGCAATTTGGAACACCCACGTTAGAGTTCCATAAATTAATGATATCTAAAAGGTTGTTGTTTCTCTACAAGAGTATAAGAAAGAACATGAAGCTTAGAAGGTGAAAACAGTTCCAGACAAAGACAATGTTCCAACACCTTAATATTTATTATTGTATACTATTTTAGGGCTTTACTTTTATTCTATGGTTGCAAAAGACTTTAAATGTATTATATTCTATTTCTGATTTTAAAAGGATAGTTTCTATTTGTAATCATTTATGGAAGACCAAGGGTCTATATATTTTGGATTAAAACTCAATACAAAGGATCAAAATTTTATGGTTTGAATTCCTCCTTTTTCTTTGAAAATCATGTGTGATTCAAATTTGGATTATTAATATTATTCACTGAGATTTAATTATGAATTATTTCTATTAATGGATGAATGAAGAAGAGTGAATGAATATAACACATTGTTTATGTTCAACTTTGTTTTGAAAATCCATAATTCAAAAAGTTTTCTTTGAGGCACCGTTTATTCTATTTTATTTCTTTCCTTTCTATTAGAAAATCTTATTTCTACATTTAGAGTCATTGTCTAGTTTTCATCTTTTTGTGAAAACAAGCGTCCCATATTGTCTTACTAAAAATTCACAAAAATGATTGTTTTAGTATTTCGGTGAATATTTCATGGTGATTATTCGTTGAGGCCTTTATTTTATTTACGGTTAAAAGAAACCCCATTAATTTTGTTTGAAAAAAAAATTCACTGCATATCTATAATAAGGGAGTTGTACCTTCTAATTCATAGATCAAACTACTTAATGTTTTATTCAACTGTTGTGAAATAGTGTGGTTTCTAGGGCTTGAGTCAATTTTATTCAAGAATTCAATATGTTAAACAACATAACCCTAACTCACCTTATTTGCTCTTTAGCTCCTCAACTTAATTTTTACAATGTGTGAAATGACTAGTGACACATGGTATTTATCATATAATCTCAAGGTAATGACACATTAAATGCATTAAATGCGTCATAGGCCCACTAACTCATCTTTTTACCAAAAGGAATAATCATCTTTTATATTGCTAGTTGATACCTCCCAAAGGGAGTAGATTTGTTATTTTTTTCCACTTTTCAGGGTAGGAGATAGATAAAGAGCATTTTTCTCCTCCTGATCGACAGACGTGAGATTTCTCAATTTTCAGTGAGAAATTGTGCATCGGTGTTGGTGCTACTGATATGCTTCTTGACCCAAATCTTCTTCATTTCTTCTCTGACTTGTTCCTTATCAATAATATTTGTTGGTTATGTCCTTTCTACATTCATAGATCTATCATACTTTGTAATGTGTCCAACCATGTTGCAATTGAAGCATTGGTTTTCCTATTTCTTTTTCCTTGACCTGCACTGGTTAGATTTATGACCATAAAGAAACAATTTATAACAATATCCAGTAAAATTCTTATTATCATTACTTAGTTTTCTACATTGACTTGCTTTATGACCAAATATATTACAATTGAAATGCCTACCGGTAAAGGATATTTTATTGATAACATTAGTCCTACTTCTACAATTTATTTCCATATGTCCAGATCTATTGCATTTAAAACAAGGACCTTTAAAATAATTAAAAATCATACTTACCTGGTGACTTGCTGAAACCTTACCTCTCTCCAATTTCTCAGTTGTGGTTTCATTTTGACTTACTGATGCCTCTTTATTCTCCTCCTAGATTTTTCCATGGGAGCATTCACCAGTTTCACATCCAAGTCCCTTCTTATCTTTCGGTGATCTCTGAACACTTAAGATCTCATCTAATTTCTTCAAACCAATTTTCATCTTTTCTTTGCTTGTTTTAATTTCATCTTGAGCTCATTGCTTACTTCTTTGTGTTTGGATTTAAACTTTTGGATCTATTCCTTTAATTTGTGAATACAATCATTTTCCATTTTAATATTTTTAGATAGAGATTTATTTTCATCCTCAACTAATTCCAGGTCCTCATATATTGATAAGAACTCATTTTCATCCATATTTGATGACGATGATTAGGGTTCAACCTCCTTGATCTCCTTCGAGCAGTTAGACTCTTCCAAAGGAACTAGGTCTGATAAAAATTCTTGAGCACCTGGTATACTAAGAGGGGAGGGGTGACTCAGTATGACCTTGAAAAATTCAAAGCACTTAACTAATTTACCATATAACATACTTTAACTTTGCTGAAAAGGAAATAATAGAAAGTAAACACTGCAACACATAACACCAATTTTTTTCGGGGAAACCCAAGATGGGAAAAATCATAGAGAGGGTTAACTCTCAAGTATTATGTAATTAGTTATGTACTATAGAGGGTGGATCACTGCGGTATGTCTCAATATCATTTGGAATCACTATCTTGGTACAAAATTAGCACTGATAGCTAGATATACAAAATTAACTGATAGACATGCATCAACATATGCATTGGATACAGTTCTTGGTGTGATATAGTTATTCTTAACTTTACTAATACAATATTATATATACAGTTCGCATATACATAGCATCATAATATACAATAATTGAATATATTAATTACATAGACTACTTGTAATTATATACCAATCATTGGTATATAGAATCTTATTATCGACGAAATAAAAAATAAACTCAACTATGTATAAGATAGGTCTGGAATAAACATGCCATGCTCAAGGCCAATCGTTAATTTTTTTTGATAATCTCACAAACCATTTCTGTTGGTGATAGTCATCGGTGAAACCTATCGGTGAATATGAACATCAATACCGATAGGTACAATAGTGTAATCAATACCAAACCACTCAAATCGATAATAACTCTATAATAGTGACATCAATGACAACTAAAATGGGAAAGGTCAACAGAGTAATGATTGAAAATGTGCACAAATGTACATAAAAATGACTCATGGGCAGTAATGATCGAATCTTTTTGGAGTGTTGAAGTTCTGTGCATATTAAGTTTTGGACACTTAGTCATTTTTAACTAAGGGTTTCCATCAATTCCAAAGGGGAAGATTGTTTGAAAGAGACACTGCATAGATGCTTGGATTTTCTCATTGATGGAAACTAAACTCTAATTTCAAATGTGCATTATAGTAGGAGATCAGATTAGAAGTTAGATTGAAAATTGGTTAAGTATGGAAATGAAGAATAGGGTGTTCTGCTTGTTTTTAGTAGTATGTCTAGTGTACTTTTCCAGGTTAACATATTTAGTCATGAACATAAGGGAATAATTTTAGATTTATGGAAATTATCATTCTATAATTTGAAGGTACGGTGATACATGGTGTGAAATTTAGGAGGACATAGTCAACATGTTTCACATTTCCCTAGAAAATTTTTGAGCTGACATTGAGAGATCAAATTTTTGGTTGTGGACCTATACGATCGATAGATTAGGGTTTGGAAATATATAAGTGAGATAAGAGAATATATTTTATGCATTCTATAGGTGAGAAATGTATTATGTGAAGGTTATGATGCAGGTTTTTGAGATCTGATAATCAGATTAGAGAAGAACAACAAACCAAGGTTGTTAGAGGAAAATTGTATCAGATCAATGTTTTGTGCTTATATGGAACTGTACTAGGCATTAGTAAATTTTGTTATAGTATTTAAATAATTCTTAATTACTTTTGTGATCTTGTAAGGCAATGAGCCTTCTTCTTTTAGGTTGTAGCCCTATCTTATTGTAATTGAGCAGTGAGCTCTAGCCAATGTGCCTGAATGCAAGTGCATTCCCAAATCATTGTAAGAAAATATTTATGTAGAGTATAATCTTGTGGGTTCCATCCTCATAGTGGTTTTTCCCCTAACAAGGTTTCCATGATAAAAATCCATGTGTTATGGTGTGATGTTTATTTTATTTTTGTTCTTGCATGTTATATTTCAATTTATATGATTAGCTGTTGTGAATTAGATTAGAATCAATTTATTGAAGTTAAAATTTGTAGAAAACTGGTTCAACCCTCCCCCTTAGTGTTTCCTCCTTGTAATACCCACCCCTCTTTTACCATTTCAATTTAGGATGACAAACTCATTTATACCACTTTTCATGTGCATGTTAGATCTTTAGTTGCAATGCAATTGATTTTAATGTTATTACTGATGAACTATAATTGATTGAATGTTTGAAGATGATAAGTTGATGATCACCGAGATAAAAAAATGAATGCAAGATATTAAATCAATTATTGTATTATATTGTCATTGATGTCAATTTGATATGGTTTGATTGCTCATACACATATTGTCATAACCTTGAAGATCTGAAGAGACAAAGTTTATCTGGTCGGTAAAACTTCAAAGGTCTGTATACACTGAGTGACAATGAACATTGAGTAGTTCACAATGTATACCAAGCACAATAGTAACCGAGAAAGTGTTACCGAGCAAAAGTTGATGACCAATCATAACTGGAGTTAAAGAACAAAAAAATTGCTTACTGGAAGAGCTACAAATTAGGGATTGACTGATTGATTATTTTGTTTATCAATGATAAGTTAAGTTAAAGCAAGGAAGGAGATTTAAAGTGTTGGAATTAAATTGGAATGATGTACTGAGAGGGGAGGGGTGAATCAATACCTCTAAAACTTTTCTTTGTTAGCCCATTAACCCTTAATCATCAGTTTGTAAATTATCTTATCTAAATGTTCATCTTTCTTTATGTATATGCAATCAAATCATAAGTTCTTTAATATGTAACCATAAAAGAAACATTCATGAAAATAGATAACACATAACACAAGATATGATATCGCAGAAAACTCCTGTTAGGAAGTAAAAAATGCGGTGGGGATTGTTACCCACAAGACTTCACTATCTGCAGATAAGAAGGG
>MU217870.1:877590-902065 GCA_018584345.1 Thuja plicata | reverse complement strand
CTTCCTTTCTCTTGCTTGTACATTTTATTGCTCACATTTCTGTTATTCGTTTAGTAGTCATTGTATACTTGATTTGCATTCATTTGTGAACCTTTGCTACTAACCCTCGCCTTTGGAAAGCTATGGGGACCAGAGAGAGAGGCGTACAGTTTGTTTTACCATTATGTTTCTACAAGCTAATTACATTAAACAGTAAACTGCATGATTAAGTTGTTGACATATGCTACTGCTGCCGAGTAGATCTAAAATACAGAAAGTTTTATTTGCTACATCTTGACCTGAGGATAACTGATTCACCCCTCCCCTCTCAGTTATTCTAAATTAATTCAAACACAATCTTCTAGAGAGGCCTACATATGAGAATTAAATTCCAATTATACCTATAGGTCCATAGAAGAGGACTTGTATTAAATATAATTTAATATTTGTTGCTCCGAAGACCGAAATAACCGACCTGGAAGCGGGAATTAATTATTTTAAAAGCCCAACATTCGGAAACCTTGTAAATCTAAAATATGGACCGTAGGTCAGAAAAAGGTTGATTCTGACCTAGGTCAAGGTCAAGGTCAACCTTGACCCAGAAAGGTTGACTTTGACCCTGAGGTCAAAAATCCCAATTTGCAGTTTTGGGTGTCAAAAATAGGCTAGAAAAAGTGGGAAATGGAGCAGAACAGGGGAAAAGGCCTCATCCAAGTCAGAGACCCATTCAAGGTACTTGACATGACCCCAAACCACTTACTCGAAAGGCTAAATGAGTCTACATTGGAAGTGCTTCCATTTTCTGACTATACATTTAGCCCCCACTTTAGCAAGAGTATGAACTCAATGCAAACTCTTGGTAAAGGAGATCATAAAGAACATATAATCTTATTGAAATCAAAAGGGACAAAGGAATCCTCAAGCCCCTAGGGATCTAAGTCTTTATCAACCATAAGATCACGATAAGAGAGACATCACCAGTTAAGGATAAAAAAAGAGAGGGTGTGATTACCTCACCCAATGATAACTTATGTCCCATTGTGAACCACACAAGGAAACAATGCAACTGGAAAGATGGAGTTGAACCGCCTAGTGAATGTGGATACTCACTAGTCAAACCATCAGGGAGATCCAGTCTTAAGGACACCTTCCAACCTTAAGGGATCAAAACATTGTAAATTAAAACTGGAGGGATCAAGAGATCTGTATAAATTTAAACTGGAGGGATCAAGAGATCCTGTAAAGTAAAAATCTGTGCTTTAAGGATTAGTCTTTAATCCATAAAGGGAAATTTTTTTAATTTTTGAAAATATTTTGAACGTGTGTGTGTGCAAAAAGTGAGTAGAGCATATGCCCCCATGTTAAATTCATTGTTAACACTTTAACAGGAGCAATGGCTTGAAAAAAAATATAAACAACTCTACTGATTATGTTTCCACTATGAGATGCCCCAAAACAAAGACAAATCAAGGGAAATACCACATAAAAATATAGAGAACACAGAAGGGATCTATTTTCTGTGGGGTCAGTATGATCATAAGATAACATGATATTATTGCAAATGAATTGACATCATTCCCCAAAGAAAGTATAACTACAATCACAATGGAGGAAAGAAAACTCAAGAGTTACGAAGAAGAGTCTTTTTCGGACCATAACATGGAGACCAAAAAGAATTAGTGCTACCATGTCGCAGATCCAAGCAGACTACACAAGGAAAACATTTATGAACAATAGCACAAGTACAACATAACATGAAGACTACATATAAAAGAGTAAATATACATATAGAGGAATTTGTACAGTAGGATAGATTCCTTTATCACTTTGCATCAAAAAAGTAGCAAGGCTCATATAAAAGAGTATAACAAAAAGTTAGCAAACATTTTACGGGAGAAGCACAATACAGGATGCAAACACAAAAATGGCTACCATGAAGGATAAGCCAATCAGGCGCATTGCCTACTCTCCCCATCTCAGTTTGTATCATTTAGGGAATGTGGGAAACTCACAAGAGGGACTATATCCAATAAAATAGGAATAATAGCCAGTTCCAAACAAGGATGGTCTTGAGAATCGCATTTCTTGATACTAGGTGTAATTATCAATTGAGTTGAAAGAATATGAGGTAAATCAATATAAAGATCCATGGTCTCATATTCATCACTAAGATCAATAGGATCATCAAGAGTATCTTCCTAATCAAGATTAATTAAAATAGGATCTAAGATGTGAATAGGATCATCATACTCATTCATCTTAACATTATTATGAATATCAAATTCTTCCAACAAATCAGGCATAGGTTGGTCAAGAGAAGGTAAACAATTTCTAAGAATAGAAGCACGGGCCCTAGCATTAGCTCTACACTTCTTACGAATTTTTTTAGTAGATTTGTTACATTTTTCTTTGTTTGAAACATGTTGAGAACTAGGATGAATAACAACTAGTTCCTTCATAGGTTCTATAGGAGGACTGGTAGGATTCACAGTAGGCTGAGAAGCAACTGTGGGAGGTTGAGTAATAGAGCTAGCAGTAATGGATGAAGGAGGTATGGAAGGAGTAGGCAAAAGACCATGATTAAGATCTATCTTAGACATGCTTAACTTGACAATCTTGTGATGTTTATAGGATTGGTATGAATGAAAAAGGTTATTAGGGCAAGGAGGACATGAATTAGGTAATGAAGGCCAAAAGAAATTAAGAGTATCACAATCTCTAGGCCTAGAAGGTTGATACAAAATATGATTAATCATTTTCACTTCTCCATTATGAATGAACTTAAGACATTTATGAATAGGAGAAGCAATAGCATGCATAGCAGTTATCCAAGGCAAACCAAATTTGACTTGAAATTGATCAGAAGTAGGAATGAAAATGAAGGTAGTATCTACAATTTTACCAAAAAGTTCAACAGGAAAGTTAATAGAACCAAGTGTAGGATAGAGAAAACCATGACAAGTTTGGATCCATGCATCAGATGTATCATAAAAATCACGTTGTAGGTTTTTCATAAAAAGGCTTTCCTCAGTAATGATATTTATTAAAGATGTGGGATCTATTAGCACTGCATATCAAAATTTTTCAAATCCCAAGCTTTGGAAAATTTTCCCACATCTTTTGATTCAAAATCCATGTCTTTTCATGTCAAAAAGTCAATTTTGTGATTAAGTCTTCAAATTGCATTGTTCTAAGATTTAGTCGGACACTCACGCTGATCTTTTAAATTGTCTTCATAAGTGAGCGAGTGAGCGATGAGTTATTTTTAAATGAATCACGCAGTCGTGGTCATATCTTGTTAAGTCAAGTTAGGTGTGCGAGTAAGTGACTTGGTTGTTAGTTTGTGTTAATTGCACAATCGTGATGTAATTTTGAAGTTGGGTTTTTAGTGTGTGACTAAGTGAGTTGGAAGTATTTTGTATGTCTCTCACCTGCAAGTGATCAAGTTCTATGATAAAAGGTTTAGCAAGTCAGCGATGAGTTAAGTCTCTATGTATCGCACAGTCGCGGTGGTCTTAGGTCTTTAACTTTTTGATCCGTGACTGAGTGAGTGATGTAAGAGAAGTCTAGCCGCTCACTCGGGCTAAGTTATTATGTATATCATTTGAACCCACGAGAGCGTGAGGAAATCAGAATTTTAGTACCGCTCACTCGCACAAGTCTTAACTGTTGTGTTTTTTGCAGTGCGAGTACGTGATGTAGTACATTTTGGTCATCAGATGGTTTTTGTCACTGAGTCGCACATGAAATAGTCAGTGTTTTTAAAAGTGCATGAGTGCATGACTAAGTGATCAATTTTGTTCTCGCTCACTCACTAATGATTTGTTATTTCAAATGATAAGCTCGCAAGTGCACGATGAAAGAAAGACAAAAAGCTATCGCCCACTCACCCATGAATAAAGTCAAATGAGAAAATGCTAGTAGGTGTGTGATTAAGAAAGCATGTTGGCTATCGCTCACTCGTAGACAATGTACTGGTTAAGTTTTCAAGCCCACGAGTGTGCGATATAGAAGATTGAAAGGCGCTCGCTCAGTCGCGAATGATTATTTCATAAATAAATCTCAGTAGCGAGTATGTGACTATGGTGGAAAAAGGTTATCACTCACTCGCTAATGCTTATGAACTAAAATATTTTACAGTGTGAGTGAGCGACCAAGTAAAAGTGCATAATGAAAATGGTCATCGCTCACCCGCAGAGGTATAAAAACAAATCAAAAATCCATAGCGACTGCGCGACCAAAAAATAATATATGATTGTCTTGAAGATCGCTCACTCACTCAAGTGCAAAGCATGATAAGTTAGAGGTCAATGAGTGTGTGACTAAAAAGTGATTGAACAATAAAGGTCATGTCTCTCACTCGCAAAGTTTTAGAGAAAGTAAAGTTTTGAGCGGCGAGTCCGCGATTGATGAAAGGAAAAGTGATGCCGCTCACTCACTTGGGTATAAATATAAAGCATAAAGAGGTAGCAAGTGTGTGGTTACCAAATGATGAAGTTTCCAATTAGGTCATCGCCTAGTCGCAGAGCATATGAACCTAGACAAAAATAGATTGGGAGTGTGCGACTGCTTAGAAGGAAAGGTCTTGTTTCTCACTTGTAAGGATGATTTTGAATATAAGAAAGGTACAATGGGTTGGCAACAAATTGATAGGAGGATCATTTTAGGCTTATGAAGGCAAAAAAGAGAAAAGTGAGTACTCTTTTCTAGCAGGGATCAAATAGTGTGAATTCATGGCAAGATTAGTTACAGACAGATGATTGCATGACACTGGAAGTGCGAGAATTTGGCATTCAAGTGGACAAGATGCCGATTTGATGGATATAAAGATGAATGATTGAGCTTGATTCTGTACAACTCTCATTTGCGCTTTGAATATTTTTTCTATGAAATCAATAGAGCTTATTTTTCTGAGAGTGAAATCTGAAAAGGAAAGATGAGTCAAGATACTACTAGCACTGCCTCACAGGGGTCTAAAAAGAAGAAGGTTGCAACAAAGAAATACACAGAATAATTTTCTAATATGCTTTCTGGGACATCAAATGCAAACAGTGATAATTGGGATAAATGGAAAGACAGACGGTGTCAATGCAGAAACCCGGTCACTCCAAACTTCTTTGGTAATACTCTATTCCATTATTTTTGGAATAATAGGATTAAACCTGTGCCTATTTGCAATCCCTGGGAGTTAAATATGGCGAAGTTAACTATGCCTGATATATATATGGATATAGGGTTAATCAGGGAACTTGCTAAGAATTATTTCCCAATAGCTAGGGTAATCAGAAAGAAAAACAAAGAGACCTTAGTATCCATAGATAGGAGATCATTAGCAGAGGTCTTTGGGATCATTGGTGCATTATGCACAGAGATTGAGTTGGAAACAATTCAGGTGAATTACAAGAAAAGGGAGAAATAATGAAATTTTTTGATATGCCTAGATATATGCCCAGGGTGGATAGGAATTTAGTGAAATTCCAAGTTAACCTCAAACCACCTTTTGACTTATCCCTCTTTCACCACTATATAAAATGCATAGTATATGGCCTAACTAGAGTATTAGGTTTTGATGGAGATTCAACAGCACCCCAAGATGTGCTCATGATGGCCATGAATATCCAACACCCAGAGGTCAACACTGATTATGATTATGTGGGATACATAGTTGAAGCTATACATGCTGCATTGGTAGAGATACAGTCAGATGCCCCTATACCAACTTTTAAGCATTATTCCCATTTAATGTGTATGTTTCTATATTTTAACAGGGAGTCCATGGACAAAGAGCTTGAATTGTTTGTTTCAGAATATGATGTCAATGCACCAATCCAAAGGTGGACACAGGTATGGGACAGTTCATCAGTAAATTCATCTTTTGTATGCTTTTGTAATTGGATTGTGGATCCAATTTTTGACTTACTAGGAACTGATAGGCAAAGATTTCCAAATGAGGTTAGAAGAGTCTTAAGACCTTGGAAATTTGTTCCAAATTGGCATATTACTCACAACTAGGGTGATTTTTTCTTCTTTGATCATATTACTGTCATAAGGGTATATGGTTGTACACAACCACCTCACATTCTCCCTGAGTTTGTACCTCTTAGGGTTGCTTTCTTAGAGTTTGTTTGGAAGATTACTTGGGTTGACAAAGAGTTTTTAGAAGGGCACAAAAAGGGTACTTTTGTCCTTAGGCTATGGGTTGGTTTTGATTTCTCTATTGGGAAGATAGTTTTTGATCTAATCAATAATTTCCTAAAGCAATATAGAATGTCTCCAGCATTTGCTAGGTTCTGTGATCCAGAACAGTCTGTAAAAATAGCTCTGAAATCTATGACCCCTTGGAAAAAAATTAGAGATCCTGAGCCACAGGATGATGAAGACATTGTGAGAAATAAACTGGGTAGGCATGAAGTCCAGGAAAGAAGAAGGAAGTGGAATAATCTTCTTAGGGAAGAAGCTGATTGGAAAGAATCAGAAAAGACTTTTTCTAGTTTTTTCCCTAACCTCCCATATCTACAGAGAATGGAGGAGATGCTCAAGTCTTATGATACATTAATGGCACAAGTACCGCAATTCAGTGCCGAAGATGCACAATCCCAAGGATCCCCAATTCCTGTTGCATTGCATGACCAAGAACATCAAGAACAACAATGGGAACATGAAGAAAAACATGAAGAACTTCACCAAGAATAAGAATAGGTGGCTGAAGAAGCTACCTTTGCCAGAGAGCCACACAATAAAAAACAAAGAAAAAAGCACAAGAGGGGGCAGGACATGAAGAAGATGGAAAAGGCTATAATAATAGAGCATGGAAAATATTTCAGGAGGATCAAAAGGCAAATGCAAAAGGAACCCTAGGTTGAGGGTCAAGGGGATAATCAAATGGTATTATTCAGAGAAACTGATGAGAGAGTAATGATGGCAAGTGAATTCATGAAAGATGATAAATTCATAAAATCTAAAGAATTCAAGAGCTTCTTGATCAAAATGAAGCAGAAGGATCTAAGGCAGAACCTGATCATAGGAGAAGGTTAGGAAGACAAAAAAAAGGAAATTGTGAAGACACTCCAGGATTATGATCCTGAGAGTGAGCTAATTATTGTGGATCAAGCAAGACTATTAGTGCAAAACACTGGGGTGCTGTTAATGCTATATTGAGACTTACAGTCCACTTTTATCATTGAGCAGATCAGGAGGCAAGAAGACCCCTTAATAAAAATAGAGTTTGAAATTGATGAGGTGTTGAAAGGATCAGGGTTTGATCCTAAATACAAGACTCTATCTATTTGGTCATTGGCCCTTGCTATACAAAAGCCTCTAGTCATGACCATAAGAGAGGAAAAGAGAGCAGACAGGATGATTTAGAATCTGCAAAACACCACTAACACTGAGATAGCTCAGTTGATGACTCAAGTATCATTCATGAACCTAGCAAAGGTTGGTAACTTGTCTAAAAGGTATGAAATAACTTTTGGCCAGATGATGGCATTGAAAAAGAAGCATGAGGTCACTATGATTCACAATCACACCTTAGAAGAGAAGATTGCAAAATTGAAGGACGAATTAGTGGAGAGTAAAAGAGAGAAAACTCCAGCCCCTTAGGAAATATCAAGACTTGAAACAGATGCTTCCATAGAGGAAAAAGAAGATTCAACAATGACGGAAGGCCAGTCCAACAAATTGTCACAGGGAAAAAGCATAAATATCATGTCTATCATATTTCCCATACTTTAACATCGAATTGATGTTTTGAAGCAGAAGACTGATATAATACACACATTGTATGGCTCACTGCAAGAAGCATCAAGGATAGCTATTGAAGCTATGACATTCTTGGAGCCCACATTCAAGACTTGGGTAGGAAGAGATAGGCTTATGAATAAACTAAAGACAACCATGCTATACAGTGATGATTTTCTTGATAAGATTATAGAGACTATTGACATGATCAATGAGGTGAATAATACATATGGCTTCTTCAATGGAAAGGCTGAATTAATTAGTAATAAATTGCAACTGTTTGGTGACCAGTGCCCCCCATTAATCCCAAAAATCTATGATGAAGCTGGTACTTTGAAGCCACAATCAAATTGGACATTTGAGTTTGATGGGATATTCAAAGATGAAGAGATGAAGCAGCACCTGAAGAAAGATAATGAGGCCAAATATTGTAATGAACTGATTGACAACCTCTTCAAGGTTGAAAGAGATATGGCCAAATTTGTTTCTGAGGCTAGAAACACCATTGATGCCAGGTGGACAGAAGTTGTTGCTAAGCTAGAGCAACAAAAGACCTTTGATTGGCCCACCACCAAGGAGGTGAATGGGTGGGAAGTGAAATTGAAAGGATAAGGAGGATACTGTCAAATTACAACAACAAACATTGTTCAGACTTCACCAACTTTTCCCACCCATTTTTCTGTTATAACTTTTGTTTTTATGTTAGTTGCAAATTTTTTTGTAAATATTTCCCATTTGAGCTTTGTTTTCTGGTTATTGATTGTGTATGTCTTTAAGCATCAACATTTCGGATCACACTCCGTGATCCATCATCAGGATGTAAGAGCAATAAGGATGTCATTTTTACACATCCTTATTGCTCTTACATCCTGATGATGGATCACGGAGTGTGATCTGAAATGTTGATGCTTAAAAACATACACAATCAATAACCAAAAATCAAAGCTCAAATTCAATGCATTGTGGAAATCTAATCGATTTAATATTTCCCATGTAGTCTGTAGCTTGCTGCATCCTTAGTTATAAAAGGATTCCAAGACTACTAGGAAAAAGATAGCCATTTTTCATTTGGAAGTACAAGTTTAAAGTACAAACTCTGGTTTAAGACCAATATATTTTTGACTAGGGTTTTGAAATTACTATTGAATGTAATAAGCAATTCTGATTATGAATACAAATGGAATCCATCAATATTTTTTGAAACATATGATGAGTATTTTGTCTTCATTATGCTGTTCTAAATTTTATTTAAATTGAATGCTCAAGGAATGTTCAATTTATACACCTGTTAGGCAGATTTTTAAATAGTTTTAGGGTTCTTTCAAGGAAAGATTAAAATTGCCTTAGGGTTGTTTAAGTGAGATTTAGGGTTGATAATGAATTTGATGAATTAATTTGTTATATGTGTGAGGATAGATATATAAGGTATATCTATGTTTATGCCAGATTTTGTAGTTGTCTTAAATTCCTGTTCATGACCAAATTGGTTGAAGTTATTCAGAAGTGACTCCATACCCTAGGACTGAGCATTGGTATGTTTTCCATTGAATTAAGTGACTATCACTATTAAAATTGATCTTTACCTTTATGTTTGATCTATCCAATAAATTTTATAGTGGTCAATCCCTATAATTCCATCCATATTCTACTGGAATAATTTAGTGATTTGATTGTTCTGAGTTGGAAGGGTATTCCCGCCCGAGTTTATGGAGCTCAAAGTGTAGAGTGTTTAAAAACCCTATTTCTTTCATTATGTATCTTGCTTGGTCAGTGTCTGGGATAAATAGAGCAAGCTCTTTGAGAGTATTTTTATGTCAGCAAGAAAAGGAACTAACAGAAAATGGTTACTCTATTGGGGACTTCTATCAAGGAATGCATGAAAGGTTAGTCTGAAGATAATATTTCATATATATAGATTCCTTGAAGTCCAGTTTTTGAAATCACAAGTTGTGTATTGCACTTTATTGAATCATATCCTCAAATATCATTGTCTAAGTGAATTTTCATTATTTTATTCCCAAAATGTTTTGGGTGGTGACTCTGAGTTATTAGTTATAGTGTTTCTAAGGGGAACATTAGCAGATCAAGTGTGTAAGATTTCATTTTTGAAAAAATGAGGAATGCGAAAGAAAACACAAAGAATTAATCTCAAGCAACATCAGAGAGTGATGTTTCTAAAAATTATAGAAGGAACCATTCTAGGAAGGTAGAATCTTATAACAACACCTCTTGGAAGCCTAGATCTTTAGTCCTTAGGTACTATTCGTGAGAAAGAAATAAATGAACCTTTGAATCCTGAGTCTGACACTACTGGTCACTTTGAGGATATATTTAACCCTAGACCAAAGAATGTATATAAAGAAAAGGGGGAGACATCATCCTATTTCAAGGGTATCCCTTATGAACAGGTTGAAGACCAAAAGGGAGATAATTGATGAATATCTATGATTCTTCCAATTTTGATATTGAAGGAGTCCTTAGAGATAATGACCTTTTGAAGAGGGAATTAGATGAACTCTTTCTTATCAAGAAGAAGAATGATAAGGCTAGAGAGGAACAAATTATAAATGCCATCACTGAAAGAGAAAATTTGAAGAAGCAAGTTGCTCAACTAAAATTGGCAGCTCAGGGTGCAAATGAGGGATTTTGTGGTTTGAATAAAGAACTTTTTAGAGATGTAGATACCTTGAGAAAAGAATGCCAAGAAAGAGAACAATTTCTTAAGAAAAATGATTCCAATGATACTGGCTATGTTGTGAGGCAAGTCATTAATTATGAAAGTCAAAAGCCTCCTAAGTCTCAAATATCTACACAAAATGTATCAACAACTAATGTTAGACAAACATAGATTGATAAGGGAAAACAAAAGCTCACTGGCATTAAATTTTATAAGCCTAAGGTTGAAGAGGGCATGTCTCAAGATATGTTCTCAATTGATATGGAGTTTGAAAGGGCTAGAAAGGCCAAAGATGATATTGCAAAACAACTGGAAAGGGCAGAATTAGAAGCTGATGCTACAGAGATGAAAAGAAAGATTACTTTATTAAGTTCTCCAGTTTATACCAATTTAACAAATGTGACTCAAAACATGCCTGTAAATATTGGGAATACTAGTGGTAATACAAATACCCAGACATATGGTGCATCTTAAAGATTTGCATCACAACCAGGGGGAGTGGATTGAATAATACTGGTGGTCAACACAATGTAAGCATTGGTAACAATGGCCAAAATATTGGTACTAATTTTTAGAGAAGACCTATTCATTTAGAGAGATATAGGCAATTGTTTTTTGATGCTATCCCTTGCCAACCAAACCCTATTCCTAACGAGGTTAGAGATAAGATTCCCAAATTCAGTGGGAATAATACCATAACTGGTGAAGAGCACCTAAAAGTCTTTTCGGATACAATGAATGATTATGAGATTGGATATGAAGATGCTATGATGAAATTGTTTGTGCAATCACTAATTAAGTATGCAAGAGACTGGTACCAAGGTTTTACTAATCATAGTATCTATTCTTGGGATGAATTTGTTAGAAGTTTCAAAGAACAATATGGTGACAAAATAAATTTTGGTTTTATGTTAAATGAATTCAACAGTTTGAAAAAGTTTTCTAATGAAGGCATTGTTGAATTCAATGTTAGGTTTCAAAAGGCTATGTATAAGTTGTTCCAAGTATTGAGACTAGATGAAAATGTATGCGTTACCACCTACTATAATGCTTTAGATGGGAAGACTGCTTACCTTCTCAGAGATAAAGATCCTTAGACTATGAGAGATGCATATAAATTGGCCATAAACATAGAAATCAGTAGAAGAGCTTCTGGAAAGCTTGGAAAATGGGATGACAGTAGACTCTGGAAAGAGTCAAAACACAGTCAAATAAAAATCCCAAGGAAGAAGATAAGATGGAAACATTGGTAAGTGTGGTGAAAGATCTTGCTGCTAAGGTAGAAAAGAATGAAAAAGGGTTTCAAAATAATAGGCCACAATACCAAAGGCAAGATAAGCCTTACAGGCTGCAAGATTTTCCCTATAAAACTCAGTGGAAGGATGGAAAACCTGTGTCAAAAGAATAAACTGATCCTAAGAACAAAGACATCCCTGATCCATTGAAAAAAAATAATGCACATAATTTGGAAAACACTCCTTGGTGCATGGCCTGTAATATGCCTCATTCCCCTTATCAATGTGCAGTAGCTTAGGGTATGGTGGAGCAAAGTGAAAACATTGGAACACAAGAAAGCCAAAGTGAGAAAAAACCTGCAATAAATATGTGTGTGCTTACCATTGAAGATGACAATGGTAGCTCAAAGGAAGAGCCACAAGAAAACATGCCAATCACAGTAAATAATACAAGCACTAAGTTAGAACATTATCAATTCGGAATGCCTAATGACGAGGAGATAAGATTTCTAACTATTATTGTTGTGACACAGGCAAGAAGTTCATATTAGCTTAGGAATTGAAAGGTTGATCAAAGTGGGGAACAACCTGATTCAACTATTATCACAGAAGTCATAAGTGAGGAATCTACTCAAGGTGAACTGAAGGACACTTTGGTTAAAGAAAATAAAGCTACCCCTACTCATGAACAAAAAACAAGACAATTAAAGGAGAGTAAAGGTAAAATATCTTTTGACAATGTCATGAGTTTCCCATCTTTTAACATGAAGCAAACCTTATCTCAGATGAAAGTCTCTGTCCCCTTGCTTGAGATGTTTAAAATCAAAGAGCACCGAGAAGCAGCCTTTTCATTGTTATCTGATTTGCCTGGTATGCATGATACTGCTAATTTGAATAATGAATTGAAAGGTGAGAAAGAAGAAAAAGATGGAATCCCAATCTGTCTAGGAAATACAATTATCCAAGAGCCAGATCAGATTAATCCTTTTTATGTAACACTTCTCACAAATAATATGCTACTAAAAAATTGTATGATGGACTCAGGAGCCACTGCTAATGTGATGACTTACACTGTCATGAAACAATTGGGTTTAGAAGTGGATACTATTGTTGGAAAATGTTATGCCATGGACAATAGGGAAGTGCCTATAGTGGGAACTTTACAAGGATTAGAGGTGAAACTTGCTGCCTACCTTGAGGTCACTTTTAAAATAGATGTTGTGGTTGTGGATTCACCTCCTCATTATGGCATGATTTTATCAAGATAGTGTGCTGCAACCATTGGAGGACATGTACAATTGGATTTATCTTTTGCTACTATTTCTGTAAATGGGAAAGAAGCAAAAATATTGATGGAGCCCAGATCTCCTATTTACGTTGAAAAAATTGAACCAAACATGCTAAATTGCTTTGTGGATGTAGATATACATAATTTCAAGGTTGAAAAGATTCAACCACAATTGAAAAACATAGATCCCATAATAGAAGAATTAGAATTGCAACAGTATGGACTGTGGCAAATATATTTTGATGGAGCATGCTCTAGAGAAGGGTCAGGAGCTAGTGTACTATTTATTTCTCCATCAGGTATTACTTTCAAATACTCATTTCTTCTATCATTTCAATGTACAAACAAAAAAAATGAGTATGAGGCATTGTTACTGGGATTAGAAATAGAAATCAAGCATGACATTAAGTTATTAAGAGTTTTTGGTGATTCAGAGCTAGCTATTTCCCAAATTAGATCAATATATGCTGCTAAAAATGATAGGATGAAACAATATAAGCATGCTGTATGGGATAGCATTGAATTTTTTGATGAATTTTCCATCAATTGGATAGAGAGATCTAAGAACATCATGGCATATTTTTTGGCTAATGTGGCCTTGAAAAATGATGATCTAACACTAGCAGGAGTATCTATTGTGGAAACTAAAACCAGGCCTGCCATTCCTGATAATGTATATAATTGGAAAGTCTTTGAAAGTGATCAGGATATCCTTAATTTCATTCAATGTGTGGATAATTATGAAGGGCAACTAATTGATTGTAATAATTTGATAGAGATTATTGATGGAAAAGAAACCATATTTGGCAATGAAATTTTGCAGTTACAGACAAATGAAATCCCTAAAGGACTAACTCAATTGGAGGGATTGTTTACTGACAATGATAGTCATATGTGCCAAAAATCTACAACCAAGTTGGATGTATTTGAGGAGGTAAACTTGGGTTCAAAGTGTGATCCTAGGATTGTATATATTGGAAAGAAATTGGCTCCTCATGTGAGGACAAATTTGATTAGCTTGCTAAAAAGATTCAATTTTTTTTTTGCTTGGTCTTATGAAGACCCTAAGGCTTATAGGGAAGATCTCTTTCAACATTAAATCCCATTAAAGGATGATACTAAGCCTTTTAGATAAAAATAGAGGCCGATCAATCCTTTGTTGGCCCCCAAAATGTAGCAAGAATTGACAAAGCTCAGGGAGGCTAGGATAATAAAACTAGTCAGACATTCTTCTTGGGTGTCTAATTTAGTCCCAGTCAGAAAGAAAAATGGAGACATCAAGCTATGTGTTGACTTTAGGAACCTTAATGTAGCTTCATTAAAAGATAATTATTCTTTGCCAAACATGGAGGCAATGCTACAAAGAGTGACTGGTTGTGATCTTTTATCTATGATGGATGGTTTTTGTGGTTATAACCAGGTGCTGGTTCAAGAATATGAACAATTCAAGACAAATTTTACTACCCCATGGGGTACATATGTCTATGTGAGAATGGCATTTGGCCTGAGAAATGCAGGAGCTACTTTTCAAAGAGCTATGGATGTGGCTTTTAAGGAGTTTGTAAATATAATTATGGTGATGTATAAGGATGATCTAACTGCATATCCCCAAAAGGTTTAGGATCATTGTAAGTACTTGGAAAATATTTTTACTAAAGCCTTGGAGTATGAGATTTCTTTAAATCCAAAGAAGCGTCACTTTTCTATGACATAAGGTAAATTATTGGGACATATAGTGTCCAAAGAAGGTGTCAGGATTGATCCTGAAAGGGTAGAAGCCATTAACAAGCTCTTGCCCCCAAAAAATACCAAAGATGTTCAGTCTTTCCTTGGGAAAGTAAATTTTGTGAGGAGATTCATTGCAAACTTTGTTGAGATAGTAAAACCCATTGTTAAATTGCTAAAGAAAAATGTTAAATTTGAATGGGGCAAGGATGCTCAGTTAGATTTTGATGAGATAAAAGTAGCTATTCAACAAGCACCTGTATTAAGATCTCCATATTATGAAAAGCCTTTTTCTATGTTTTCTTTTTCTTCATTCTATACAATTGCTACAGTACTTTTCCAGAAAGATGATGAAGGTTTTGATCATCCCATAGCATTTTTTAGTAAGTCTTTTCAAGCAAAAGAACTTAATTATGAGATAATGGAGAAACAAGCATATGCATTGGTCAAAGAAGTCAAGGTTTTTAGACATTATATAGTTTGTGCAAAGACAATTTCTTATGTGCCACATGCTACAATGAAAGATATATTGTCTCAATTTGAAGTTATTGAAAAAAGGTGTAAATGGATCAACTGGATCCAAGAATTTAATCTCGAAATTCAAGTTACCAAATTGGTAAGGGGCTTGGGTTTGGCCAAGATAATGAATAACACAAACATAGAGTTGGCCCAAGTCAATGATGTACACATTTTAAACATGAATTTGACTAGTATAGAGTTGTAACCTTGGTATACTGTTGTAGTGTTTTTTCTAAAAAATGGTAAATGTCCAGAACATATGTCAGATAATCAAAAAAGGACTCTGCAGTTGTAGGCTCAAAGGTATGTCTTGATACGAGGTGATTTATTTTGGAAGAATAGGGATGGAATTTTGTTTCTCTGTCTGGATAAATCACAATCTGAAACAGTTTTGAGTGAAATGCATAGTGGTGTATGTGGGGGGAATTATTCTGCCAAGGCCACAGCTCACAAAATAATCAGAGCTAGATATTATTGTCCATGTCTGTTCAAAGATACTCAGATGTTTGTATAGAGGTGTGAACCTTGCCAAAGGTTTTATTCTAAGATGAAATTTTCTAGAGCTCTGCCTTTAAATCCTTTGACTATTGAAGCACCTTTTACCCAATGGGGTCTTGATTTTATTGGTGAATTTACAGAAAAATCCAGTGGGGGCCATAGTTGGATTCTTGTGGCTACAGACTATTTCAAAAAATGGATAGAGGAAATTCCATCAAAAGGGATACTAGTGAGGTAGTAATGGATTTCTTGATGGATAATATTCTGACAAAATTTGGTGTGCCCACTAAGTTAATCATGGACAATACCATGTGTTTTAGGGCTGAGAATTTTAAGGATTTCTGTGAAGACTATGACATTATTGTATCTTATTCCTCACCATATCATCCTCAAGCAAATGGAAAAGCTGAGTCCAACAAAAAAAGCATCATGAAAATGATTAAGAGGATTTTGGAGAAAAATAAAAAAGTCTTGGCATTCAAAACTGAGGTTAGCCCTTTGGGCTGACAGGGTTACAGTGAAAAGAGCAATAGGGTTGTACCCTTTTGAAATGGTTTATGGAACTCAGGCAAGATTGCCTTTAAATAATTTGTTACCTGTGTACAACTTTCTGCAAGAAGAGGAGTTTGAAGAACAAGAATGCATGATGGAGAGGATGGATCAATTGATGGAACTAGAAGAGATAAGAGTGGAGGCTCACAAAAGAAACATGAAACTCCAACAATAGTCCAAGTACCTATTTGATAAAAGAGCAACTGAAAGAAAATTTTAGATAAATGATATGGTGTTGCAATGGAATGCTAGAAAAGAAGAGAAGGGGAAACATGGTAAATTTGAATCATTATGGATGGGCCCATTTGTAATCCAGGAGTTTCATGGTCAATATTCTTATTTTTTAGAAGACCCTAGTGGTGAGATATAGGAATTGCCAGTGCATGGACAATTCCTGAAACATTATTTCTTGTAAAGTTCTTGTTTCCATGCACAATAGATTAGATTTCCCTGCTTTAGTGTGGTTTTTGTGTGTGCATGTAAAATTTTGATTTGGTTTGTGGTCTGTCTCCCAGAGTTTTGGCTTCTAATGTCAATTTTGTAATTAACTTTCCCTAGTTGGAGCCATTGTTAGCACTACATATCAAAATTTTTCAAATCCCAAGCTTTGGCAAATTTTCCCGCGTCTTTTGATTTAAAATCCATGTCTTTTCATGTCAAAAATTTAATTTTGTGATTAAGTCCTTAAATTGCATTGTTCTAAGCTTTAGTCACACACCCACGCTAATCTTTTAAAGTGCCTTCATAAGTGAGTGAGTGAGTGACGAGTTATTCTAAGATAAATTGCCCAGTTGTGGTCATATCTTGTTAAGTCAAGTTAGGTGTGCGAGTGAGAGACTTGGTTTTTAATTTGTGTTAATCGTGTAGTCGCGATCTAATTTTGAAGTTAGGTTTTTAGTGTGAGAATGAGTGAGTTGGAAGCATTTTGTATGTCTCTCACTCGCGAGCGATCAAGTTCTATGATAAAAGTTTCAGCGAGTCAGCGATGAGTTAAGTCTTTATGTGTCACACAGTCATTGTGGTCTTAGGTCTTTAGATTTTTAGTCCGCGATTGAGCAAGTGATGTAAGAGAAGTCTAGCCGCTCACTCAGGCTAAGTTATTATGTATATCATTTGAACCCGTGAGTGTGCAAGGAAATCAGAATTTTAGTACCGCTCACTCGCACAAGTTTTAACTATTGTGTTTTTTGTAGTGCAAGTACACAATGTAGTACATTTTGGTCATCAGATGGTCTTTGTCACTCAGTCGCATAGGAAATAGTCAGTGTTTTTAAAAGTGCATGAGTGTGAGACTAAGCGATCAGTTTTTTTTTCGCTCACTCGCCAATGATTCGCTATTTCAAATGATAAGCTCGCAAGTGCATGATGAAAGAAAGACAAAAAGCTATCGCCCACTTTCCTATGACTAAAGTCAAATGAGAAAATTCTAGTGGGTGTGCAATTAAGAAAGCATGTTGGCTATTGCTCACTCACAGAAAGTGTGCTGGTTAAGTTTTCAAGCCCGTGAGTGCGTGATGAAGAAGATTGAAAGGTGCTTGCTCATTCATGAAGGATTCTTTCATAAAGAAATCTCAGTAGCGAGTATGTGACTATGGTGGAAAAAATTCATCTCTCACTCGCTAATGCTTATGAACTAAAATATTTTATAGCATGAGTGAGTGACCACGTAAAAGTGCATAATGAAAATGGTCATCGCTCACACGTAGAGGTATAAAAACAAATCAGAAAGCCATAGTGACTGTGTGACCAGAAAATAATATACGATTGTCTTGAAGACCGCTCACTCGCTCAAGTGAAAAGCATGATAAGTTAGAGGTCAGCGAGTGTGTGAATGAGAAGTGATTGAACAATAAAGGTCATGTCTCTCACTCGCAAGGTTTCAGAGAAAGTAAAGTTTTGAGCAGTGAGTCCATGATTGATAAAGGAAAAGTGATGCCGCTCACTCACTTGAGTATAAATACAAAGCATAAAGAGGTAGCGAGTGTGTGATTACCAAATTATGAAGTTTCTAGTTAGGTCATCGCCTAGTCACAGAGCATATGAACCTAGACAAAAAAAGATCACGAGTGCGCGACTGCTTAGAAGGAAAGGTCTTGTCGCTCACTCACAAGGACAATTTTGAATATAAGCAAGGTACAATAGGTTGGCGAAAAATTGTTAGGTGACTCATTTCATGCTTACGAAGGCAAAAAAGAGAAAAGTGAGTACTCTTTTCCAGCAGGGATCACACAGTGTGAATTAATGAAAACATTAGTTATAGAGAGATGATTGCATGACACTGCAAGTGCAATAATTTTGCATTCAAGTGGACAAGACACCAATTTTATGTCTATAAAGATGAATGATTGAGATTGATTCTATACAACTCTCATTTGCACTTTGAAGATTTTTTCTATGAAATAAACAGAGCTTGTTTTTTTGAGAGTGAAATCTGAAAAGGAAAGATGAGTCTAGCTACTACTAGCGCTGCCTCACATGGGTCTGAAAAGAACAAGGTTGCAGCAAAAAAATACATAGAAGAATTTTCTAATTTTTTGCCTAGGAAATTAAATACAAATAGTGCTAACTGGGATGCATGGAAAGAAAGATGGTGTCAATGCAGAAACCCGGTCACTTGAAACTTCTCTGGTAATACTTTGTTCCATTATTTTTGGAATAATAGGATTAAAATTGTGCCTATTTGCAATCCCTGAGAGTTAAATATGGAAAATTTAATTGTGCCTGATATATATGTGGATATAGGGTTAATCATGTAACTTGCTGAGAATTATTTCCCAATAGCTAGGGTAATCAGAAAGAAAAACAAAGAGACCTTAGTATCCATAGACAGGAGATCACTAACATAGGTCTTTGGGATCACTGGTGCATTATGCATAGAGATTGAGATGGAAAAAATTCAGGAAGATTACAAGAAAAGGGAGAAACTAATCAAAATTTTTGATATGCCCAGATATATGCTCAGGGTGGATAGGAATTTAGTGAAAGTCCGAGATAACCTCAAACCACCTTTTGAATTATCCCTCTTTCACCACTATATAAAATACATAGTATATGGCCTAACTAGAGTATTAGGTTTTGAAGGAGATTCAACAGTACCCCAGGATGTGCTCATGATGGCCATGAATATCTAGCACTCGGAGGTCAACACTGATTATGATTATGTGGGATACATAGTTGAAGCTATACATGCTGCATTGGTAGAGATATAGTTGGATGCCCCTGTACCAACTTTTAAGCATTATTCCCATTTAATGTGTATGATTCTATATTTTAACAGGGAGTCCATGGACAAAGAGCTTGAATTGTTTGTTTTAGAATATGATGTCAATGCACCAATCCAAAGGTGGACACAGGTATGGGACAATTCATCAGTAAATTCATCTTTTGTATGCTTTTGTAATTGGATTGTGGATCCAATTTTTGACTTACTAGGAATTGATAAGTAGAGATTTCCAAATGAGGTTAGAAGAGTCTTAAGACCTTGGAAATTTGTTCCAAATTGGCCAATTACTCACAACTGGGGTGATTTTTTCTTCTTTGATCATATTACTGTCATAAGGGTATATGGTTGTACACAACCACCTCACATTCTCCCTAAGTTTGTACCTCTTAGGGTTGCTTTCTTAGAGTTTGTTTGGCAGATTACTTGGGTTGACAAAGAGTTTTTGGAAGGACACAAAAATGGCACTTTTGTCCCTAGGCTATGGGTTGGTTTTGATTTCTCTATTGGGAAGAGAGTTTTTGATCTAATCAACAATTTCCTAAAGCAATATAGAATGTCTCCAGCAATTGCTAGGTTTTGTGATCCAGAAAAGTTTGTAAAAATAACCCCAAAATCTATGACCCCTTGGCAAAAAATTATAGATCATGAGCCACTGGATGATGAAGACACTATGAGAAATAAACTAGATAGGCATGAAGTCCAGGAAAGAAGAAGGAAGTGGAATAATCTTCTTAGGGAAGAAGTTGACTGGAAAGAATCAGACAAGACTTTTTCTGGTTTTTTCCCTGACCTCCCATATCTACAGAGAATGGAGGAGATTCTCAAGTCTTATGATACATTAATGGCACAAGTACCAAAATTTAGTGCCGAAGATGCACAATCCCAAGGATACCCAATTGTTGTTGCATTGCATGACCAGGAACATCAAGAACAACAATAGGAACATGAAGAACAACAGGAAGAACTTCACCAAGAAGAAGAAGAGGTGGGTGAAGAAGCTACCTCTGCCAGAGAGCCACCCAAGAAAAAAAAAAAAAACAAAGCACAAGAGGGGGCAGGATAGGAAGAAGATGGCCAAGGCTATAATAACATAGCATGGAAAATATTTCATGAGGCTCAAAAGGCAAATGCAAAAGGAACCGCAGGTTGAAGGTCAAGGGGATAATCAAATGGCATTATTCGAAGAAACTAATGAGAGAGTAATGATGGAAAGTGAATTCATGAAAGATGATGAATTCATAAAATCTGAAGACTCCAAGAGATTCTTGATCAAAATGAAGCAGAAGGATCTAAGGTAGAACCTGATCACAGGAGAAGGTTAGGAAGACAAAAATGAGGAAATTGTGAAGACACTCTAGGATTATGATCCTGAGAGTGAGCTAATTACTATGGATTAAGCAAGACTATTGGTGCAGAACAGTGGGGTGCTGTTAATGCCAGATTGAGACTTATAGTCCACTTTTATCATTGATCAGATCAGGAGGAAAGAAGACCCCTTAATGAAAATAGAGTTTGAAATTGATGAGGTGTTGAAAGGATCAGGGTTTGATCCTAAATCCAAGACTCTAGCTATTTGGTCATTGGCCCTTGCTACACAAAACCCTCTAGTCATGACCATAAGAGAGGAAAAGAGAGCAGATAGGATGATTTAGAATCTGCAAAACACCACTGACACTGAGATAGCTTAGTTGATGACTCAAGTATCATTCATGAACCTAGCAAAGGTTGATGACTTGTCTAAAAGGTATGAAACAAATTTTGGCCAGATGATGGCATTGGAAAAGAAGCACGAGGAAACTGTGATTCACAATCACACCTTAGAAGAATAGATTGAAAAATTGAAGGACAAATTAGTGGAGAGTAAAAGAGAGAAACTCTAGCCCCTGAAGAAATATCAAGACTTGAAACAGATGCTGCCACAGAGGCAAAATAAGATTCAACAATGGTGGAAGGCCAGTCCAAGGAATTGTCACAAGGACAAAGCATAAATATCGTGTCTATCATATTACGCATACTTTTACATTGAATTGATGTTTTGAAGCAGAAGAATGATATAATACACACACTGTATGGCTCATTGCAAGAAGCATCAAGGATAGCTACTGAAGCTATGACATTCTTGGAGCCCACATTCAAGACTTGGTCGGGAAGAGACATGCTGATGGATAAACTAAAGACAACCATGCTATATAGTGATGATTTTCCTGATAAGATTATAGAGACTATTGACATGATCAATGAGATGAATAATACATATGGCTTCTTCAATGGCAAGGATGAATTAATTAATAAAAAATTACAGCTATTTGGTGACCAGTGCCTCCCATTAATCCCAAAAATCTATGATGAAGATGGTACTTTGAAGCCAAAATCAAATTGGACAGCTGAGTTTGATGGGATATTCAAAGATGAAGAGATGAAGCAGTGCCTGGAGAAAGATAATGAGGCCAAATATTGCAATGAACTGATTGAAAACCTCTTCAAGGTTGAAAGAGATATGGCCAAATTTGTTTATGAGGCTAGAAACACCATTGATGCCAGGTGGATAGAAGTTGTTGCTAAGTTGGAGAAACAAAAGACCTTTGATTGGCCCACCACCAAGGAGGTGAACAGGTGGGAAGCAAAACTAAAAGTATAAGGAGGATACTGTCAAATTACAACAACAAACCTTGTTCAGACTTCACCAACTTTTGCCACCCATTTTTGTGTTATAACTTTTATTTTTATGTTAGTTTCAAAAGTTATTGTAAAATATTTTGTAAATATTTCCCATGTATTCTGTAGCTTGTTGCATCCTTATTTATAAAAGGATTCCAAGACTACTGGGAAAAATATAGCCATTTTTCATTTGGAAGTACAAGTTTAAATGTACAAACTTTGGTTTAAGACCAATATATTTTTGAGTAGGGTTTTGAAATTATTGTTGAATGTAATAAGCAATTCTTATTATGAATACAAATGAAATCCATCAATAGTTTCTGAAACATGTGATGGGTATTTTTATTCATTATGTTGTTCTGAATTTTATCTAAATTGAATGCTCAAGGAATGTTCAATTTATACATCTATTAGGTAGATATTGAAATAGTTTTAGGGTTCTTTCAAGGAAAGATTAAAATTGCCTTAGGGTTGTTTCAGTGAGATTTAGGGTTGATAATGAATTTTATGAATTAATTTTTTTATATGTGTGAGGATAGATATATAAGGTATATCTATGTTTATGCTAGATTCTATAGTTGTCTTAAATTCCTGCCCATGACCAAATTGGTTGAAGTTATTCAGAAGTGACTCCATACCCTAGGATCAAGCACTGGTCTGTTTTCCACTGAATTAGGTGACTATCACTATTAAAATTGATCTTTACCTTTATGTTTGATCTATCCAATAAATGTTATAGTGGTCAATCCCTGTAATTCCATTCATATTCTACTAGAATAATTTAGTGATTTGATTGTTCTGAGTTGGAAGGGTATTCTCGCTTGAGTTTATGGAGCTCAAAGTATAGAGGGTTTAAAAACCCTATTTCTTTCATTTTGTATCTTGCTTGGTCAGTGTCTGGGATAAATAGAGAAAGCTCTTTGAGAGTATTTTTATGTCGGAAAGAAAAGGAACTAACAGGATCAACAAGACAACCATGTGTAGGTATCTTAGCAATCCTAGCATAAATATAAATGGGACCATCGGGAGCCTTAATAGTCTCAGCATTATCAAAGGTAATTGAGAGTTCCCTAGGTCATTTATCCTAAGTTTTTTTTTGAGGTTTAGGTGGAAATTGAATTTGAAGTGGAGGTGAAGGATCTTGAACAGTAGGTTGAGGTGAAACAACACAATCTACATGATTAACAATGTGATTAAGATCATCCATCTTTGAATCGTAAAAAATATCCACAAAAGATGGTTGAGTGATGGTATTAGTATCATGTGTAGGTAAAGGATTCATATAGATTTGAAGGTTTTGATTAGGAGGAGAGAAAAATTTGTTCCCATTACCATCAAAATTATCAACAATAAAGCATTAGAATCTATTAAGCCTTGAAATTTATGCTTTAGAGAATAACATTTTTCAGTATCATGGCCATTTTGGTGATGGTATTCACAAAAAAGTTTTAGAATCAAAGGATTTTGATACTATCATGGTAGGTAAAAGAGGTGAAATAGGAGACAAGGTAATCATATTAGCACTTAAAAACCTACTCATAATAGAATGTAAAGATTCAGAGAGAGGAGTAAACGTATGATTCATACGGAAAGCAGTGGATGCAGAAGTGGCATTGTTGGATACAACAACAACTTGATCAACAAATTCATTCATCTGTTTATTGATCTTGACATAGTTGTTAGGTTTCTAAAACTTATTAGGATTAGGAGTAGCATCACTCTTATCAACTGGAATAGGATCCATTGGAGTGTTTCTCTCAAATTAAATCACTTGTAATTGATAATGATGAAGTGTTGCACAAATTTGTTTAAAAGAGGTAAATTCGGTAAGAAAAATCTTATCTCTAATATCCTTTTATAAATTTGAAATAAAAATATGTTGAATATAAATATCAAGAATAGGAGAAGAAATCTGAGCATACAAATGCTTAAATCTACCAATAAAATCAGTCAATTTTCCTTAATGTTTTGTTTACAATGCATTAAATCAGTTAAGGACACTTGCAGACCAATGTTATTTTGAAATTGTTGGATAAAGGTATTAGCAAGTTTAGGAAAAGAATCAATAGAATAAGGAGGTAAAGAATAATACCATTGCAAGGCCTTATCACAAAAATTCCTAGCAAACAACTTAGCTAAAATCCTATGGTCATGAGCATAATCACTACAAAGGATTTGAAATATTTTAACATGAGTAACATGATCTCCTTTACCATTGTAATTCTCAAGATGAGGCATATTGGCTTGCTGAGGGATGTAACCACCTGAATTTGGTCTGTCGCAACTATGGACCCTATTTGCCCTAAGTGTGATCATACCCTTGATTTATGTCCAAACGACCCTGTTACTGCTTGGCATAATTCTTTGAATCAATTTAATGT
>MU217870.1:841954-864289 GCA_018584345.1 Thuja plicata | reverse complement strand
CTCTCTCTCCCATTCTTCTATAAATAGAAGCCTATTTTGAGAGCAAATAAGCCTTCACCTAAGATTAAAAATACATTGTTATGCTGCTAGATTAATCCTAGAATCACATTTCATCTTTCATTTCATGCTAGTTCATTGTTCTTATTTCATCTTTTAGAGTTAAAATACATGCTTTTTCATCTTTTAGCTTGTTATTTAAGTAAAAATCCTTCATGCTAGGTTGTATTCATCACTGGTTTATAGCATATTCTGAGGGCTAATATGTTGTTAATCACACTCCTCCTAGTTAGCAGGCAATAGGTCAGTTTTAGTGGGTTTTACATGCTTTTCTAACCCCTTTTGGACTAATATAATGATCTATTGAGTGTTTGTGTTGATTATGACAGGTACCCATTTACACACACACAAGGGATAGTAGCATGAATAATGTCTAAGGATAAAGGACTACCCATGTCACATGTAGGAATGCTAAACTTGGATTGGGTTAAAGATGCAAGTTGTTGTTGTAAAGATGGCACAGTTTGAGCCAAACTAATAATTGTGGAATCATTATAAGAAATAGGTGGCATAGAAATATTAGGAACACTAGGAAAAGTGTAGGAAGTGGCAGAAATGGAAGACACAACTGGTGGAACACTTGGAACCATAGTTGGAAGGGGATTGGAATAAGTAAAATGCACACTATGATATGAAGGTTGTAAGGTAGGTAGAGATACTAGTGGAACACTCATAGGAATAAAAGAAATTGGGAGAGATGTAGTCATCAAAGGAGGAGTATAAGTAGGAATGCTAGGTAAAGGAACATAAGAAGGTCCCTCACTAGTGACAGGAGGAGTGAATCCTAGATCTTGAGCCTCTTGAGATAAAGGTTTAACATTAAAATGCACAAGATGAGTGATACCATGCAAGAGATTAACACCTTGATCACTATCACGAAGGACTTTATTAAGAGCCTCTATAGCTTGGATGGAATCTTGATTATGGCTTTCTTGAATAAGCCAATTTCCCATTTTATCAAGTTATGTTGAAATTTTTTGTACTTGTTCAGGAGGAACTCTTAAAGCACCATCCTCATCATGAGATGAGTTAGAAGAGTTATGCTCCATAGAAGGATTGGAATCATGAGTGGTTAAATTGTCATCCAGGATCCTAAGGAAAGGAGAGGAAGACTTAGGATCAAAGAAACCCATAAGTCTATGAATTTTTCTAACCAGGATACTATAAGTAGGACTAGAAGTAATAAAGCTCATACACTAATGCAATGTAAATGAACTAATTTAGGAAACACAAGATTTTGATTTTAATTTTTTTGAAATTTAAATGCAAGAACATAAAAGAAAGCTAATCTAATATGCATGCACGATCTAACATAAAATATGTAAATCTAACACCAAAAATAAAGAGTTGTCTATCGTGGGTTCACCAAAATGTAACATATAAAATGGTACATCTAAAATGTAGGGATAAATAAGATGTTCCCCTTTTATCCTTAGATACACAAAGGAAGGATCCAAATTGATTAACCCCAAAGGAAGGATCAATGCATAAATGAATCAATCAATTGGAAATAAGAGTAAAGAAGAAGATCTTAAATTCCATTTTATAGAAAAGAATGTGTGATAGGTTTAGAAAGATTGAAATGAATAGGATGAAAGTACTAACCTTGAAATATTACAAATCAAAGAATGTTGTTTTTGGGGGCCTGCACTGAGTTTTTGGAAAATCTGAGACTGGATCTAGAACAAAAATGCAGAGACAAACAAAACCCAGAAATATTTTTCTGATCTGACACAGTTTTGATTTTGAACCTCAAGTCAATGTCACCATTGACCTAGAATTTATGATTCTGACCTAGGGAAGAATCGACCTAAAAAGTCTCCGACAGAAAATCTGTTTCCAGATCCTAAAATTTTTCTGAAAAGGGTATCCGAATTTGCACTCTGATTTGCTATTCTAAACCTCTACCTGCGAGAAAAATGAATTTTTTTTTTTTTTTTTTTTGGGGGGGGGGGGGGGTTTNTGAATTTTTTTTTTTTTTTTTTTTGGGGGGGGGAGGGGTTTTCCTTGGTCAAACCCCAGTTTTGGAATTAACCTCAAAGTATAATTGAAATTGCATGAATGAAACAAGATAAATGAACAAATTCACCTTGCTTATTGAAGCCCTTGTGGTGGATTCGAATCCGTGGATCCACAAGTATGTATGCACCAAATGGATGATGTAGAATGTAGAATGTAGGATGTCTCAAATCAATTTCTTGTAGATCTTCAACACTAATCTTGAATGGATCTTGGAATAGGAAGAGGCTTGAAGGAATGTGGATCAAGAAATATTCAACAAGAGGGCTCCATAGAGCTTGAATCCTTCAATGGATACCAATGGATCTTCTTGATGAATTGAGTGCTTGAGAAGTGCTTGAATGATTGAGAATGGATGAATTCTTAAATGGCTACTTGGCTTGCTTCAAATATTTCTTCTTCACCTTTGGATTTCAATTCTTAAGTCTTTGATAGTTGATGATCATGGTTATAGAAAATGAGAGGAGAACGCTTCCTTATATATGAATCTAGGGCACAATCTTCTAGAGAGGCCTACATAGGAGAATTAAATTCAAATTAGACCTATACCCCTAGAAGATGACCTATATTAAATATAATTTAAGATTTGTTTCTCCAAAGACCGAAACAACTGACCCAGAAGCAAGAATTAATTCTTTCCAAAGTTTGACATCCGGAAACCTTGGAAATCTAAAATCTGGACCTTAGGTTAGAAAAAGGTCAATTATGACCTAGGTCAAGGTCAAGGTTGATGTTGACCTAGAAAGGTCGACTTTGACCCTGAGGTCAAAAATCCCAATTTGCAGTTTTGGGCATCAGAAACAGGCTGGAAAAAGTGGGAAATAGGGCAGAACAGGGGAAATGGCCAGATCCAAGTCAGAGACCCATTCAAGGCGCTTGAAATGACCCCAAACCACTTACTCAGAAGGCTAAACCAGTCTACAATGGAAGTGTTTCCATTTTCTGACTATAAACCAAGATGTACCACACTATAGTCAAGTTTTATAAATTCTATAATTCTATTGGCCCTTGCCAAAAAAAACTAAGTGTGTAGGTACTCCTATTGAAGGATCATAAAAGAGTCTTGTATTACCCTTACATATGTTTGAGCTCAGGTGATAGTATCCCAACATCAGTTGTGTTTACCTATGAATATGGTATGATTCCTCCATCATGTATAATTTCATGCATTAGGAAATCAAATAACTATGATGAAATGCTAAATGTTTGCAAGTAGGTAGAAAACATAGTTGCATATGATTACATAAAAGATGAATGTAACAAAGCATAAATGATTTATTTCACTATTGTGTTTGGGTACATTCTCTAATGCGTCTAGTATATTGGATCCTTAGATGTCGTGAAGCAGTTACTCCCTTGATGTGACTGATACTAGTCACTCTGTTATGTGAAATGTTTTATGGTTGACAATTTATTCTATTATTGATGAATTGTTCGTGTTGTGTGTCAGCTAGCATTGAATTTTTGAACTTTCTTATGCCTGGATTAGTCACCCGACTCTCTTTTTGCTACCTATTTTGTGGCATTGGTCGCACTTGATTTACTGTTGAAATTAGTGCACTATTTTTGTTGAACTTTATATTCCCCTGCTTGGGTTTTCCTTTTTAAAATTTTGAGGTGACTATTCTGAATGTTTTTTTAATTGTTGGTCATATTTTGTGATAAGTATTTTTTCTATCATGTTCATTTTGGACCTCTGATAGTATGTGTAAGGGAGGACATCGCGCAGATTGTACTATGTTTGTATGTAAAAATGAAATGCTTTGTGTATCATATATGTTTGCATAGTGTTGCATTAACTAGGATTGCAAGAAATTTTCAATTTACTATTTAAATTACTATTCAATATAAATGCAAGTGTGTACTCTATGAAATTAGTTAGTAGATATCTTCCATGATGTTGAATTATTAGAAGATCTTGATCTTTTTGAAGATATGTTAGGATGATGAGTGATTGATAAATGTGAAATTCATTTTATGTATTAGCTAGAATAAATGCTATCCTTAGTTAATGTTTATGCATTTCTTGTTGGAAATAATGGGAAGTGTGTACTGAGGGGGGAGGGTTGAATCAGTACCTCTAAATTTTTTATCTCTTTTATCCTTTAACCTTTATGTAATCAATTGTCCATCCAACCATTTATTCTATACTATCTTTGTGTAAGACATATCAATTATTTAACTTAATTAAACATGTAAACATTCATAGAAACATTCATGAAATTAATTGACTCATAAAACAAGATATGATATCACAGAAAACCTCTGTAAGAAGGTAAAAACTGCGGTGGGGATGACACCCACAAAATCTTCACTCTCTGCAGATTGGAAGGGGCCATTTAAGGCTTACAAACTGATCACTTCTGATGATCTACCCTGCTAGGAGTATCTATGGAGACCTTTTAAAGTCTACTATGTTAAGATCTTTAGCAACACTATTTAGTGTGCACTTGATTAAGAGATTTACAAAGGACTGTTAAATCCACCTTCCTTGAAAGGATTTTTACTTTTGCTTCACTTGTTAGAATGTAAGAAAATTAATTTTTGACCTGATTATATGCAATCTACTATTGCTGATTACAGATCCATTCAAGATTACATGTATATATGTATCACCTATTGTGATTGAATAATACCTCTGCTGCTCGGTAGCCACTGTTCTTAGTTCTTGATAACCAATTTCAACTTTTGTTGTTCTGGTTCTTGAAACTCTTAGTCTGATCCATAGATGTTCTTGTTGGCTACTTTCATCCTCTCCTCATACATTTAGAATGATTACAACATCTATTTATAAGATAGATTTGACCTAATTAAGAATCACCTAAAACAAACTTAACTCTATGATCACAGGTTTACAACTTTACATTGATCTCCTAGTTTTCATGTTTTAAATTAGTTAGACTGATTAAAACACTTACAATAATGTTCCTTGTCCCTTAAGTAATAGTTTTAAAACAAAAAAAAAACTCTATAAATAGAATATGAATGTTTTATCTGACGTGGAATTTAGATCCACTTTTTTGCGGGCTATAACTGACTTTCAATTTTTGATGCTCAGTTTGCTCTGAAATCAGTTTTACTGTCTTTCGGGTTGCACTATTTTGTTCTTTTGGTTTGTACTGTGCCTATTCTCTCAGTTTGCACTGTATCTTCTCGTTGGGTTCCTCTGTGAGTTTCCTCCTATTGAGTTCCACTTTATCTGTCGGGTTCCTCTTGTACTTAACACTTTTGGTGATCTCTAATATCTGTACTTTTGGTGATCTCTGAAAGTCTGTGTTTCAGTGTAGGTTTAACAAAGGTTTAAAAACTGTTTTCCTTTTGTATACTAATGGAAAAATAATGTCTTCAATCTCCGCCTTTGACATTAGTATCAAAAACTGATATGTGTATGAATACTAAAGTGTTTAGTATGTACACCATGTATATATCCTGTCATTATATGAATTCCCCTAACTGTATGCATTATAGCATGTATGTACATGTATACTTATGCTTTCCTTTCTCCTTTTCACCTTTTCACCTTATGATGTATAACATATCATTTCCCCCTTTTTTGATATTAAGGACAAAGACGTACAACTTACAAGTTGTCAAAATTTTGGCAAAAATGTGTAACTTACAGATTGTCCAGAAAATGGGAAAGAGAATTTTACATTTCTTTCATCATCTGTTCCCATTTCTCCTTAAGGTTTTTTAGAGACATGTGCTCTAATGCAATTTGGGCATGCATATCATAAATGTTGTCTAGGAAAAACATTTCTAGGGTGGCAATTAGTGTTCTTGCCAGTGTCATGTGTTGCTGCAGTAATATAAGATTGTGTAAGATTAGAGCTTGGAGCTCGGTTACCTCATCTCCAAACTTTGATTCTACATTTTGGATGTCCTGTCTCAGCATTCTTGCTTTCTTGAGCTATTCATAGCGCAATTTGATTGCATCTTCATTATTAGTGAGACCTTGTGCACTTGCTTGTAGATCAGCATCAATTTGTGCTATTTTCTCACTATAATCCTTAGTGATTTGATCTAAAGTGCATAACTTTTGAACTAAGGTTATAGCTTATTAAATTATGGGGTCCAATGTACTTACAAGTTCAGAAAGCTTCATCTTGTTTTCTGCCACTTCTTGGCTGATTTTCTCTGCTAGTTTGAATTGAAATTTCTATTCTGCTCTCTCTTCAATTGCCTTTTTAGCATCTACATTTTGAGATGTGATTTATTCTGTTAGAAAAAACAATTGATAAAGTATAGGAATATCTTGATCAATGTTAGTGTTAGGCAATATCTGTTATAGTATGTCTTTGGTAGTTTCAAGTACCTTTGTTTCTTTTGTTGCCTTTCTAAGCTTATCCTGGATAGCTTTTCTCTCACAAAGTCTTGCATACTTTGTTAGCTCAGTTGGATCTAATGTTCTAGGATCACATACTGAAATCTCAATAATTTCATCCAAAGTAACGGGATTCTTATTCTTTTTCTTCTTCTTTTTTGAGAGTTGTGTTGATGTAGATTTATGAACTACTAGTGCTAGTTCATTTGTCTTCTCTGAAGTGCTCGGTGAAGGCTTGGTAGATGAAATTTATTTTACCTTCTACTCAGTGTCAACCTGTGGGTTAGGTGAAGATGTCTCCTCATTAACCTTGGGTTCATCTGCATATTTTTCTTCTATGTGCTGTGGTGTATCATCTTTATTTTCTTCTTCACTTTTCTCTTTCTACTCTCCATCTTTTTCTTTCTGCTCTACATCTTTTTCTTGCTGCTCTACTTCAGTAGATTTGTCTTGTTCTTTATTGATAGCATCTTTTAGTTCTTTAGATGTGTCTTTTTGTTCTACATCACCCTTTTCTTCAGGTATGCCATCTTCTTTGGTTGGTTTTTTCTCCTTTTCCTGGAGTATATTGATGGCTTCCATCAATATTGGCATATTGCCCGGTATGTTCACCTATGCAGCATCAATTATATTTTCCTATTCCTTGGTTTGGTCCTTGGCAACAGTGACATCTTCATCTTTTTCAATTTCTTCTGTAGGGTCATCGGTGATGCCAATGATTATGTTGTCCACAATGTTGTCCATGGTGGTGTCTGGCCATGTCTCATCTGCAACATCCATGTTCTTGTTTCCCGTGGTGTCCATTTCCTCTTTTTCCAATTCAACATCTATGATGATGATTTCTTCGGTGCTCTCAGTATCCTGATCATCCTTGTGTGGTTCATTTGTGTGAATTTTTCTCTTAGGGCTTGCCTCCTTAGTAGGTCTATTGAGTATCTTGCTCCACATTTTTTTGTTGTCCTTCTCTATGTCTATTAGCTTGCCATCAAGTATCTTGTAATCTCTCATATTAGGTGAGAACTCATGTGCATGTTTCTCCATTATCTCCTTGATTTCTTCCATTTTGGCTTTAGGAGGCATAAGAGAAACAAGTACTCTTTCCTTTACCTCTTTCTCATTCTTCAATGCATAAGTCCATCTGGTAGATATTTTGTCATATAGTGCATTGGGCATTTTGTCATAAAATTGTACTGGTACATATTTGAATGTAATCATCATTTTGATAATTTCCTCTTCAATCTTTTTTTGGTCCAAGGGATCCAGAGTTAACCATCTTCTGAGTTTGGACTCAGTAATTGATCCTGATTTAATCATTAGTGCACATATCTCATCAATGGTTTTAGGGATCTTACTCTTCTCCTGTTCAACAAATTCATCCTATTATGTGTCCTCAATGTCCTCCTTGGTTCTAATGAGCCTTCTTATTTTTTCTGGCCCTCTTTTCTGTGTTGCCGGTTTCCTCTTGTAGGTCCTTACTTGACCTTTCTCCAATGGTGAAGGACTTGTGTCCTTAGCTGTTTGAATTCTTTTCCTTGAAGCAGCTGTGGTTCTAGGCTTCTTATCTGGTGTAGATACTGGAGTATCTGACTCTATAGACTCAAAGTCACTTTCTTGCTCAGCCTCACCGATGGGTGACTGCCCCTCAGTTTCCTCTATCTGTTATGTTTCTTCTTCTGTAACCGACAACCCTTTCTTCAAGTTCTTTACCATTTTGTCATTTTTCCTATCTATCTGTTTCACAACAAAGCTAGTTTTTATTCTTTCTTTGGCTTCTTCATAGGTGCCAAACTTGGGTTTTGTTTTTTCAAGGGCTCATTTTTATTCTTTCTTTGGCTTCTTCATAGGTGTCGAACTTGGGTTTTGTTTTTTCAAGGGCTCATTAATCAATGCATCAATTGCATTGGATGCTTGATCTATGTTCACTTCATAGTTAAGTGGTTGTAGCCATCTTGTCCTTGGTACATCATTTTTGATATATGTATAATCTATGTCTACCATGAAGCATATATCATTCTTTAATTTCTCAATTAATTGCTCGGGGATCCTTACTCTTTTATGCATTCTCTCCTTGAATCCAAAAAAATACTCATCCATAACTGTCTCAAAATTGTCTCCCAATGATTTTATAAACTCACTGATCTATGTGGTGACCGGTCTATTTGTGTCCCATTTTACATCTCCTATTGATGGGAAGGATTCTTGGAAGTAAAAGAAAATGCACATGGTAAGTGAACCAAACTTGCATGAGTTTGATTTCGCATTCCTAATTTTCCTTAGGTTCTCTTCTAGCTACTTGAGTAGAAGTTCTAATAGATCCAGTTGAGTTCCTTTATTCACAATCTTATAGGCTGTATCCACTGCACCAGATCCTATGTTGTTCATCCTGTTAGCTTGAAAGAACTTGTATCCTAGGACACATGCTCCAAATTTCAGCTCATCATCTATGATAGTGGATACCTTAAGTCCTCTTCCATCACACTTAGCTCCTACATTATTTTCAATCTCAGCCTTGGGTGGATACTTCAATGCCTTTACATTTTCGATTATAGGATAACTTGTGACCACATGAATAACATCTTGAGTTATCAGTTTAGGCTCATCCATCCATAACTTGTGATTGTGAATTCTACTCAATACTAACTGAATCCATTCAATTTTGAACACTTTTGGGAATAGTATGAAATTTGTGATCCCCTTCAATTTGATGTGCTTGTGCTCATCCTTAATGCTTCCATCATCTTTACATAGCTTCTTTAAAGCTTGTTCAACCTCTAGGTCACCAATTTCTGCAATCTTGCAGTGTATGTATGCTTGCACATCTTTGACGACCAAAACCCTTGCTCGTATTTGCAAGAATGCTCTAGCATTTTTGGGTTGTGATGCAACCTCTAGGTATATATTGTAATGGGGTTCCACACAGGTGGAATTCTTGACAAGTTTGACCTTGTCCTTCTTGATGCTCTTCAAATTAGCAGTTCTTGAAGTTGTGGCCATTGTTTTAGATATTTAGGGCTTTCCGTAAAAGATGAACAAAGTTATCAATTACCCTTAGTACTTACTTCAACCTTTGTTGTTGCAACTGATCTGCTTGGAGTGCTTTGTAATGGGTTGGAGTCACTCTACAATGCTATCACTTCTGGCTCTATTTTCATTCTGGTCGCTTCGCTCAAAATTGCAGGTGAGAAATGAAACCTTTCCATCATCTATTTATAGACTTTTCCCTAGGTTGGGTCATTAATGCTCAACCACTCCTCAGTGTTTGAAGATGAAGTCATCGTTTGATACACTGAATTCCCTTTCGGTGACCATGCGATGCTTCAGGGCAATCATATAACTTGTTACTTTTACCGATGGGTTTCGGTGTATTAAAAAGACAACTTATCAACTCGCTTGATTACCGATGAATTTCAGTTTACATTAGCAAATTTTTCTTTTACATGTTAACCGATAATTCTTGGTAAATGCAGACAATTCAGCTTTGAATCTATACCGATGTATTTTGGTATGTATTAACCAAAGAAATAGTTTTCACAAAATTTAACAAGTAATACCATAGTGCATCTATAATCATGCTAATTTGGCATTTTTAACTATGTATGATTGGAATTGATGCAAAATATAACTTGGTGTAATGCATTTCCATACTTACTTATTCTGCTTAGGTAGGGGTGGTGATGTCACCATATCCATTGGATAGGGTGTCACCAATTGCATTGCCCAGTCTAGCTTCATCATTGTTTGTAGCTTTCCTCCACATTGTGTTTCTCATCTTCCTAATGTCTTCAATGGTGTTTCCATTGGCAAAGGTGTTGGTCTTTGTCATTCGGTCTCTGCAGTCTTTCTTGAGATGACCGACTTTATGACAGTGTAAACATGCCATTCTGGGGTTAGTCCATCCTCTAGGTTTTCTTGACCATTGTCTCATACAATTTGCAGCAATGTGACCAAATCTTCCACATGCTGTACAATTTTCCCAAGTGTTGTAATCCCATACATACTGGTTACTGACTCTTTTCGATTGATGGGAAGATTATTGACCTTTAGGCTTCCATGCTTGCTTTTTATTTTTCCTGTATTCAAGAGTAGTGTGCCCATGCATTTTGTAAGTAGGACCATATTTTTCCATGTAGGTTTCTTTCTTTGGTTGTTTCATCTTAGACTTAAATTCATACGCTTTATGTCCTTTCTTGTTACATTTATAACACACTCCTATGAATGAAGATGTAGATTAGGAATACCTTTCATTTTGCTCCTGCATACATTTGATGTGTGGCCTTGCTTTCCACAGTGATTACATGTCAACATTCTTGGTCTCAAATTTGCATAGACATTATTTTTATCATCTTGTTTGGGTGATTCTTCATTCTCAGTATAGCCTAGTCCAGTGTCATTGTTGGCTCTCCTTTGTCCATCAAGAAAATCATCCATTCTTTTATTGCTTTCTTTAGCTCTTTTGATTATCTCATTATGTTGTTGCTAAATTCTGAGTTCTTGTTTCAGATTTCATTTTCTTCCCTTATCTCATTGATAGCTTCTATTCTTTCAATGAGTTCAACATTCATTATGTTTGCCTCTTGACTCATAAGAATAATCTGATTAGTAATCTCATGGTGATGTTCTGTAAGTCTTTGTATTTCAGACTCCTTTTCTTGTAGCTTTTCAGTAATCTTTCTTCTATAATCAATAGCTAGTGTTCTTTCTTTCTCAGCTTGTCTAGCATTGTTCATGACATTAATCATTCTTACCATCTGTGTCTCTTGACCGATTTGTAGAGATTTCACTTGTCCAGCCAGATGCTGATTGATTTCATTTAAGCTTGTGATGCTTTCTTCCGATGTATCTGATGCTTTTCTTGTAGTAGATCCTGAAGACTCAAATAGATCTAGTATCTCTTCTTCTTGGTAATTTATCTCATTACAACTAAATGTCATAATCTTTATTTCATCTAACAACTATCTCATCTTGATTTTGGTTTCTTTATACTGCTCATAGAAGATCTAAATTTCTAGCTTATGATTCTCAATACTTTTGTCAAGTCTGTACTTCTCCATTATATGATTTTTTCTCTTAAGTCTTTAAGCTTTTCCAAATAAGAGTTCTATCTCTGAAACCAATTGTTGGAAATAATGGGAAGTGTGTACTGAGAGGGGAGGGGGTGAATCAGTACCTCCAAAACTTTTATCTCTTTTATCCTTTAACCTTTATATAATCAATTGTCATCCAAACATTTATTATATACTATCTTTGTGTAAGACATATCAATTCTTTAACTTAACTAAACATGTAAACATTCATATAAATATTCATGAAAGTAATTGACTCAAAACAAGATATGATATCGCAGAAAACCTCTGTAAAAAGGTAAAAACTGCGGTGGGGATGGCACCCACAAAATCTTCACTATCTGCAGATTGGAAGGGGCCGGTTAAGGCTTAAAAATTGATCACTTTTGATGATCTACCCTATTAGGAGTATCTATGGAGACCTGTTAAAGTCTACTTTGTTAAGAGCTTTAGCAACATTTTTTAGTGTGCACTCGATTAATAAATTTACAAAGGACTGTTAAATCTACCTTCCTTGAAAGGATTTTTACTTTTGCTTCACTTGTTAGAGTGTAAGCAAATTACTCTTTGGCATGATTGTATGAACAATCTACTATTTATGATTATAGATCTATTCAATATTACATGTATATATGTATCACCTATTATGATTTAATAATACCTCTACTGCTCGGTAGCCTATGTTCTTGGTTCTTGACAACCAATTTCAACCTTTGATGTTCTGGTTCTTGAAACTCTTAGTCTAATCCATAGATGTGCTCGTTGGCTACTTTCATCCTCTCCTCTTACATTTAGAATGATTACAACATCTATTTATAAGATATATTTGACCTAATTAAGATTCACGTAAAAAAAACTTAACTCTATGATCACAGGTTTACAACTTTACCTTGATCTCCTAGTTTGCATGTTTTAAATCAGCTAGACTGATTAAAACACTTACAATAATGTTACTTGTCCCTTAAGTAATGGTTTTAAAACAAAACAAAAAATTTATAAATAGAATATGAATATTTTATCTGACATGGAAGTCTGATCCAATTTTTGCGGGGTGCAACTGACTTTCGGTGTCTGATGCTCGGTTTGCTCTGAAATCAGTTTTACTATCTTTCAGGTTGCACTGTTTTGTTCTTTCGGTTTGCACAGTGCCTATTCTCTCAGTTTGCACTGTATCTGATCGTTGGGTTCCTCTTGTTGGGTTCCACTTTATTTGTTAGGTTCCTCTTTTACTTAACACTTTCGATGATCTCTAATATCTGTACTTTCGGTGATCTCTAAAAGTCTGTGTTTCGGTGTAGGTTTACCGAAAGTTCAAAACTGTTTTCCTTTTGTATACTAATGGGAAAATAATGTCTTCATGTCATTGTGAGAATGGATAAATGGAGTGTTTTATAATAGTTCTTGTGTAAAGTGTTATTGATTGATTGTTATGTCCATATACTCTTCTAGTATACTCTACTCATAGAGATTATGAAAACATGTGACCCCTTCTTGTTTGATCCTATTTAGTGGTGCTTTAGCACCTGATATTTACTTATCTACATATATTTATATGGATTTAATAAACTTGGTTGCATTGGTCTCTTCTTGGTATTCCTTGATAGAGTATGATGGTTGTTGAAAGGATATTTTGCTAGTAGAACTCACTTCTCCATTAGCTTGGTTTGGTCGTAAGGGAATTATGATGATAGCTGTGTGGATTTGTATAATTCTTTGTGTGAAATTTATAGATAGTATATTTTGTCTTTCAGTTTACCATAGTTATATTTGATGGATTTCAGGAGTAAGCCTAATTTAAGGGGGGAGGATGTAATACCCACCCCTCTGCTACCATTCCAGTTTAGGATGACAAACTCCTTTAGACCACTTTTCATGTGCATGTTAGATCTTTAGTTGCAATTCAATTGCTTTTAATGTTATTACAATACCTATGGATGATGTAGAACATTGATACTTTGAGTATTTGATTAATATCATGATGTTAGATAGATGATGATGATTATTTTCATAAGTTAGGATGATTTTACTCACCCCATACTTGCATGTGTATGGTTGGCATATATCTTTTACATTAATGGGTGGCATGTTTATCTTACATTTTTGTATGATGTGTCTGATATGGTAGAGGAAAGAGACGTAGTTATTTGCATTGTGAGATCCACACATTTGAACGATCCCTATCATTGTATTTTATATATACATTATGTACAAGCTCAACTTTGTGATGTAGGTTTGCAGGTATCGGGCATCGACTTCCTTGAATTGTCAGAATGAGTGTGCCTTATCACAATATCTCAATGGTAAGAGAGGGGAGATAACATATAGGCCCAAATCCCAACTTAAGTCATTATTTTCCTTTAAAATAGTGGACAAGTATCTTATTCCTACCTTCCGAATTCATCAAGGTGACGTCATTCGTGAACCTATCCTTTTGTGCTTGTTTGTGGTATTTTTGGTTTTAGTCGATTTTGTCATCATGTTGTCTTGTCATGTGATTGATGTGATTTCTGTATTAGTTGGTTGAGTGATTTATTAAATTAATTATGTAATTAGATAATTAAATCTTATTAAGTTTGAAGATTTAATTAAATATTATGTCTAAATGAAAATTAAAAGGCATATTTAATAAAAACAAACTATTAATATCTTACATATATTATTCCTAATTAAAAATAATAATATGCAATGTAATTGCATTTAAATAATAATAATAATAATAATAAATTGAGTTTTAATTCTAATTAAAAATTGAGATTTGTGAAAAATTAATTATTTAATTTAAAAAAACACAAAAAAAAAAAATATAAAAACAAAAAAAGAGAGAAGAAAAGAAAGAAAGAATTATAAATAAATAAATATATAAATAAATAAATAAATAAATAAATAAATAAATAAATATATATATATATATATATATATAATTATATATATATATATAATAAATAAATAAACAATAGTTATTTATTTAATATTAAAAGAAGAAAGATAAAGGAAATTGTGTATTTCTTTCTTTTAAAAATAAATAAGTTAATTGATTTTATTTGAAAAAATAAGAAGAAAAACAAAGAAAACAATTCTTTTATCTTTTTTTTCAGGGTTAAGTTTTTAGGAAGTTGTCCTAGAAACCCTAGTTGAATAGTTTTTATTTTTATTACAGGATTTTTGTCATTTTGGAAATGGAGGACAATGATTTTTCAGAACAAAGTTTTAGGAGATAGGATTACAGGTTTTGCATCACAATATTGAAGTTAAAGAATATATTTTTAAAGCTTGGGAGTGAAGTCAACTTTTTGGTTCTTCTTCTTCGTGTTCTTTTGAGCAAGTCTACTTGGTGTTTTCAAGGTAGGATTTTCTGAGTCTTTTTGCAGTTTCTGTTGGAAAGATTGTTTTCTCTGTGCTTTCTTAATTGTAATTTGATTTTTAGTTAAGGTTCTTTTGATTTCTAAAATATTTATACAGATGATTAGGGTTTTCTTTTGAGTTATGTTTATGACATGTCTAGTATTATATGAGAATTTGTATGGAAACCCTAGGAGAGAATGATTTAAAAAGGATACATTTTTGTTGTATATCCATTAATCTTTTACCAAATTATAAAAATTTAGCTGCATAAGTTTCAAGTGTATGGATGAATCCTTGATTATGAACTATGTGTATTATAGATACCTGTATGTAAGGATACGAGTTTGAAAAATATGCGTTTTTAGATTAGGGTTGTGAAGAGTTAGGGTAGGGAATAATTTTTATTTTAGATGTCACCTTAAAACTATAAAGACACTTTTAGATACCCATTTGGGTTTTATTTAACATATATAGAAATCAAATAGGGTCCATTTGTACGGAAAGGGTCAAATATTGGCTTTTATAGTGAAACTAGGCTTATTTGAGCTTGATTTTTCAATCAGAGTCTGACGAACATTCATTCATAACCTTTTCTAATTACATAATTAGGAAAATCTCTTTGGTGAGATTTTACCTAATACTGTTATGAATTTTTTCACTGATGTTTATGATGAACGAATAGTTCAAAACAAAGTTATGGTCTTTTTACCAAACTGGTAACCTTCATTCCCGAAAATGGCTGTTACAGAGATTTACTTTTTAGACCATTTAAATGACCTTATCTTTAGGACTGGAAAGAATAAAAAATATGTGAAAATAAATTATATTTCCATCTATTTAAGTTGCAGATCCGTATCATTTCATATGAGATTATACCATTCAAATTATTGAATGATCTACATAGAGGAAATACACAAAAACTCACTGTTATAAAGTTAAAAATGTTAATAAGTCTTATTAATTAAAAATTGATCAATTTAAAAATTATTAAATAATTAATATGAATGATCTAATCAATTTATATTTTAATTTTAAAGATCATAGAGATTCACTAAAACACAATATATGTTCCATGTGTGTGCTTTATGTTATTAACTAAGTCATTTATGACTTATGAGTATTTTAATAAATATAATGATGTTATATAAATGGAGTTAAATAATATGTCAAATGTATGCATGCACTCTTTCATGTGATCTTAGTGTTTTCAAGTGTCAGTGTGGGTAGGTTGTTACCCTAGGTGGGTTTTGTCTTCGGACTTGTACTATCTAATGATTTTATGCCTTTTTGTTCTTTGGGTACATATTATGGAGTATTTATAACCATTCTTATATCATTGATTGGTTCTTGTGTCAATTTGTATTCATCATTTTCTTTTTGTATGTTCTCCGAGTCTCTGATTATTATGTTATTTAACCACGAAAAGGTGACGGCCACTATTGTGTTGAGTCCTAATTATCTTGGTCACCTTGTTTCTACTGTTATGGTGGTTCAGTGTTCTGAATGATTATCTTGTGGATTATGTTACTCCATGTTTGGAGATGGGTTATTGTGATGTTTTGATGATCATTGATATGTTTGAGGAGTCATTGATACCGTATATGGTCACTTAAGTGTCAGGGTCTAGAGAGACTACCAGGACGAGACTTAAGGGTTAGACATATATGATGACACCTTTCTATATATAGTCTAGATTTCCTACGTGTGTCAGTTGCCTATGGATTCGTGAGTATACCTTGTAGTATGATTAGTACACCCTGAGTTAGTTAACTTTCAGGATCCCCTTGCTTAGATGATCTTGGCTTCTTATTATGTTATCCGAGTGGGGTCTATTTTTATCTCCTGAGCACGGTGGGAGTGGACTTTTGGTTCCATGCGGTCGGGTGGGAGTGATTCTTATTACCATTGAGATCCGACGTTCATGATTTTTTCATGGATGATCCTTGTTGTAGTTGTACCTTCTTGTTCTTCATTGTTGGAAACTTTATCTTATCTTTCTTATCTTGTATCATTGTATTAGTTGTGATATTCTTGGATTATTGTATTGTAATCTATATTAATTTTGTCACATAACCTGCGACTTGTGCAGTGGATGTTGGTTCATTATCCAATATTAGTTGTATCTAGGTTTCATTTAGGAGATGATGTTATTGTTATTCATTTGCATTATGTGAAGATGTATATTGTTTAATTGGTTTTAGTAGATTAGTTAAATTACGTAATTCTACGTCATGGAACCCTCAAAATTTGTATTTTGTAAATGTGATGCATTTATGAGTATGTATTGTCTTATGTTATATTGCTTCCGCATTGTTATTCTTTTCCAATTGTAACTCTTTAAAAAAAAAATTGTTCTGCAAACTTAGTAACATGTTTTAGGTTAATCTCTCTTGGGTTCCCTGGTGGGGCATTACACTCCTTCTAATAGATTATATTTATGGATTTCCAAAGTAGAGACCATCATAGAGATTTTTTATTATGAAAGTGTACTAGCATAAAAATTATACTTCACACTGGTCCATTTGAAGAGAAGTCATTCAAATCATTTTAGGTATTGTTCCATTATTTTGCATTTCCTATTGTACAATGGTCTCAAGGTATGGAATGGAGACCTTAGGATTAAACCAATGGTTGAAGGATAATATATCTATGTCCAAGAGTGGACATACTTAAGGTATATGTACTGCAGGGAATCCAATTACATTATATTTGAGAATCACTTTGTCATGAAAATGATGGCTTTGATTCAAGGGAATCTACAATGGGATTTGAGTGAAAGAAGTAAGGAAGTTCCTGAGACCAAAGAACCTCACTCCAAAGAAATGAAATGCATAGATCACAATTAGGGGTCCTAGTTCTACTTCAAAGAGAATACCATCATTAGGATTTTTAGCAGCCTCGTTATCCCAAGAATTATTTCAATTATATTGCTAGATAGAGTTACTTAACTATAAGTAATGCATCGGCTACATAAAGTTAAGAGGTCTATCAATGGAGGAATTCACAAGAGGGGATCTTTCCTTCCATCACAAGTTCAATCCAAAGGTTATTATTTCTTCAATAAAAAGGGATTAGTAATTATAATCTTCCTTTTGCTAAATATGAATTTTTATGTCTTAGAATGGTTTTTCTATGGCATAGTTAAAGGTAAATTGTCTAACCATGAATGGGATCAAGAGGAAGATTCAATTAGGAATGTAGAAGATTATAATATGAAGAAGAAAAAATGATAGGTTTTATGTCCCTTCTTGGGAAAGGATTTTGATTCCAGAAGCTAGGATGATGGAAATATTTAGTGCCTATAAAGATGCGGATCAAATGCCCATACCACATGATAAATAAACAACATAATGACAAGATATAGAGCCTACATCCCTTCCAATTGAAGTAGGACTAGAATCACTATCCCATCCATCATTTATTGGCTCTTCGATTGGGAAATATTCTCCACCACCTAACCCTATACATTCACCACCTCCACCATACTACGAAGCACCATCCTACCCTACTCTTGAAGTTTCACAACCTATCCGTAAGGTATTCCTTCCAAATCCTAGATATTTTATTCTTTTATCTTCAAAGAAGCCAATGGAAGCCCCTTCCTCATTAGGTTCACAACCTTTAATTGTTTTTGAAAGTCCAAAGGCCATCACACCATTGCACATTATCTCTTAGTTGAGAGATTCTATTTGAATCCTATGAGGGGTTTAATACCAAGTAGAGAAGCCCATGTCACCACATAAATTCGAGATTGGTAGTATGAATTAAAGATACTTCTCCTAATAGGGCTTTTGATGGATTCAAATTAGGAGGTGATATAGTTGATGATGTGAGGTTGGAAAATTGTGAGGAGTTTATAAATGATAATAATTTCATCCAAATAATATAAATAAAGAATTTTTTCTCAAGAAAAGCGTTGATGAATTACAAAAGAAGAAGGCAATACAATTTGAAGGCCTTGATGAAAGAGAACGATTAAAATTTAAGGATGCAATCTTGGAGAAAGAAAAAGAAAAGTTTAAGAATATGAATCTTGAAATAGGGAGACAAGTTGTCAAGATAATTTATATCTTACTTCTAGAAGGCTGGGATCTTTCTTCATCCATTGCATTTGATAGTTTGAGAAGAAGAAAATATGTGAACTTTAGTAATATGGATCCTGAGAAATCCTAAATTTTATGCTTTGTCTATGCTTGTGATGATAAATTGGACATGTCCTCCATATGGTCTCTTTACTCAGCCACAAAAAAATCCTTCATTGATCCAACAACAATATGAATTATATGGTTACATCCTTCTTAAAGGAGCTTAAAATACTACTACTATTGAGGCTATTGATTTGAAAGTCAATATTGCTAAGTTTGCACATAAGGTATCTATGAGGGTAGAAGAAGAGAAAAATAATTTGAAAGAAAGAATAAGAAATTGGAGAAAGCGTTGAATTTTAGTCTTTCTTCCTATTTACCATCCTTTGGTATGTAAACCTCAGAAGAAATGTTGGGTTTTAGGAATGACCTAAAAATAGCCAAGGTTGATGATTCAAAGATGAAAGAAGAAATACATTAGTTATATAAGGATATCATGGATGTTGAGGTAAAAAAATACTAAACTTGTGGAGACTCGATTGGAGTCTAGATTCAATGCTTTCCTAAAAATTGCAAATAACAATTGGGATGAACATAAGGAGCTGATGGATTTTTATCAAACCCATTTGAAATGGAAGAGGTATTTGACTTATTCTGTTTCTTTTCTATAGAGACTTATAAAAGGATTAGAATTTTATTTTGAGAGGCCACTCCCTAAATATTTTCATGAAATAATAAGTGGGATGAAATCAAAATTAAAGGTGCTTATTCAAATTTTTATTACTCATAAATTTATACCAAAGATATAAAAAAAGATATTTTTAATTTTCACCGTCTCACTAGTTGCCATATGCCTCCTTTGTTTGATAAAGAGAAAAAGTTAGAGTTGAGGCCCAAATATGAATTTAAGACATATTTTCATAAAATAATGGATCCAATGCCAGTGGATATTCACATGGATGAGAGTGTCATAGTACAAAAATTAAACTCATGCTTGGATACATTATTAGAATTAATGGTGAAGACTACTAGAAGCACCTCAAAAGTATTAAAAAATTCAAGGAAGAAGGAGATAAATATCTTTAAACAATTTTGGTTTCTCCTTTTAGTGCGAGAATGCAATTTTAATATTTTGAACTAGGAAGTGATCGTTGGTTCCCGCCTGTTTCTTTTTTTGGTAAATTTGTTGTTTTGGATTTTTAAATGTAAAAGAACAATATTATCTTATCTTGAAGTCAATTTCAATCATTCCAAAAATATTTTGAAGCCACTTGGAAGGATTTGATTAGCTATTGCATGTTTTTTGGAATGATTGAAATTGACTTCAAAATAAGATAAGATAAGGATTTGAAGTCTTTTTCATGGTGGCTTTAATATGTCTGTGGGGTTATCAAATTTTCTCCAACTTGATAAGCAGACTTGTTCAAGGAAAATGCTCTAGATCATTAAAAAAAAAGTTATCACCTAAAGATGATGAAAGATAATGTATTATTTTTTTAGTAACACCAAAACTTATTTTTTTGTCTTCGAGCAGTCATGTGGTTACCCATTGCCACTTATATTTTGTAAAAGGCTCGTAGCTTGTTTCCCCCTTGCATTATAGAAGGGAATTAAAGGCCTTTTTTCTAGCTTCTAGTGATCTGAATAGGTCATAGAGATTCATGTAAAGAGTGTTACATTATCTATAAGTTTGAAAAAAAAAAAGTATGAAAGGTCTTTATTTTTAGATGTTCATTATGTATGCTCATGAATACATGTTGATACTTTGAAGTTTATGTAATATCAAAACATATTGACATCAAAAGATAATGATTCTCTAGTTGTCTCCAATATTTGTATCTAAAAATCTTTTGAAATAAATGGTTAAGGACCTTATAGTCTTGTCTTTGCATTGTCTTTCTTCTGTGTGTTAGATATATGATTTCTTTGAAGTAGAGGATTACATTTTTAAATCATACACAAATTTTGTAGGAGGCTTATTTGGATAACAAGTATAGCTTGCATGGGTAACACAAGGTATTAATCATAGAGAATATGTATATTTTTGATTACCATATTGCACTTGTTCCATTTTCAATGTTTTATTCATGACTCCATCTTCCCTAGGATAGGCACCAATCACACTTTCTTCTTTTACGAACTCAGTACATTATAAAAAAATAAAAAAGAGCTTCCTTTCCATTTTATTTAGTTTTTTGTTTGTTTTTTTAAGATTTGGCTATGGAGATAGCCACCCAAGATTTATAATCCGAATGTAAAGCACAATAAGAAGAGAGAAATACTATGATACGAATACACTGTATTCAAAAGTGATAGGTAGTGTTTACCATAGGCTTGTGACCTAGAGAGGATTGCTACAAGGTCTTCTTTGGCGGAAAATATGAATAGGAAGAGGTTGTTGGAAAGATTGCTATAATGTAGACAATTGTTATTTTGTCATTGATGTCCAACCTTGACTGGCGAGACTATCACTGTATGTTTGAGTACCTTATCCATTGATTGATGAAGATTTGAAAAGAATGAGATAACAAGACGACCAAGGAAATGGTTGAGTTATGAGTATAAACCTGGATACTTGATCATTTGGCACTTTGGAAAATTGATACGTTGTTTATCTAGCACTGACAGTTCACTAGAAGGTTAATGCCGCACAAAGCAAAGTCGATGCCGAGAAAAGAGAAAGGTGATGCCGAGCAAAGAAAAGATGATGCCGAGCACCAGTGAAATGCCGAGGGAGACAGTGAAAAGCCGAGCAACTGTATTTTGTTTATTGATGAGATTTGAGATCTATGGCCGACATAATTGATTTTATTGGGATATGCATTATTAATTAAGATTGGTCCATATTCATTTAATGCATGGGAAATCGTTATTAGTGGATGGATTCAATGGTTAATTAATGACTGTATTGGAGAAGTAAATTAAAAGTAAAGATGGAAAGATCCATCGACACGGGAACACATGTAGTCAAAGAATGCAGTTGAAGTGTGAGGTCGAAATGGGAACACATAAGGACAAAAATAAGCACAATTGAAAAAGACAGAGTCAACACCAAAATAAGTAATTGACATGTCAGAGATAAAAATCTCAAGAAATACTGATATAATTGATAAAGCTGAATCAAAGATTGAAGTTTGATAGGTACAGCCTGTTGCCTCCACTTTTGAACATTTAGCCATTTCAGAAAAGTGGAAGATTTAGAAGTCTTAGTATGGTCATGTCATGTTGGTCTGGTTAGTCTGATGTCTAGGTCTAAGTCTTCCCTAGGATAGGAGGTCTTTGCCGGGTTCCCCTTCCTCTGTCATCTTGTTTTAGCCGGGTGGGTTGCTATCAAAGTTTCATTCCTTTGGGTAAGTTGTAGATCCCAACCCGGCAAAGATTTGTTCTCTATTCGACAGTTAAACACAGGCTTGCGGGATTTTGGAAATCGTCTTCTCCACTGCGG
>MU217870.1:777159-807103 GCA_018584345.1 Thuja plicata | reverse complement strand
TCACCCACTCTCTACCCTTAGAGACATAATTCAGTTTGAAGGAGCTTTTGGAGAAGGAGCTTAGGAAGGATAGCTCAACACCATTCCTCTTTACACCATAGCTTGGATCAAGGTTGGAATTCTTTAAGTTAATTTCTTGTGTTTTATGTGTTCTTGAGCTCAAGGACTCCATTAATGGAGTCTTATGGTTTTCTTGAATCTTTTATTTTTTTGTTGGGAATTTCTTTATTTGTTTCTCAATGTCTTTACTATGTGTTTGATTTCGAATGGGTCTTCAAGGTACACTCACCCTTGGGAGGGCAGAGTAGCCTTGGAGGGATAGTTGGAAATGATTCCTGTTAAGTGTAGAGTCTCCCATGTGAGGAGGGATAAACTTGGGGTAACATGATACCCAAGAAGCCAAGATGGGCCTGAGGGCATTTAGGAGGTATAAGGAGGTTATTCAGGATAGCATCTTGTAAAGATGGTCCTTATCAAGTCCATGTGAGGCTTATGTATTCTATGTGTATTCTTGGCTTTGTCCTTCAGTGAGGTCTACCACTACCCCTGTTTCGAGAATGTCTCTTGGAGATACTTCCTCTTGTCCATCCTGATGTTGGGAAGCTTTCTTGTGCTTGAGTTTCTATTTCTTTTTCTGCTTGTTGGGTGTCTTCTGTTTGTAACCCGTTCAAGATTTGATCCCCAAGCTCGGGGGTGGCCTTGTAAAGGCCTAGGTTGGGTGGTGAGCACCCGTGGTTAGCTCTCTTTTATCAGGTTCGGCCAGATGGAGGAGCTACAAGATTTCCCTTAAAGGGAAGATGTGTACTATTGTAGAATGATCATTTGGAAGCCTTATAAATTTTGAAAGGATTTTATAGCATTCGTAGATGGAGACCTATGAATTTGTATCCTATTTTTTCTAAGGTTTTCATTATTGTAAAATTTATATAAGGACTTATAAGGAAATATGTAGCCTATTACTGTTTTTGGAAGTTAATTATCATTATTGTTTGGAATTGAGAAAAATGGTTAATATAAGGTACTTTATGTATGTTGTAGATTTGGGTTATGGAGGAATAATTATATTTTACATGATTTTTTTTCATGTTTAGATACAACTCATAAATATTTATACATATTGTCCTTATATTAGAAAGATCAATCTCTATATTGTTTTAGTAGTGACTATTGACTTATTAGGAAAGAAATACAATAAAATAAAATAAAAATTCTTCTTAATCCTTGAGTGCAAAACATTATTTCCTTACTTGTTAATTCTGGAAATAAAAATAAAAATAAAAATATAAAGTTTGGATTTAAGATTTTTCCTTCCACCAAGTTGCGGAGATTAATTTTTAGGTTGCAATGAGCAAATAAAATTTCAAAAAAAAATCCTCTATATAGTCACTGTTTTGGATAATACAGTCAAAACTTCACCAGTCATGTTCTGTTTATTTTATCTTTTTTTTTTCTCTTTTAAATTACATTAATATATATATATATATATATAAACAAATATAAATATATTCATATGCAAACCTTATATTAAATTTTTTTTTTTTTAAAAGGGTGGTTTTTCGTTTTACCGCCGAAGCGCGGAATTGAAAATCTTATAAAAAAAAAATTAAATTTGTTATGGGTGGGAGGGCCGAAGCCCTACCCAACCCGCGGACTGCACAGCAGTGGGTGGCTCGACGGGGAGGGCCGAACCCTACCTCGCTGCCCCTCTGTGTAAAGAGTGGGGCGGGGAGGGCCGACCACCCCCGGCCGCCGCTCCGCACCGCCTCCCCTCCTTCCCTTGCCACCACCGCAGTGGGTGGTGCCGCCGCCACTGCGGCCACCATCCCACTCGCTTTCCCCTTCCGCCACCGTAAAACCCCCCCCCTCGGCGCCGACAATGGCTAATTAAGCCGCCGCCTCCTTGCCTCTCTCAAGATATTTTTAATTCTTTTTTTTATTATTATTTATTTTTTTCCTTCAGCTATGATTTTTTTATATTTATTTCTTAGTTAGTTTAGGGTTTTAAATTGATTTCAGTTGTTTATTTTAAATGAGTAATGGGGGTGTTTTTAGATTTAGATTTGATTCTATAAATGTTTTAGATTATGCTTTATTTAGATTGTTTCTTTATTTAATTATTCATATTAGATGGTTAGTAATTACTTTGTTTTGAAATAAAATAGTAATGATAAAAAAAAATATAACTGATGGTTTATCTATTACCTCTAGATTAGAGTCTTTTTTTTTTATATACAAAATTATAACTTTAAATATGATTAGCTAAATTGATGTTAGGTTCTTTAATTTTAAATTAAGGAACATTGTTAATTAAACTCTTTATTTAAGGTTTAGAACGTTAATGGATTATTCATTTTATATTAAGACCTAGATAACGTCCTATCTGTTTAGGGGCCATAGAAACCCCTCACCTTCGTGATTGACATCTTTTAAGGGCTTTCTCACCGCTTTGACCAACGTCATGCATGGTTGACTTATGGGTCAACCATGGTCAAACCCTTCTCCGACCAACTCAGTCTTCGTACCAGGTAATCCCTGTACTCTCTGGACCCGTAGATTTCAGTCTCATGCCTTTTGGAGATAGTTGACTTTTTGGTCAACATGGGTTGACTTTTTGGTCAACTACCTTGTTTTGTGCACCTATGACATCCATAGCGCTCAGTAGCCCCTAGTGACCCTCCTTCACGTATTTCAAGGAATGATTGACTTTTGGTCAACCCTAGTTGACTTAGTCAAATTGTCTCGATTTGCATGTACGAGTCTTCCTTGGGGTCTAGCGAACCCTTGTGTGTATCATTCACTTTTTCAGAGTATAGTTGACTTTTGGTCAACTCTAGTTGACTTTTGGTCAACTCTGATTGACTCTTGGTCAACTGCCTCAGTTTTCGTGCAGATTCAGTTTGGAGCTTTAGACATCCTTTAGGATAAGCTGTGAAAGCTTTTCCCCTCCTTGTAACCTTTCTGGCTTCATTGTCCCTTTGCACCATTTTGCGTGCATGTGTTACCCTTGTGTTTGTTATAGTATCTCATTTTTAGTGCATAATTAAAAAATTTTGTTCGTATGTTTTTGCCCAACTTTTGGGCATGACAGTTCGATGTGCACAATCAATTTAGAATTTCATGGAGTGAACCTAGGAGTATGTTTGGGACATACTCAGGTGTCTTCAACTCATATGGCTGATACTTCAGAGGTTTGCAAGGCATATTTTTATTGTCTCAAAGACTTGTTGACATTGTTCTTCAGGTTCAGTGAAAAAGAGTTGGCAAATCCAATGGTTGTGGTGGATTTGTGTGTTTGAGTGTTTATCATAATGCTATAGAATGTTCTTGAAGTATGTGCTTGATGAGTTGGCGAAACACATGGATCAAAAGGATCAGATTGGTGGAGTTTTTAGTCAATAATAATATTTTTATTATTATCTTTTGTTCTTGGCTGACTTAGTTGGTAAATCGTGTTGCGCAAGTGCTAAATCATGAAATATGGGAGATTTATGATCTCGAGGTGGTTGATATAGATCGTGGCTATGATTTGAAGGTCAGAGATGGATTGGAAACATGAGATTTGGCGCGTTGTTTTGAAGAGATGGTGAATTAGGTTTTGCTAACCTAGTTCTTGATATAAAAGGATGAATTAGGGCAAATTTAGGGTGCAGATCTTGGATGTGGAAGTTAGAGGTTGTTAGTAGAGAAAGATCCTGATTCAATGAATTAGAAGTGTTTCAACAAGGGGTTGAATAAAGATTTGCATTGTGCTACATTGGAACTATATCAGACATGAGGTAGATGTCATTTCCACAATTCACAAAATCTCAGATCATCGTAGTGATTGAATTGTAAGGCAGTGAGCCTCCCTCAGGGTTGGAGCCTGAGGCTTTTCATTTGAATAGTGAGCTCTAGGCAGTGATCCTGAATGCATGGGCATTCCCCATACATTGTAATAGGTTTATACTTCTAACAAGGTATTTACTTATTGAGGGTAATCAACACCATCGTGGTTTTTCCCCTAACACGGTTTCCACGATAAAAAGCTTGTGTCAAATTGTGTGAAAGTGGTTCTAATTTGTGCATGCATGCATATTCTCTTTCAAGAAATCATATCAGAATTTAGAATATTTAAGCGTAAGGGTTTTAAGGAATAAGGGCTTGAAGTTTGAATTTTTTGGAACAACTAATTCACCCCCCCTCTTAGTTGTTCACTGCCATATTATAAATAATTAGTATCAGAGCTTGGTCCCTTGGAGGAAGCCTAACAGCTTAAGGGAGATCTGATATGGCATCTTACAAGAAGGAAAGTCTGAGGTTTGAAGGCACAAACTAACCCATATGGAAAGGTTGGATGATCACTCATCTAAGATACATTGGAGAAGATTATTGGACCATCACATAGAACTCCTACACTCCTCATGCAGATCTATCTATGAGTACACCAGATGAAAAGAAGCAATTGGAGAATAACATCATAGAAAATGAAGCATTTCTAAGTGCCCTATCAGATACAGAGCACATAAATGTGATGAAATTGGAGACTGCTCATCATATTTGGACAAAGCTAGAAACTCTTCATGAATGAGATGCATGCTTCAAGAAATTCAAGCTACAAAGCTTGAAAGGAAGATATGAATCGCTGATAATTTCTAAGGATGAGAACATCAACTATTACATGTTGAAGATCAATAAATAATTCTGCAACATTAGATGTGTTGGTGGTGTATTGGATGAAGGAGAGATTGTTTCAAAGGTGTTGAGATCTCTACCTCCTGCATACAAGAGAAAAGTTTCTACTATTGAAGAAATCAGAACTGAAGCTGTTGTGACAAGAGATACATTGGTTGGTAAGTAATCCGCTTTTCAAATGAGTGAGTTTGGTGATTATTTAGCCAAAGTTGAATCAACTTTCAAGGCTGCAATATCAGGAAAATACATGCATAGATCAGATCTAGGTGAAGGATCTACAAGAAGATTATCAAGATTTAAAGAGGAGATGAAAGAAATTGAAAAAGAGGAGAAAGAACTTCATAAATTGGAAGCACTGGTTGCAAGGAGACTATCGAAAAGATCTAGTAAGTACAAAGGAAAAATGCCCTTTAAATATTTTTGTTGCAAGAAGATAGGACATTATGCCTCTAGATGTCTGGAGAGATTTCCTAAGAACAAGTTTGAGAAGTTTGAAGATGATAGTAAGTGTTATTATGTTGTTGATGATGAGGGAGTCACTGATGTTGAATATGATAATGTTAAGAGTGATGATGAACTTTTGTTTGTTGCAATTCAAGAGGATGAATCTAAGTCTGCAAACTTTATGTCTAACATTCCTGCTACAAATGTTGTTAAAAATATCATATCTAATGTTTTTGTTAGTAGTATGATTAAGGATGTAATCTTAGTTACTCAAGATGAATAAAAATCCCTAACTACTCAAGATGTCAAGGAAGATAAATGGATTATTGATAGTGGTTGCTCACATCAAATGACCAGTGATATGAACAAATTTGTGGAATATGAGAAGTATGAAAGTATTAATGTCAAGAAGGGAGATAACTCTCAAGGTAAAAGATATATGATTAATACTGTTAAGTTTCTTTCCTAAAGATACTATGACTAATGTTCATCGTGATACTGAGAAGACCAAGACTAGTGATACTTCTACTAGTAAGATTTTTGTATGCAGTAATGTTGAAGTGATTACCCTTGCAAACCTGATAAGTTGTGATACTAAATAAGAGAAAGTCTTGGTCAATCAATTGGATAGGAAGAATGATTGGATGATAGATAGTTGATGTTCACATCATATGAGTGGATACATAAGCAAGTTTGTGAAATATGAGAATATGATGGCAAATTTGTTAGATGTGGTGACAACACTAGAGGAAGGATCGAAGGTAAAGGCACCATTTCCCTAGATGGTAAGAATACAATTGATGATGTGCTATATGTGGAAGTATTAAACCACAATCTTCTTAGTGTTGTACAATTAATGGACAAGGGATACACATTATACTTCAAGGATAAATAATGAAAAATTGTCAATGATTATTGAGTAGAAATTGAATCGGGATCTAAAAGCAACAAAAAAAAATTTCATTTGAATAATGAAAGGATAAGATACCTGATCATGCAGATTGAAGAAGGGTAGACCAAATCATGCAAGGATGAACAAGATGTCAACATTAATCAAGGACTACTACAAAAAAATAGAATCATATGACAAGTGTCTTGGTGAAGATTGGTAATGAGGATGATACAAATGAAGGAGATGGAGCATCACAATATTTACAAGTAAAAAAATCAAGGTATGATAATTCAAATCATTTTTATGAAAGCTACATGACTACTCAGTGTAGTAAAAGACAATTTGGTTCTTGCAAAAGTAGTTTAGGTGGAGAAGTTATTGGAATACTATTACAAATAATACAACTGAGAGGGGGGGGGGGGGGAATCAGTNATACAACTGAGAGGGGGGGGGGGGTGAATCAGTTGTATGCCAAATATTTAAACTTTAAACTTTAAACCAAATACTTGATGAAAATCTAAAATATTCAAGAATAACACCATCACACAAGTATTTATTGTCAAGGAAAACCCTATTAAGGGAAAAAACCTCGGTGAGAATTAGCACCCACAAATAATGCACTAGAAATATTGTATCCTTGTTAGGAGATCTAGCCATGTTAGGAGCTTATTATTACATCCAGTATAAGTCCCTATTAAAGGAAAAACCTCTTAGGAGTCTTCTCAATCTTGTTAGGATTTTAACAAAATGATGTGCTCACTTCCTGAGCACACTTCCAAAAGTGAAGGTTAAATCCACCTTCTGAAGGTTAAACCAGGTTAATCCAATAGTGAACTGACTGATAGCAACTTGCTTTTCTTATACAGTTCCGATGAAGTGCATTACAAACATAATCACTTCTCTACATCCATTAGAGCTCGCATCCACATGCTCGCAGCATCCAATACATCCCATCCATACAGTTACACATCAAGATGCTAGTTTCCTTTATAAAAGTTACAATAAGAAATTAGGTTAGCATGTTAAGAATTTCCCAATGCACAAACAATTACATAGACCCTTTCTAAGATATGCACAGTACCTTACACAAGTAATTAACAAATACAAATAATCAGTTACACGCCAGGATCCATAATTTACGCTCGCCAATCATTAAGCATGTTACATCTCTATGGTCGGCAAATAGGTCTTCACTAGTCCACACACCTCAACTGACATCATCAAGAATCCAATGACCCAATAATGACAAATAATCTTCTCCCATGTATCTTCTATCATTCCTTAAGCTCCCATACCATAACCCATGCTCCCATCTAAGTTATCCCAAAAACTCAAAGACCATCTTTGTCATAATCCAGTGTCACTACTCTGTAACCAATCTTCACTAAAATAGATAGAATGCATGCAAATAATAACATAAGATATAGGGACCTTAGACATAAGTTATACACTCATCCCTCAACACAAATTTGTCCTCGCATACTCTCACATGTCGTACACTATTCGTACATATCTGTCAATATCGCTTGTACCTGTGATAACCAGTGTTATTGAAACTTCTAATGCATCCAACTGAAACATTTGTTGACATCAATGAAAAAACATGAATGTCAACACATAAAAGAACAACAATTCCAACAATCTCCCCCTTTGGCATTGATGGAAACATATGTTAAAAACCATCAACCCAAAAGTATCTTTCTTGATACAATCTTCTCAATATCCTCTTCACAACTCCCCCTAAGACAATAGGGATTTTTCACTTATATGTCTCCCCTTTGACATCAATGGAAAAGGGTGCCATATATATTTTCCTTCTCTGCACATCCCACCTCTACAATGTGTATCTTTTTAAAATCTTCATACCTACAACAAACCAGGTGCTTGATCACCCAAATATGGTCTGTTGTGTTTCTACGATCACTCCCCTTGAGGAGTAGATCCAAGCATCAAGTCTAGAGAATAGTATAGCTCTAATAACTACTAGACTAGTGCATTCCTGCATCATTTAGTTCTCACAAGGAGGGGTTCTCACTCCAAGCATACCTTTGAGATACTCAAATTTATATTTTGATAAAGGTTTAGTGAATATATCTATTATTTTCTCCTTTGTACTAATGTACTCCAATCTAACTTCCTTTTCTACAACCTTGTCTCTCAAAAAGTGATACTTGATTTAAATATGTTTATTCTTTGAATGCATCACAAGATTCTTTGACATGTTCACTGTTCTTTTAATATCACAATGTATAACCAGTGGCTCTTCAAAGGTTATCCCAATGTCCTTTAGCATCTATTTCATCCAAACAATCTATGTGCAATTTATAGTAGCAGCTGCATATTCTGATTCAATAGTAGATTGAGCTATACAGTCCTGCTTCTTACTTAACCATGAAACCAACCTTTTTCCAAAAAAAAATGCTCCACCACTGGTTCTTTTTTTGTCATCAACACTTCCTGCCTAATCAACATCAGTATAAGAATAAAATGTAAAATCATCAGAATTTTCATACCATAAACCATATTCTAATGTCCCTTTCAAATATATGAATATCCTTTTAACTGCAACAAGGTGAGTCTCCTTAGGATCATATTGAAACCTCACAACAATTTCAACTACACTAGCAATATCTGGTCTAGTGTGAGTTAAATACTGCAAACCTCCAATCATGGACCTGAATTTTGCCTGTCTAACCGAGAATACCAAGCTCTATTGTTTGAGACCATACAATGCCTTCTTCAATCTGCAAACCATGTCTTCATCATTCTTAAATCTTTATGTGTTGCATAAGAAAGGAACAATCTCACTGCTTCTAACCTCACAATAGTTGCAAATGTTTCTTCAAAGTCTATACCTTCCTGTTGTGAATAGCCCTTGCAGACCAATCTAGCCTTATTACTTACAACCATGCCTTCTTCATACATTTTATTTTTGAAAACCTATTTAGTTCCAATTACATTCTTGTCCTTAGGTATGGGAACCAATTCCCAAGTGTTATTTTTCTCTATGTGATCTAATTTTTCCTGTATTGCCTTAATCCAATATTCATCTTTACATGCCTCATCAATGGTCTTAGGTTCCACTTGTGAAATCAAACAAATCTCATTTCTAACTTTAGACCTTTTCATCATGCCCTTATTTACATCACCAATAATCTGATTCTCAGGATGATTCATCCTAACATACCTTGGTGTCTTTGGTGCTTCTATAGGCTCATCCAAGCATGTCTAAATTTGAAGAATTTTTTTTTTGTCTCTTGATTTTTAGTATTCTTCTCATTCGTTGGGATCTCAATGATTCAGGAGCATTCTAGATCTGCTAGCAATCTTGCATCATTCTATGAGTTTGGGTTACAATTGACATTTTTTGTGTTTCGAGTTATGTTTGATCCACTTGGATCTTTATCTATTGTGATCATGTTGGCATGTTCTAGATAGTGTTTTGGTCTATGTTATGTGATCACACCTTATATGGTGTTATCTTGTTTGATATTTGGAGGATTCTATGTTGAGGTAGTATCCATTTTCCTATTCTTTTTATTGGTTCACAGGTTGGGGTGTATTCTTGGATTTCATGCAATTTAAGAGTTGCACTCGTCGATTCATATTCAGGAGTGTTCTTGGATCATTCTCCTATGTTTGCATCTCTTGGGGTGGATTGCGTGTTGAGATTTCTTTCTCTCTCTAGCCATTGGTAATGTGTTCATGACTGATGTGGACTCATCTACAGATTTGTGTTGCGACTGAGATTGTGGGATTCTTAGCCATTGTGATAGCAACTGGTGGATCATGGATCCTTTGTGGAGTGTTCCATGTGATCACTTCTTCTTGTGTTATGTTTGTATAGGGTTGGACCTATATTTGTAAAAAATTTCCTACTTTGGGGAATGTTTTTTTGGTGTTGACCTATGGTCATGATTTTGTATAAAGGTAGGGCTTGGTTATTGTTAGAAAAAGGGGGAAGTAAGAGAGAATTAGAGAGGGAAAAGGTGTTGGGAATTTTTTTTTGAATTGAAGCTTGCAGAAGATATTTGGGATAGATCTTAGAGTATTTATTTGTGTCGTCATAACCGAGAAGGCCTTACAGCCTGACATGTATAAATTTTTTTTTGATTAATAAACTTGTGTTTGGATGCAATTCTTTTTGGTATTAATTATATCTTGTGTTTTCTCTATGCTGATAACTATTGTGAGGTTGTACATCTCCTTTGGGATTCTCTCAACTTGGAATTGCATCAAGTGGTATCAAAGCTTGACAGGTTTGGAATTCTTGTTTCTAAGTTTGTGATTCCTTGGAGAAGTTGTTTGTGAGGTGGCAGAGTGAAGATCTGGCTTGCATCAACTAAGGACTTTACAAGGTGGTCAAAACTTGGATTTGTTACACTTAAGGTTTTGAAGATGCCTCCTAGAAGACTAAACCCTAGGATGATTGATCAGATGAAAGAGGATCTGTGAGATGAGATCCATAATGAGATGAATTAAATGAGGAATGAGGTCATGGAAGGTATCAAAATGTTGTTTTGGATTACAGAGAGGTCCTAGAATAGAAGATGATTATGAGGAAGTTGTTGAATTCAGATCTATAGATATTGCTAGGTCTTTTGATGTATATGGAACTAATAGGTTTTTGAGAACTATGACTAGATTGAATACTGGTCATAGGATGAAAGTATCTAATTTCTCAGGTACATTGAATCCTGAAGACTTGATTGATTGGATAGGAGAGCTAGAAGACTACTTTGAGATTGAAGATATATGTGATCCTTTGAGGTTTAGAATGGCATAGAATAAGTTGAAAGGACATGTTTCTCTTTGGTGGAAGGAATTGTAGAGGCATAGAGAAGATGAAGGATAATTCATGATTACTAGGTGGAAGCTGATGGTTTCTAAATTAAAAACCAAGTTCATACATGAGGATTATGAATTGGAATTGTTTAAGAAATTGCATAATCTGAAGCAGAAAGATCTTAATGTGAAGGATTATACTGAGGAGTTTTACAATTTGACCATTAGATCTGGACATAGAGAGTTGACTAAAGAGAAGGTTGCTAGATATGTTAATGTTCTGAGATCTAACATACAAGATGAGTTGAGTATGTTGAATATTGGTACAGTTTAAGATGCTTATCAGTATGCTTTGAAGGTCGAAGATGAGTTGAAGAAAAGAATTCAAGGTAACTCTAGAGGAAAAGATAAACATGTGAAGGAGAAAGATAATTTTGTTGAGGAGGTTAAATCGATTGCACCTAGGATTGATGATCACAAGAGAGATGACATAAATTGGTTTGAAGGCACTTGCTTTAAGTTTTGCCAGGATGGAAATAGAGCTTTTCAATGTAAATAGATTCTTGTGGCTCAGGAGGATCTTGTTGCTATTGTGAACATGGCTTAACCTGAGGGTGGTGAGAATATTTTTCTTAGAAGAAAATTGCTGACCAAAAAACAAGTTGATCCTTGTCAAAGGAGAATTTTATTCAGGATTGTGTGTAAGTCTAGTGGTAAATGTTGTAAGGTAATTGTTGATGGGGGAGTATTGATAACTTGGTTTGTGAGGAGATGGTTTAGAAGATTAGTTTAAAGAGGTTGAATCATCCTAGTCCTTATAGGATTAGTTTGTTACAAGAAGATCATGCAATAGAGATTAAGGAATAATGCATGTTAAGTTTTCACATTTCTCCTTATAGGGATGGCGTATTATGTGACATTGTGAATATGAGTTCTTGTCATGTTTTTCCTAGAAGAACTTGGAAATATGATAGAGAGGCTATTCATGACTTTAAAATAAATTTCATTACTATCATGAAAGATGGACATAAGTTTACTTTGACTCCTTTGAAGGATGAAGACAAAGGAAAGAGGAACATGATCATTAGAAGGAGATGTGAGATGAATGCAGAGGTTAGTGCAGACATTGAGGTTCATAGATTTGAAGGAAAGTTAGAGGGTGTTAGTGGTAAAAGGAATATTTTGTTGGGGTCTTTTCCTATTGATACATTTGGTTCAGGTAGAAGGCATGAGTGGAAGAATGATAGACAGAGTCATTTGTAGTACTTGACTGAGAAGAGTGAAATGACAGTGCAAGTAGAAGATGCAGATAATATGTGGATTAAGAATGAGCATGGGACCTCTATTTTGAATCCCTTTAGATTTACATAAGCTTCTCTTAGGAAAATATTTTTCACCTGGGATGTCTGATGTAGGAGCAATCTGGGTCTGATGGCAATCTTGCATCGTTCTATGAGTTTGGGTTACAGTTGACAGTTTATGTATTTTGGGTTGTTTGATCCACTTGGATCTTTAGATTTTGTGATCATGTTGGCATGTTCTAGATATTTTCTCTGGATCTATTCAATGATCACACTTTATTTGGTGTTATCTTGTTTGAGATTTGGAGAATTCTGTGTTGAGGCGGTATCTATTTTCCTGTTCTTCTAATTGGTTGACAGGTTGCGGTGTATTTTTTTATTTTGTGCAATTTAAGAGTTGCACTTGTGGATTCATATTTGGGAGTATTCTTGGATCATTCTCCTATGTTTTCATCTCTTGGGGTTGATCGCGTATTGAGATTTCTTTCTCTCTCTAGCTGTTGGTAACATGTTCATGAATGACGTTGACTCATCTAGATATTTGTGTTATGACTAAGATTGTGGGATTACTAGCCGTTGTGATCGAAGATGGTCAATTGTGGTTCCTTCATGGAGTGTTCCATGTGATATCTTCTTCTTTTGTTATGTTTGTATAGGGTTGGACCTATATTTGTAAAATGTTTCTAGCTTTGGGGAATGTTCTTTTGGTGCCGACTCGTGGTCGTAATTTTGTATAAAAGTAGGGATTGGTTCTTGTTAGAAAAGGGGGGAATTAATAGATAATTAGAGAGGGAAAAGGTGTTGGTAAAATTTTTTTGACCTTAAGCTTGCATAAGATCTTTGGGATAGATCTTAGAGTATATCTTTGTATGTGGCCATAACTGGGAAGGCCTTACAGCCCGACATGTATAAAGAAATTCTGATTAATAAACTTGTGCTTGGATGCAATTCTTGTTGGTATTAATTATATTTTGTTGTTTTCTGATGTGTTGATAACTATTGTGAGGTTGCACATCTCCTTTAGGGACTCTCTCACCTTGGCAATGCATCACTCAATCTTCTTTGATCTGAATTTTGTTTAAAGTGTAGACAGGAGTATTGACTACTTCTCTTCAAAAATTTTACATCCCATGTGATTGACTTTAACACATCTATCATCTTCTTCTACATATATTATTTCTCTACGTTTTTTTGTTGTGGCCTTCTCCAAGGTTTTGAGCTAGATATCAAAGTCATCCAAGACTTTGTTCAAGTTGTCTATAGTATCACTTCCTTGAAAAATGAAAGGCAAGGGTAGGAGTTTTTTCACTCTGTCAACTACCCTCTTTAATACCTTACTCTTCCTCATAGAATTCTATTCTGATCTTTATGTCTTATTCTTCTATTCATCCTTAGTTAATTCAATCTTAATCTCCTTCAATTCAGTCTCTTTTCCCTCAGTACCATCCTTTACTACTTCTTTGACCTTATCAGTTAGCTTGTTTTGCTCCTCAATTTGGTCAAATAATTTATTAGAAATATCCAAAGCCACAAGAGTGGTTTATTCTCTATCCTTCACAAGTGCTCGAACGGTGGTCATAAATGACTAAGTAATCATACTTAAAGCTTGCAATGTACTTCTGCCGCATTTCCCAAAACATTTCAAAAGGATATTTCATTCCCAGTCAAGCATGACATTGTAGGTATAGGAAAGGTTACTAAGAAGGGGGTGAATCATTAATCTCAAACTTAACCTTAAATCAAAGTCACAAATCTTCTCTTAACAAATTTATCGATTACAGCTTAGCTAACCTATAACAGTGTTATCAGTTACCACAACATTAAACATCCATGCAACATAAAGTAAACATTCAAACAACATTAAGACCAGTATTTATCACCTAGAAATGTGATTAGGGAAAAAACCACGATGTGAGATCAGTGCCTACAAATAGTTGTACTATTCTGAAATACGCTTGATTAAGAGCTTGCTCGGTTAAGGGTTACAAAAGCATTGTTAAATACTACCCAATTATGGGATTTACCTAGAGACCTATTAAATTATTATACCATGTTAGGAGTAACCTGGTTAGAGGATTTTAGACACTATTTTGAGAATGACACCCTGTTAAAGGATTTACAATAGTCCTGTTAGGGTCACTCGATTAAGGGATTTTACTGTCATAATTATTAGAGAGTAACAACCAATACAATGATATGTAGTTTGCGCTATATCAGATCTAATAAAGTTCCTTAACACAATAACATGCCATTCCAATCCTTTGTATCCTCTTATGTGATCACAACAATCCTTCACTGATTAGTTCCTCTGTTCCACTGATATCTTGTCTTCTTCTTCGTCATGATACCAAAATTATTCTTGTCTCTTCCTTAAGTAAATAGTCCTTAATCATGAAAAACCTAAACCTAGATCCAACGATCATAACTTCATCATCTTATTAAACCATTTTCTTTTTCTTCCTTCTTGTCAGTTGCGTTGTGATTTTCCCTTTTAACTGATAGTTGTCGGCGTTCGATAGCTAACCTTCTTATGCCAATAATTTTTCCTGTTTGCTGATAGTTAATACTTTTCTATTTGACATCAATGACATACACTATAACTAATCTAACTATTTCATCTACTTAACTTCCTTATCAACTAGAGTATTTACACCAACAATCTCTCCATATGCCAACAATCTCCCCCTTTGGCATTGATGGAAAAAACTTCTACCGATACACCATTGTTTATACCTTTATGTGTACTGATCTTTTAGTTATTCTATCCATCCATCTCTCTGCTTCCTCTTTGATTTATTTGTACTCTTACTTATCTCTATTCTTTATTCTCCCCCTTTTCTCTATTCTCCACCTTTGACACAAATTCCAAAGGCGATCAACCTTATTTTATTGTCTTCTGATTTTGCTTCTTTTTTTCCTTTGACTTGCCTAGACTGCTCCCTCACAGAGCAGTCCATATGTACATCAATTCATACTTAAGATATTTTGTTAAAATGCTATGAAAAGATGCATATTGCATCTCTATTTACTTAACTTATGATAGGGGTAGGACCCCTAGTTTACATGTTAGATATTCAAAGCTCTCCTTAGGTAGTGGTTTAGTGAATATATCATCAACTTGTTCCTTTGTAGGAATGTAGTCCAATATTACCTCTTTGTCATGTACCTTCTCTCTTAGAATATGATACTTTATAGCTATATTATTGGTCTTTGAGTGCATTACTAGGTTCTTTGATATATTAATGGAACTTGTATGGTCACAATGTATAACAAAAGGTTCTTACACTTTCTCATGTATTCCTTGTAATATTTGTTTTATCCATAAAACTTGGTGACAATTAATGACAACATCAACATACTCAGCTTCAAATATAGATTGTGAAATATATTTCTCCTTCTTGCTTGTCCATGACACTAATGTCGATCTCCAAGTTTTGTTGTCTATTAGTGTCACACACTTAGTCATAATCAAGGCAGGTTGGTCGGTCATCACTACGACCAAGCCATCTCACTAAGGCTAAGACTGAATAGTAGTTACTGTTGAGAAAGATAGAGGTCACCGAGTACTCAATAGTTTCCAAGCATAATGATTTTTGAGTTGCATATAAGAGTTAGTGCCGAGTGACAGCATATGGTTATGTCGAGTGAGACAACATTGACCGAGCACCAGAGTTTACTTATGCCAAGTAAGACAATTTTTTGTATAGGTGTTTGGAATAGCTCAAACACCTAGGTAAACCATTTTGGCCAAATTATATGAATCATTTAATGATCATTCACAGATATTTAGTGCATTAATTACATGTTATTTTTATGATCATGGATCCCTATGCAAGCCATGCAACCAATAAAAATTAGGAATGCCTAAGAGGAAAAAGGTGATGAATCTAGATCCTTGATCTTTATCCGGATGTTTCATATTTGATTTATATGGGATGCTTCAAACCCTAATCTATGTGTGGAAGAGTATGCATGTGGATGTGGATTTGAAGAGCAGAGATTAGATGTATATGCATGTTTTTCATATCTGAAGCATCGAATAGATAGAGTGACTGAGCAGAGCAGTGAAGAGCATAATAGAAATATATCAAATTAAGAGATCAGTTAAGAGTTGGAAAGAGGAGATCCGTTATCATCATTTGTAGTGCATACTAAAGGATCAGGTACTGACACATTCTAGCAAATGAATCAGGGTAAATCTCTTAGCAAAGTGGTCCTAACAGGCCTTTGTAAATCTCTTAATTGAGTGCTTACTTAGTTGTAAGTTTTAAATCCTTTAACAAGGTAGATTGTATAAGTTTGTAAGCTCTTAACACGGCAGACCCCTCATAGGGTAGATCATCAGAAGTGATCAAACTTTTTAGCCCTAATAGAAACACTTTATTACTACAGTAGTGAAGATTTTTGGTTGTCATCCCCACCCTAGTTTTACCTTCAAGGGTTTTTGGGTTACCAAATCTTTGTGTTATGTGTTCATTATGGATATGATTAGATGTTAGATCTATTAAATCATTTTAGTTTATGTTTATGAATACATGTTTGAATAAGTTTGTTTTAGAAGTATTTTTATAGATCTGATTCACCCTCCCCCCCTCAGTTATTGCTTTCCCATATTAGACTTCTAACAATTGGTATCAGAGCATTGTTCTCTTAGAAGAAGTCTAACCACTTTAGAGTTAAGATCTTGGAAATTGAGGTTTATAAGTTGGGAAAATTCATTGAGAATAAAAAGATTGATATACAGCTGGCACTGCAGCAACTTGAGACAATAAGAAAAGAATTAAGGAAATCCTTAAAAGCTAGGAAAGAATTGGCAACTCAGCTGAATGACACTTCATATACAGAAGAAGACACTGAAGGTCGATTTGACAATGAAGATTCCAAAGAAAGTAATGTAGCAATTGCAGATCTATTGGAGAAGAACAACACACTGAAAGAAAAAGTCAAAAGTATGAAGATAGAACAAGAAACTCAATCAATAACACTATGTGAGGTGATTGATAAGAAGAAGAAAGTTTAGGAAGACAAGAAAATGGAAGAAGAAGACAAGAGATAGATGGCTATCAGACTTGATGAAAGGACAAGTGATGTATAGAAGCTCACAAACAATTAGTTGGACATGGTCAACCAACTATTATTTGCAAATTAAGAAATAAATAGAAAGGACATTGAAATTACACATCTGAGATCTGAGAACACTTAACTGAAAAATAAGTTGAGATCTGAAAGAGAACTCATTGAGATAATAAATAAGTCGAATGAAGCCTTGAGATACTTTGAGGAATTGATGAGATCACAAAGGAGGAATAGTGACACATCTGGACTTGGACATACCGGGAACCAGTCTTCCACTGAAGAAGAAGAATCATCAAAGAGTGAAGAATTTAGAAATGAAAAGCTAAAGAAGAACAAACCTACATGTTATCATTATGGAAAACCAGGTCACACAACAAAAATTTTCCAAAGCAAGAATGGTAATTCCAATCCTAAACCGAAATTTAATGGATATTACTTTAACTGTAAAAAGCATGGACATCAGGCACATGAATGCAGGTCAAACACTAGAAATACACCTACTTCACCTAGATTCCAAGGACATTGCTACAATTGCCAAAAATTTTGTCGTAGAATCCAAGATTACAGATTCAATGTAAAATCCAAATGGACATCTAAGAAACAAGGAAATGCACCGAGGAAAGGTAACAGATTTAATTGGGATTACAATACAAGATATAGTTGTCTTTATTATGGTGATTATGGACATATTGCAGAAAATTGTATAATGATACACTTTAGAGGTAAATCCAAGAGTTGGATGAATGGAAGTTTGCTATGTTATATTTGTCACAAGATTGGTCATTCCAAGAGAGACTACAAGACTGTTATATTGTGAAAGGTTGAAAACGCGTTGTTGCCGAGTTATCCAAAATCTATTTTGTGAACCATAATTTGCAGAAATGGTAGCCTGTTAATTTTTTATCATGAAGAGACAAGACAGGGGAATGATGAATGTTTAGTTAATCAGCAGTGATGCTTGTGCACCACCCAATTTCTAAGGTGAAGGGAGATCTTACAGGAGCCCTATCATCGATCCTGCCTAAAGTTCTTATGATCCATGATGTAAGAGCATGTTACATGTACAAAATTAGATAATTTGGAGATTTTGAGTTGAGGGAAGCCTATGATAAACTATGTGAAAATGGATCTTTGAAGGCTAATCATCAGCACATTTCCAACAAAGGGTTAGTCTATGTCCTAGACTTCCCACGCGACTTCGTAGTTGAATGGATCGGGATTGTACTAAGAAGAACACATGATATGTGTCTATGGATGGAGAATGGACCCGTAAAGATCACTAAATATATCATACACTGAGTTACTAGTTACCCTATTGTGCAAGGGAAACAAAATATGCATTGTCATAAAAAGGAATACATTGAGAAGTTCACTCTTACCTAGTGGAACAAGAGAGGAATTACAATTTTTACAATCACAGATCCTGAAATTGACTTCACAGTTAGAGTGATTGCACACAAGTTTTACCAATCAAGCAGATTGGATAGTGTCCCATGTGTTGTGGTTGATTAGGCATGGAAGATAGTGAAGAAGGATTATACTTATGATCTTGTTGAGCTTCAGATGACTCAACTTGCCAAGAACCTATCAGTAATTAGGATGGCGAAGAACTCTATGTGTAATTTTAGATCCTTACTAGTTTGTATATTTTTCTATATTTAGAATACTTTTCCTACTATAGGAGATGTAGTATGGAGTCAGGACTGACCGATAACAGTTTAGATTAATGAGTTCATACAGAAGTTAGGAGAGAATTTTGACATTGTCATGGGTAATTACTTTGTTGAATTTAAGAAAAAGATGATATTAAAGAGAAGAATCCTTGTATCACTAGTTGAGAAGCATTATGATGATGTTTGATTTCTAGTTGATACTGATAAAAATTATGTACAATATGTAGTACCGAGGGTAGCATGGATAAGGCCACTACCTTATGAAGTAAACATAGATGAGACATCTGCAACAATCAAAACTCTACTAGCAAAGGAAGTTGATAGAAAGGCTAAGAGATTTAGAAATTATGATGAAGCAAAATCAAAGATAACCACAAATTTGAAGGCTACAACCATGGAAAGGAAGAGAAAGAAAATAGTAAAGAACCTTGAGAAGATGTTAGGAGAATAAGAAGAGGAAGATTCGCCAATATAGATCAGACAAGGTCAAGGTGAGGACCAATCTAGTAACTCTGAAGAAAGTGAAGAGGAAGATGTGGAAGTAAACAAGAAGGGTAAGAAAGTGATAGTTATGGAGCCAACTAAGAAGAGGATTTCACAGAAAAAATCTACTCCTCTTGCCACATCTAGAATGAGAACCAAGTCATCTACAATTACAATATCAGTTGAGCCACCAAAGAAATCATTAGTAAATAATGCTGAAGGGGAGAGCTCAGGGAAAAGGAAACAAGTTCAAACTGAAGCTGAGTCAAGCCACCCTAAGAGGTAGCCGATAAGGAAATAAATTATGGGAAAAGATGAAGAAGATGAAGAATTGACAGAAACAGAGGACATCAGAAAGTTCAAATTTGCAACACACAAACATCCTACCAATGTTGATGAGATTTTTCACAACATCAGGAGTTCAACAGGTTTGTCTGCATTCAAATTTATTAAATTTGAAAATTTAAGTAAAATTGATAAGGAAAAGATAGAAGAAGCAATGATGGATATGTTAGTTTCATACAAGATGACACCATTAGAGATTGGGAATCTAGTCCCTTATGAACTAGAAAATAAGATTAATGAGAGATGGCATCATGTCATTATGACAAAAAGGAATATCAGAGAAGGAGCATTAGCTCAAATTATGCCTGACTTGACAAAGAAGCAAAGAGCTAAATTCATGGACCAATATAGGAATAGATTTGTTCCTAAATTAAGGGCTTATTATATACTGAAGAATGATGTTGAATGAGTTGTACAACAGAGCCAAAGGATATGGAAAATTATCTTTAGATTGATAGTGGACAAGAACAAAGATGAAGGCACATAAAAAAAAGTTGAGCTTGACAATAAAGAAGATATTGATGAGCTTGATAATGCTAAGGATGAAATGAATGATAATGTTGAGGATGAGATGAAGGATAAGGTTGAGGATGAGAAAATTGAAGATTTAGAAATTGATGAGGTTACACAAGGTTTGAATGCCGAGGAACAGGGTAAATAAATTGTCACAATTCCATATTCACCTACCGAGGCAAACCTTGAAGTCAATGAAGAAGGAGATAAGAGAAAAGAAGATCAAGCAGATAAGTCTGCATCATATATCTCTAAATCACATGAAGGAGGCACAGAGGAGACTCAAACTCTTGAGACCAAGGATAAACAAGAACCTAAGGAGAAAGAGGTCATTCAAGTATTAGTACAGTTACCTAATGTCACACTTCTTGTGTACACTAAGATCAAGAGTGCCGAAACACCTGAACAAAAGATAATTATTACTTAGAAGGAGTTAGTTTCAATCAACGGTGATACCAGTATCTTGAAATCTGAATAGAGACTGAGTAGAAGATCACCAGAGGCCAAGAAGAAGAAGTCACATAAGAAGAAAAATGACAAGTCTTTGAGCACTAAATTGACACTTGATGAAGTTATAGTAATTACAAAATAGGATACTTGCAAGATTTATTGAACATGAAGAGAAAGAAAGAGGAATTGAAAAGAGAACATCAACAGAAGTAAGTACTTCATGAGATAAAAGATATCTTTGTTGATGCATTTGAGTTTCAAGATCTAAATGAGAAGGCACCTATATTAGAACAATTAGTTCATATTGTTCAAAAGGTAAACAATGATGATATCGATGCAAATGATAATCTCATACAATGATCTAAGAGAAAGTTTGAGACCAAAGTACTTGAGAAAGTTGTAGCAAAGCTTACTAAGAAGCAGGTTGCACTTTATGATCCAGTAAGCAACCTAGAAGAAGTTATAGAAAATGGTCTCTCTTTGTACAAACAACTTTGTGATATAGAATTCTTTACAAAGGAGAATCAACAACTTATTGAGAAGCTACAATCAGATTTGATGTCAACAGGACACTCACTGAGCATGAATGAAAGTTCCAGCTCTATTCATTTTAACAGGTTTCCACATACCCAAGGTAGACTAGCCAAGATCATGGCTAATGATGGAAGAATAAGGGAAAATTTGACTTTGATTCAGACTATGTTGATACCTCATTTGGAGGTCATGCAAAAAGAGGTGAAAGTAGCAAAGGAACTTGTACAGAAAGATCCACCTCTAAATATTGTAGAGAGTTTGATTGATCTGGTTGTTGAGATAGAAATCAAACTGTAGGTTTTAGAATCTGTCAGAAGCAGTTGGGATAATGCATTGGCGATGATCTTACAGATTCACAAGCCATTTTTGGACAAGTATGGTATGATCCCTACAACCCCAGCAAACAAGAGTGACAAAAATAAGGGGGAAGTGTAATGAGATACAATCAAGGGTAAATAAAGGAGAAATAAGTATAAGGTATAATTTTTTTTTATTATGTGCATATGTTGTATATGTAGTGAAGTATTTATGAAGACCAAGTCATAATCCTAGGGGGAGTTCTAAATCTATTTGAGTACTATTTTTGAAAAGGAATGAAAATTTATGAAAAAGTGTTTTTGCTACTAATGTCAAAGGGGGAGATTGTTGATCTCCAAGTTTTTTTGTTTAATAGTGTCACACACTTAGTCATAATCAAGGCAAGTTGGTCGGTCATCACTGTAACTGAGCCATTTGACTAAGGCCGAGACTGAGCAGTAGTTACTACCGAGAAAGACAGAGGTCACTGAGTACTCAATAATTGCTGAGCAGAATGATTGTCAAGTTGAATAGAAGAGTTAGTACCGAGTGACAACATATGGTTATGCCGAGTGAGATAATATTGACCGAGCACCAAAGTTTACTTATGCCGAGTAAGACAATTTTTTGTATAGGTGTTTGGAATGCCTCAAACACCTAGGTAAACCATTTTGGTCGACTTCTATGAATCATTTAATGATCATTCACAGATATTTAATGCATTAATTACACTTTTTTTTATGAGCATGGATCCCTATGCAAGCCATGTAACCAATCAAAACTAGGGATGCCTACTCAGCAAAAGGTAATGAATCTAGATCATTGATCTTGATCTGAATGTTTCATATTTGATCTATATATAGGATGCTTCAAACCCTAATTTGTGTGTGGAAGAGTATGCATGTGGATGTAGATGTAAAGAGTAGAGATTAGATGTATATGCATGTTTTTCATATCTGAAGCATCGAATAGACAAAGTGACCGAGCAGAGCAGTGAAGAGAAAAAAATAAATATATCAGATTGAGAGATCAATTAAGAGTTGGAAAGAGGAGACTTGTTATCAGCATTTGTAGTGAAGACCGAAGGATCAGGTACTGATACATTCTAGCAAGTGAATCAGGGTAAATCTCTTAGTAGAGTGGTCCTAACAGGCCTTTGTAAATCTCTTAACTAAGTGCTTACTTAGTTGTAAGTTTTAAATCCTTTAACAAGGTAGATTGTATAATTTTGTAAGCTCTTAACAAGGCAGACCCCTCTAAGGGTAGATCATCAGAAGTGATCAAAATTTGTAGCCCTAATGGGCACACTTTATTAGTGCATTAGTGAAGATTTGTGGGTGTCATCCCCACCCCATTTTTACCTTAAAGGGTTTCTGGGTTACCAAATCTTTGTGTTATGTGTTCATTATGGATATGATTAGATGTTAGATCTATTACAACATTTTAGTGTATATTTATGAATACATGGTTGAATAAATTTTTTTTAGAAGTATAAAATTTTTATAGATCTGATTCACCCCCCCCCCCCCCCCCCCTCAGTTATTTATTTCCCATATTAGACTTCCAACAACTAATCTCCTTCCCAAATAAAAAGCTCCTCCACTTGTGCTCTTTCTCTCATCAATATTTACATCCCAATCTGCATTTGTATATGCTTGAAGATTAAAATCCCCTTTCCTTTCATACCATAATCCATAAGTTTCTATTCCTTTAATAAATTTGAATATCCTCTTAACTGCAATCATATGTGAATCCTTCATGTTAGATAAAATCTAGCAACTATTCCAACTGCATGTGCAATATTAGGCCTGTTGTGAAGAACATACTATAGCTTCCCAATAATTGGTATGCATAATGTTTTGTTTACTTCCTTAGATTCATCTCCTTTTGATAGTTTACAACTAGTTACCATAGGTGTACCAACAAGTCTTGAATCTTCCATTCCAAAAAAATTCAATATCTCCTTAATGTATTTAGACTAAGTTATGTAAATACCTTTTTACATCTGTTGTACTTGTAAACTAATAATGAATTTTATTTCTCCAATCATAGAAATCTCAAATTCTTTCCTCATTTCTTCAGAAAAATATTTACTAAGCAAATCATTTCCTCCAAAAATTATATAATCAACAAAAATTTCAGCAACCAACACTTTGTTTTCACTTTCATGTTTCAAATACACATTACTGTTATCACTAGTTCTTTCAAATCTAATCTTAACTAGATAAGCATGTAATCTTTCATACCATGTTCTCGGTGCTTGCTTCAAACCATAGTATGCTTTATGTAATCTGAAAGCCAAATCCTTACCTTGTTTAGTAGCAAATCCTTCAAGTTGTTCAATATAGACTTCTTCCTCTAATATTTCATTTAGAAATGTTGATCTAACATCCATTTGATAAACCTTAAATCATTTATATGTTGCGTAAGCCAGTAATATCCCGACTCTTTCCAATCTAGCGACAGGTGAAAAATTCTCTCCATAATCTATTCATTCTTCCTATTTATAAGCTTTGCAAACCAATCATAAGTGCTCAAACAATGCTCAGAAATGACTAAGTAACCATACTTAAAGCTCGCAGTGTACTTTTGACGCATTTCCCAATACATTTCAAAAGGATGTTTATTCCCAACCATGAATTTCTAGGTATAGGAAAGGTTATTGAGAGGGGGGGTGAATCAATAATCTCAAACTTAACCTTAAATCACAATCCCAAATCTTGTCTTAACAGATTTACCGATTACAACTTAATTAACCTATAATAGTGTTATTGGTTACCACAACATTAAACATCCATGCAACATAAAGGAAACATTTAGACAACATTAACACCAGTATTTATCACATGGAAACCCAATTAGGGAAAAAACCACAATGTGAGATCAGTGCTGACAAATAGTTGTACTCTTGTCAAATACGCCCGATTAAGAGCTTGCTTGGTTAAGGGTTACAAAAGTATTGTTAAATGTTTCCCAATTATGGGATTTACCTAGAGATTTGTTAAAGTCTTTACCCTGTTAGGAGTAACCTGGTTAGAGTATTTTAGACACTCTTTTGAGAATGACACCCTATTAAAGGATTTACAATAGATCTATTAGGGTCACCCAATTAAGGGATTTTACTGTCCCAATTATTAGAGAGTAATAAAGAATACAATGATCTATAGTTTGCACTAATTCTGCTATATATCATATCCAATAAATTTCCTTAACACAATAACATACCCTTCCAATCTTGTGATCCTGTTTTGTGATTGCAACAATCCTTCACTGATTAGTTCCTTCGTTCCACCGATATCATGTCATCTTCTTCATCACGATACCAAACTTCTTCTTGTCTCTTCCTTAAGTAAATAGTCTTTAATCATCAAAAACCTAAACCTAGATCCAACGATCATAAATTTATCATCTTATTAAATTTTTTTCTTGTTCTTCCTTCTTGTCGGTTGCATCATGATTTTCCCTTTTAACCGATAGTTGTCGGCCTCCAATAGCTAATCTCTTTATGCTGATAATTCATCCTGTTTGCCGATAGTTAATACTTTTCTATTTAACATAAATGAAAAACACTATAACTGATCTAACCTTTTCATCTACTTAACTTCCTTATCAACTAGAGAAGTTTTGCCAACAATATCTCCATATGCCAACAAAATTTCCAGATGATCAGATTGTGTTACTTTTCAGACCTTCAAACCAAGTATGTAGCTTCCACACATATCCTTGTACTCGTATCTAACCTCACATCATCTAAATCTGTAGCTGAGGGGCTAGATAATAGACTGTTAAATTTCTCCAAAGCTCCCCCTAAGTCCATGCTTGGTCATTTAGGATGATGTGGCAATAGTAACATCGGGTGAAGATCCAGTAGCATCTACCGACTCTCCCCAATCCTTAGACTCACTTTGATTCTTTAATCTCCATACCTTATTACTATCCTTGTTTCCCTCTAAAAATGTTTTATTAAACTCATTTATATACTTAGCCATACTCTTACCAACATCACCAATGTTCATCTTTATCATCGTAGTTGTTTTCTTGTTATTCGTTGGTCCATTGAATCTAAAAAAAATTGACATGTCCTTGATAATTGCATTTATAACATGTAGGTGGTGGTCTATTCTGATTAAATTGCAATATGCAATTTCTTACAATGTGCCCAAAGTTGTTGCACTTATAACATGTGATCTTAGCTGCTCTGTAATCTTGTTTCTTTGATGATTGATCAAGTTTTCTACATTCTTCCTTCTTGTGCCCATATTCTTAGAAATTGAAACAATAACCAGTAAAGGACTTATAAGGATTCTTACCTCTGCAATCCCTCTTCATGTGACCAATTTTTTTGCATCTAAATCATCTTCCTTTGAAAGGTCTAGTTTTCACATTAGGTTCCTCTTGCTGATTAGGTTCCTCATTTGTTTTTCCTACAAATTGTCTTTCTTGAGATTTAGAGCATTCAACTACATCAAAACCAACTCCAGTCTTATCACCTTTAGGCTTTTTTTGTTCAAGTTATTCATCAAGCTTATTGTTGCTCGCATGAAGTTTCTCTATGTGATTATTTTCCTTAAAAACTTATCCCTTAATGATGTGGTTATATTTCTCCAATTCCTGATAATTGTGTAACCATCAAGTTCAAACTATTTTTTTCCCATATGCACATTAGCACTCTTTAAGGCTTCATCAAGTTTTCTCTTCTCATCTTTCTCTCGCTAAATTAACTTAGCCAATTGCTAAGTAGTGAGTTCACATTCATGCTTCAGTGCTTCCTTTTCCTATTCAAGTTTTTCAATCAGGTCAGATGAATCATTCTCAGGTTCCTTTATCTTCTTAACATGTTCCTGATTTTTGTTCCTTAAAAGTTTAAGTTTCTCCTTAAGCCTCTTTATGTAATCTTCAGCTCTTCTCATTTTGAATTTTAATTCCACATTATCAGTATTAGCCTTATCTAGGTCTTCAAGTACTACTTCAACATTTTCTTTGAAACTGCTTGAATCCATCAAGATCTCCCTCAATTTCTTAGGATTTCTCTCTGAGGGCCTCATGCTCTGATATCAATTGTTAGGAATAATACAATTGAGAGGGGCGGTGAATCAATTGTATGCCACATATTTAATTTTTAAAATTTAAACCGGTTACTTAATGAAAATATAAACACTTCAAGAACAACACCATAACACAAGTATTTGTTGTAGAGGAAAATCTTGTTAAGGTAAAAACCCTGATGGGAATTAGCACCAACAAATAATGCACTAGAAACCTTGTATCCCTGTTAGGAGATCTAGCCCTGTTAGGAGCTGATTTTACATCCAGTACACGTCCATGTTAAAGGACAGACACTTTTAGGATTTGAATTAAATTATGATATCACTTCCCAAGCACACTTCCCAAAGTGAAGGTTAAATCCCCCTTCTAAAGGTTAAACCCACCTTCTAGATTCATTGTTCAAAGAGAAGCATAAAAGTATACTTATAACAGTGAACCCACTGATAGAAACTTACTTTGCCTATACAGTTCCAATCAAGTGCAATAAAAACATAATCATTGCTCTACATCCAACAGAACTTGCATCCACATGCTCACAACATCTAATACATCACATCCATACATTTACACATCAAGACGCTACTTTCCTTTATACAAGTTACAATAATAAATTAGGTTGGCATGTTAAGAATTATCGAATGCACATACAATTACATAGATCCTTGCTAAGATATACATGGTACCTTACACAAGTAATTAAAAAATATAAATCATCAGTTGTGTGACAAGATCCATAATTCATGTTCGCTAATCATTAAACACGTTACATCCCTATGGTCAGCCCCAAATAGGTCTTCGCTAGTCCACATGCCTTAGATAACATCATCAAGAATCCAGTGACCCAAGAATCACTAATAATGTTCTCCCATGTATCTTATATAATTCCTTAAGCTCGCATACCATGACCCATGCTCACATCCAAGTTATTCCAAAAACTCAGAGACCATCTCTTTCATAATCCTTTGTCACTAATTTGTAACCACTCTTCACCAAAATAGCTATAAAGAATGCAAATAACAACATAATATCCAGTGACCTTAGACGTAAGGTATATACACTCATGCCTCAATACAGATCTATGCTTGCATACTCTCACATGTTGTACACTATTCGTACACATATGTCAATCTTGCATGTACCTGTGATAACCAGTCTTACTAAAACTTCTAATGCATCCAACTGAAACATATGTTGACATCAGTGAAAAAACATGAATTTCAACACCTCAAACAAAAATAATTCCAAAAAATACATCATGAAATGCAAAATCCTATTGAGAATCAAATTCAGAAAATGTTAGTGAGATCAAAAATTTAGGAAGAAAGAAAAGATGAAAATAATAAATAAATCAAGGAAGAAAGATCTGCAAGTCATGATAAGATTCACAATCATGAAAGGCTTGATGATACACAATTTGTGAACAATGGAAGTATGAGATTAGTTAAAGGAAATTCCAAGACAGAGCATTAGGAGAAAAAAGGGAGAATTATGGAAGATCACATTTTCTTGATTTATGAGGTTGAGTTCAGAGAGGTATGTAAAGCTTGCACAGATGATCAATGGATTAGATCCATGGAAGAAGAGCTAAGAATTGCAAACGAGTATAAGGAAAATCTCAAGATATATTTAGCCAAGATTGAAGCACTGCTAATTCAGGGGAGGTCAATAGACATCAATGGTATTGGGATAGAGAAAGAAATAAATTGCAAAAAAGGATATTTTTTCTTTAAATGTAGAAGGGATGATCATGATCCAAGCATATGATGTAGTACGAGGAAGAAAACTAGTATTGTTAAAAGGGATAAGGTTAGGTATTTTGCATGCAATAAATTTGGTCACATTTTTAGTCAATCCACTACAAAGAATAAAGAAAGGAACAAAAGATTGCTTGATAAATTAGGTGCAACTTATCTGAACTTACTACTAAGAATTGCAGAGGCAAGAAGGTGAACAATGGTGACACTAAGGAAACAAACAAGAACATGCAGAAGAATGATCAGAGAAGAAAGAAAGAAGAGGACAATAAAGTTAAATATGATTAGAGGAAGGAAAATGGAAAATTGAAATATGAAGAGGAATAGAAGCACAAGAAGAGGACAAGAAGAAGTAAGAACAAGGATACTAAAAAAAGGGGATCTACTTATGTGATTCCCGAAGGCAAGTCAAGAGGACTTTCTCTTCCTAAAAATAGCTAAGATGAAGAATAATACATCAATCCAAAGGATTTCATGGAGATACCATTCAAGTTGTATTAATTCATGGGGGATTCTACTCGGGTGGGGGGTAATAGGCATGGTAAAAGGATTGGTCAGATCTAAAGTTGAGTGTTTGTAGAAAGTCACAAGGAATTGCGGAAAGAAGTAAGTTAAGTGGACAATGTTTGATCAGAAATTGGATGTGTTTAGTGGATCATAGATGTGTTGGAAATATATTATAGGCTAGGTGACTGAGAGGGGGGGGGGGTGAATCAGGATCTAATAAAACTTCTTTACTTTTATCCTCTATTAGATTGTCTAATCTAATTGCATGCATGGAACAAAAAAGCAATAAACATTCATAACACTTGACACAAGATTTGGTTACCCAAAAACCTTCCAAATAGAAAGTAAAACTAGGGTGGGAATGATACCAACAAGATTTAGAACTATAGTAATAAAGTTGGCATGTTAAGGCTTACAATTAACCACTTATGATGATCTGCCCTATTAGGAGAAATAAGGACTGTTAGGTCCACCTTGTGAAAGGATTTATATAATACAATTGAGTATCCACTCTGTTAGAAGACTTGTGAAGGACAGTTAGGTTCACCATGTTAAAGGATTTGACTGATACACCTGTTAGGATGAACCAGTGAATGATATGCTATGCAACTATGATTTTCCAAATAAGATATTTTGATATAGTACTGATCACGTGAATGTGATAGATGAGTCTCTAATGTTCCTTTATACTGTTGTAGCCTTCTAATCAATCTGCTTCTTCATATTCACATCTAAACATATATTCAATGTTGTTGTAATGTTTGATGTCTTATTTGGATAAAAAAAGTGTCTCACATATATACCTATCCAAATCAATTACCTCCATGAGTCGGCTACTATCATATCAAAAAGTATCAAACAATATTTACCAAGTCAGCTCATTGCTGATACTCGGGTCCAGTAATCCACTCGGGTGGTATATTGACACTCGGGAAACACAGTGAACTTGGAAACTCTAGCACTCAGTTGACACTGGGTGCTTGGTCCACATTGATCACTCAGAGATTGTATGCAACTTGGATAACACTGGCAACTCAGTGTAGACATCTAAAATCGTCCTTATATTAATTTAATTAATATTTCCATAACATCGTAGTTAATTTTAATTAATTATATTTGTTATATTCTTCTATCTATTTAATTAAATATGATTCACTTTCCTTAGTATTTGAG
>MU217870.1:727882-742445 GCA_018584345.1 Thuja plicata | reverse complement strand
CTCATAGATAATGGCTTTCTTCATTTACTTGCACTATTAAATCCTCCATGTTAGCAATGGTCAGGTTTTTGGCTCTCGTTCTGAGGGTACACTTCAACAATCACATCTAATTAGGAGGCAACAGGTCGCTTCAATCGCATTTGCAGGACAAACAATTCATGTTTGTCTTTGTAAATCCATCGATTGTGTAAGTACTATGTTGCGTTTGTGTTGAATTAAGAGGTCCACATTCAACATACAACACTTTGCATCCATACTTCACTCATGTAATTAAAGGGGTGCTCTTTTTCCCAATCAGTCATTATTTTTCATTTAAAACATACAAAGGGGAAAACAATAACTCAATTTTTTATTTCAAAGACCTAATTTGGAGGAAATTAAAATTTAGGAAGAATGGGTAGTTTTGTAGTCCACCCAAACATGAATTTAGCAAAAAAACGAAATGATATATATTTAATCATGGGATTAATATGAATTATTTTGGAAAATAATTAGTGATCCATTTAAAGATTTTATCCTATAACTTTATAGGAAATCTATGCAATGAAATCCATATAGAAGAAACATTGAAGGATTCTTTTGAGGGGTCAAAACTAGGAAACATTTTTTGAGGACGAAGTTTTCTTTACCCTGAAACTAAAGTCCCCTTAAAAAATACTATGGATGTCCTCTTCACAAGAAAAAGAAAAGTAAAAGAATGCACTGTACATTGTAGCAATTTCCAATTAGCCTTTGATATGTATTTCTTTAAAGCCAAGGATCTATTTAAATTAATTTTTGATGAGGTCCCATAGGTTTACCAATCAATGACATTTACATCATAGAAACTATTGGACTCTCCAATTGATTTCCCAAAAACTACTAAGAAGTAGCCATGTTCTATTTATAGGTCTTTGGATCAGTGTCCTATGAACAAGGCTTTAACATCCTTCTTCATTTCAGGCTTTGCTAGACCTAGGTGGTTGCACCTCACAATATTAAAAATATTGACACTATTGACAACAAACATTGTGCGACAATCAAATATACTCAAAGAATTAACCAAAGTGCTTATGATATCATCATCAGATTGGCTTTATCTTTGATTGTTCTATCACTAAAAATGCAATTGAGGATGAAAATTAAACTAATCCTACTCCTAGAAAAGAAAAGTAAAGTTGATTTTGATTTTATATTGTGTCCCTCAACCATATCCATTCAAGCATCCTAGATCAGTGTCAAATCCATTGGGTTACAAAATTAAATGAAATAAATTGTATTCATTCTTCCTCAACAATATAAACATAGCTCAGAATTCCACACTCTCTCAATGCCTTGTATTAATACTGAAAATGTATTTCCATTAAATTCTACTTATAGATCCACATCATACTCTCAGATCCATTGTTAATAATCCCAACCATTTTAATTCTCTCATTGAAAGAAAGCTGAAAATAGCTAACACAAACCCCATAACAATAGATTGGAAAACCCTAATATGCTTCACATATTGAATTCATGTGAAATATGTGAGTACATTTTTGACACAACAAAATGATAATATATGAAATCTCTTGATTATAAATTTCTATTTTATCTAAAATCATACAACTTAAGGCATTCTATCTTTTACTCCTTAAAACCTGATACTATTCTATTATGCTCACTAGATAACATTTCAGAAGAAGATGAAATTGGTTCTAGAATTTTATTTACAAAAAATAGAGAATGAAAACAATCTTCAGATAAAATCTCAAAGAAAAACAAGATTACAAGAAAAAAATATTCCTTCAAGTAACTATATCATCTCTAAGAAAGGAAAGACTCCTGCAAGCTTTTCTAAATAAAACTATATAACCAAGGAATGAAATCAAATCCTGTATAAGATAGATCATGGCTTGGGAACATAGGTGATGTGTTACTTATCCAACTGGATTAAAAAAACAACTAAAGAATGAGAGAATATTTTTTTGGGATGCAAAAACCAAAGCACTTGACAATATCCTCAACATCTTCAACTATATCTAATTTCAATTTGGTTCCATAAAATATTTGTGGTTATACTGAACTAGGAAAGGTTCCTATCTATAGATAATCAAATAAAAAATTGAATTTTTCATGTGGCCTTATCATCATCTACATGCATTGGTAGTAAAAAACTAGAATTTCAAAATTGTGGACCTTTTTTGTTAATTCCTCTTCTTCTTCAAATGCTCTTCTTCCCACTCAACCACTTCCAATTCACTAGGCCACTGAAATGTTTGTATTTTTTCAATCTATTGGACAAATTCTCTCCACTTTGAATCCAATGTGGCTCTCTCATATATGATAAATTTATCATATCCAACATCAAAAATTAATACCTTTCCTAGTGGGCTATTGAAATGGTCCATCTAAACTTCTCCACCATTATCAATCATAATTGTTACCACAAGAACAATGAGGTCAAATTCACTCTTCCATCTCTTGAAGTCTTTTACTTTCTTCTCCTTATCGACAATTTATGGAAAGAGTGGATCCTCCAAGTCATGCAATGACATAATCTTCACCTTAATCAAGTTTTTCTTTCCTTAAAAGAGTGGTAACAGTGATATGACTGCATCCATCATTTCTTTTATCTCTACAAAAATATTAGGAAGATTTTCATATTGGGAACTTATCCATCATAATATATGGGATACCATCTTTCATATAAGGGTTTAAAAGAGGGATAAACCCTAAACACAACTTCTCTAATTACAACAAGGACTAATATATTGCATGAACTACATCATCCTTTATTTTAATTCTATAAATCATATAACCTGGAACTTATTTCAAGGTATTAATACCTCTTTCCAAATCCAAGACCTTGGCCTCTTTCACATCCTCTTTCAGCTATTCACTCCTCCCTGCATAATTATCATTTTTTCTAGGGCTTATTTGGAAGGAAGAGATCCTTTTTGTGTTGGTTGTACTAAAATTATTTCTATGAATTGCTATGATTGTGATGTTGATAGAATAATCATAGTATATTTTGAAAGATATTCCCTTAAGAAAGCATTCTCAATATACACTATATTATAGTTTTTTACTAGTCTCACATGTGCCTCCTCAAACTACCAAAGCTTATATTCATTCTTTTTTTATAGTATCCTGAGAGAACATGGTTGCATGAAGTGTAAGTGTCCCTACCTCAAGTTCTAAAGTGTTCTTCAAAGTTTTTACTAAGACAGTGCCTCTTCTTTCCTCTACCAACTCCATCATTACAAGTTTATGATTTTTTGGGGCCAATGCCCATATTGCAAGTGTTCATGATTTTGGATTAAATCCAAATCCTGATATGGCTTCTCCCAATTCAATTTTTGAAGTAAATACTAGATCCTTCTGACTTCTTACTATATCAAGAAAGAAATGTTTTTGCTAGTCCTATCTAGGTAGAAAAATCATTCCACTTTATCTAGCCATCTTCCTTGCATCTTCTACAAATACATTAATATAATAAAAGTTATCTTTTTGAAGGGTAGAAATAGAAACATGATCATGTTGCTCAGGGTCAGTTCATTTCTTGTTATGTTCTACCTTTTCCTAATATTCCTTTCCTTTAAGCTTAAGCCAAAAACCTTTAAAATTTGAAGATTGAAAAAATTCATCATCATTTATGAATTGGGTTGTTGCAATCAGTCTTTCATCACTATATTTATTCAAGGGTACATCTTTATATACACTAATGTTTTCACGAAGAATCTCATTGAGTTGTGCAAGTTCCTAGTAGGTTGATCAACTTCAACATCATTTCCTTCCCCTCTCTTATAAACGTCCTCAGGGTGTACAAAGTAATCCACAATAGGTGCAACACTGTTGTTTTTAGCTATTGGCTCATGAGTGGGGCTTTCCCTATGTACTGAAATATCATCATTTTGTTCTTGAATACCAACCCATTTTAACTTATTTTTTTGTTGAGGGCATGTACCTTGGTTTTGGACCTCCAATATGGGGATTTACCATATATGTTATCATAATTTTCAATCATCATGTTTATCCTCTTAAGAGGATCTAAGTCTGCATAGAAACCTTTGAAATTTGGATCCACATCCCTTCTTTATTCTTCAAATCTTATGAGTTTTTTCCACTTCCTCTATTGGATTTGGGGTTTTGATTGAAAATTTATAACATCTTCTTCATATGAAACCTCATGGGGATAAACATGATTCTTTACTAAAACATGTTTGAATACAAGGCAAATGAAGCCCGAAGGATCACAAAACATATATGGTGCAGTTTCCAATCTATAAAATTTCAAATAGTTATTCAAAGGCTCAATGGCCTTGCGCCCAATACTGAACTCAAATATTTATATAACCCATGGAAATAAAGTACCCCTTTTCTATCTAATCAAATACTCCTTTCTACCCATACATTTACCAGATAACTCAATGGAAGCAAGTCTAAAGGGCACAAATGTTGGTATCACATGAGAGAGTTGGGGGAAACCATAGATCCTAATAATTTTAGCTTCATCATTATAGTACCAATCCCACCAATCATGTTCCAACCCCTAAACTGATAACATATATTTTTTTCTTAACAAAAATTTCATTAGCTCAGGCAAACATTTTAAATTTAATTCCTCCTATAACAAAAATTTTATCAGGTGAGACAAATTGTAGAAAAGGATATAACTAGCCTTGGGACAATTCATATCCAACACATGAGTCCAAAATTGTATGGGAGCTCTATTACCATTTTCATCAAACCCTTGAAACTTTCATCTCTTATCAAACAAGTCATGGTTGAAATAGAACATCAAATGATATAAGTGGGCATAAAATTATGAAGCTAATTGACATAGGGTTACTCTTTATTTTTATCAACCCTTGATGTATCCCTTTCTCAATGTATGTCAGAAAATCATAATCAACATTCACTTAAGAATATTGGATAAACATGGTCATAAATATTATCCCTATAGGTATCTAATCAACTACATCTTTCCCTAATATTTTGCATAGTGCACAGTATGTGTATTGTAAATAATACTCAAAATTTTCAAAACTGAAAGGCTCTTTTTCTAGGTTAAAAATAGGGGCAAGCTTGGTTTTGAACCCTTTGAGTCTGAATCTAATAATTTTTTACCTGCCTCAGGGTACCCTTATGGGTTTTATAGACCTCTTCTTCTCTTTCTAGATCAATGTATGTAATAGTAGCCCCAAAAATCATGAAAGCCTCAAATATGCTTCTCCTACCCATAATCAACATGGCTCTTCCATCGCATCTCCTTATAGTTCTAGATGAAAGGCTATATGTCCTAGCCAAAACCCTCAAAAACTTAACATCTACAAATACATCAGTGACTATGAGCTTACCCAAATTTAAGTTCCATGGGTTACACATAGGTGGGAGTTTTATACGATTCTAGTAGAAAATATGAAAATATCCCACTCAGAAGAAGGTATACCAGCATGTTTTAGGTATAGGAAAGGTTACTGAGGGGGGTGAATCAGTAATTAACAACTTAACCTTAAATCACAGTCCCAAATCTTCTTCAAATAGATCTACCGATTACAACTTAGTTAACCTATAATAGTGTTATCAATTACCATAACATTAAAAATCCATGCAACATAAAGTAAACATTCAGACAACATTAACACTATTATTTATCACATGGAAACCTAATTAGGAAAAAAACCACGGTGTGATTTCATTTCCCACAAATAGTTTTACTCTTCTAAAATATGCCTGATTAAGAGTTTGCCCAGTTAAGGGTTACAAAATCACTGTTAAATGCTAGCCAGTTATGGAATGTACCTAGAGACCTGTTAAAGTCTTTACCATATTAGGAGTAACCTAGTTAAAGGATTTTAGACACTCTCATGAGAAAGACACCCTATTAAATGATTTATAATAGACCTGTGAGGGTCACCCGATTAAGGGATTTTATTGTCATAATTGTTAGAGAGTAACATCCTATAAAATGATATGTAGTTTGCACTAACTCTGCTATATCAGATCCAATCAAGCTCCTTAACACAATAACATACAATTCCAATCCTTTGTATTCTCTTCTATGATTGCAACAATCCTTCACTAATTAGTTCCTTTGTTCCACCGATATCTTGTCTTCCACTTCACCACGATAACAAACTTCTTCTTGTCTCTTCCTTAAATAATTAATCTTTAATCATAAAAAACCTAAACCTAGATCCAATTATTTTAACTTCATCATCTTATTAAATCATTTTCTTGTTCTTCTTTCTTTTTGGCTACAACGTGGTTTTCCTTTTAAACAATAGTTGTCGGCTTCCAATAGCTAACCAACTTATGTCAATAAGTCATCATGTTTATTGATAGTTAATACTTTTCTATTTGACATCAATGAAAAACATTATAACTGATCTAACATTTTCATCTACTTAACTTCCTTATCAACTAGAGAAGTTATGCCAACAATCTCTCCATATGCCAACAATCTTCCCCTTTAGCATTGATGGAAAACTTCTAGCGATACACCATTGTTTGTACCTTTCTCTGTACTGATCTTCATTCTATCCTTTATTCTATATTCTTCCATATTCATATTACTCCCCCTTTGACAATAATTTCAATGGTGATCAACCTTATTGTACTGTCTTCTGATTTTCTATATATTCTGGTCTGATTTCTTTTTCCTTTCGCTTGCCTAGATTGCTCCCCCATAGAGTAGTCCACATGTACATCAATTTATACTTAAGATATTATGTTAAAATGTTATGAACTGATGCATACTACATCTATGTTTACTTGATTTTTGATAGGGTTAGGACATTTAGTTTACCTCTTAGATATTCAAATCTCTCCTTAGGTAGTGGTTTAGGAATATATCAGCAGCTTGTTTCTTTATAGGAATGTACTCTAATCTTACCTCTTTGTCATGTACCTGCTCCCTTAGAAAATGATACTTTAGAGCTATATGCTTGGTCTTTGAGAGAATTACCGGGTTGTTTGATATATTAATGGAACTTGTATTGTCACAATGTATAACAATAGGTTCTTCAACTTTCTCATGTATTCCTTCTAATATTTTTTTATCCATAACACTGCTGACAGTTAATGGCAGTAACAACATACTCATCTTCAGCTGTAGATTGTGAAATGCAATTCTTCTTCTTGCTTGTCCATGACACTAATATGCTTCCCAAATAAAAAGATCTTCCATTTGTGCTCTTTCTCTCATCAATATTTCTATCCCAATCTGTGTTTCTATATGCTTGAAGATTAAAATCTACTTTCCTTTCATACCATAATCCATAATTATTTGTTCCTTTAATATATTTGAATATCCTCTTAGCTACAATCATATGTGAATCCTTAGGGTCAGATAAAAATCTAGCAACTATTCCAACTGCATGTGCAATATCAGGTCTATTGTGAAAAACATATTGTAGATTTCCAATCATTGATTTGTATAATGCTTCATTTACTTCCTTAGAATCATCTTCTTTTGATAGTTTACAACCAATTACCATAGGTGTAGCGACATGTCTTGAATCTTTCATTCCAAAAATTTTCTATATCTCCTTAATGTATTTAGACTGAGTTATATAAATACCTTTTGCATCTTTTGTACTTGTAAATAAATAAATAATTTTATTTCTCCAATCATAGACATCTCAAATTATTTCCTCATTTCTTCAGCAAAAGGTTTACTAAGAAAATAATTTCCTCCAAAAATAATAGCATCAACAAAAATTTCAGCAATCAACACTTTGTCTTCACTTTCTATTTTCAAATACACATTACTATTATAAGGTTCTTTCAAATCCAATCTTAACTAGATAAGAATGTAATCTTTCATACCATGCTCTCAGTGCTTGCTTAAAACCATATAATGCTTTATGCAATCTACAAACAAAATCCTTACCTTGTTCAGAAAAAAATCCTTTAGGTTGTTCAATATAGACTTCTTCCTCTAATATTCCATTCAGAAATGTTGATTTAACATCCATTTGATAAACTTTAAATCCTTTATACACTGTGTAAGCCAGTAATATTCATACTCCTTCCAATCTAGCAAGAAGTGCAAAAGTCTCTCCATAATCTAGTCCTTCCTATGCATAGCCTTTGCAAAAAAAAATTTCTTTGTTTCTTATTACTTCGCCATTCTCATTAAGTTTGTTCCCGAAAACCCACTTTGTTCCTATAACATTTTTATCTTTAGGTCTGGGTGCTAATGACCATGTTTTATTCTTCTCAATCTGTTCAATCTCTTCTCTCATTGCCTCTATCCAGTCTTCATCTTTTAGTGCATCTTTTACCATTCTCAGTTCCATCTTCGATAGTAGACATGTAGTATTCTTATCTCTTAATTTACTTTTGGTTAATATTCCATTACTCATATCTCCAATTATATCTATCAATATGTGATTAATCTTTATATTTCTTGGTGTTAGAGGTTCCACATTCTAAATTTATTCATTTTTGTTATTTTTTTTACCTAGTGGTGTTGTTATCAATTGGGTGTTATCGGTACCTGTACTCATTTGATTTGTTTCTAACTTTTCAGGTTCAAAGTAAATCAATTCATAGTATCCTTCTAGTTTTTTTCACTATTCTCTTTGTTATGTTCTAAAAATTCATTAATATTTACATTTACACTTTCAATTATCTTATTTTTCCTTTTATTCTAACACTTGAATGTTTTACTTTTAGTAGAGTATCCTATAAATATTCCTTCATCACTTTTACTATCAAACTTTCCATTTCTATCATCTTTCTTAATATAACACTTGCTTCCAAATATTCTAAAATAACTAACATTGGGTGTTCAACCATACCAGATTTCATAAGTTGTCTTATTTTCTCCTTCCTTGAGTTGTACCTGATTCAGTGTGTACATGGTAGTACTAACAACTTCTCTCCATAATTTTTGTGCAACTCCTCTTTGGTTTAGCAGTGTTCTAGCGCATTCTACAATAGATTTATTGCTTTTTTCTGCAATTCCATTTTTTTGAGGCGTTCTTGGTGCAGTCAATTGTCTTTTGATTCCATGTTCTTCACAATACTCATTGAATTCATTAGAAGTAAATTCACAACCTCTATCTGATCTAAGACATTTCAAAGTTTTTCTAGTTTCATTTTCAACTCTAGCTTTATACATTTTAAACATATGAAAAACATCTGATTTAACTTTTAGAAATATTACCGACATTATCCTTGGGTAGTCATTGACAAACAATATAAAAGTATTTGTCTCCATGATATCTCTTTGTACTTATAGGTCCACACAAATCTGTGTGTACTGAGTCTAAGATATTTTCTATAGAGTAGGCCTTTCTTGAGAAACTTGAACTAGTCATCTTACCTAACTGGCATTCTTTACATACTGCATTTTCTATCTTATTCAGTATTGGTATACCTCTAACACTTTTCTTCTTGATAACCTTTACCAAATTATCAAAGTTCACATGACACAATCTCTTATGCCATGCCCATATGTATTCTACCTCAGCAATCAAACAATGACCAATTGTAGTATTCAGTTTAAAAAGATTACCTTTTGTTTGTTCACTAGTAGTAATCAGTTTTCCAGTCTTCTCAAATATTTTGCATTTTCTATTACTAAACTCAAATTTGAATCCTTTTTTATTCAACTAAGACATGCTTGACAGACTATATCTCAATCCATCTGCCTAGTAAACATCATTACAAGTAATATCATCACTTAAAGCAATAGTACATTTACCTCTGATCATGCAAGGAGAACCATTTCCAAATCCAATTGAACCTCATTCACATTGTTCCATGGTTATGAATTTATCCTTATCTCTAGTCATATGGTGTGTATGGCTATTGTCAATGATCCAATCATTGTTGAAATTCACACTAGAGATCAAATCTTTATCTTCACCGATACCAGCATTTTCGGTAGAGGGATCTTCTTTTATAGAAACAAACACTACTTCTTCATCATTATCATCTCCATCGGTATTATAATAATTTTCTTCTTCTTCAGCGATGTAACGTAGTTTTTTTTCTCTTCTAAGTGAAATCCTTGTACTTCTTATATTTATTTTTCTCTTCTCCATCATATTCAATTTTGATTTGTTAGGACATCAATGTGCAAAGTGACCAATTTGTCTACATTTTCAGCATGCAATAGGACTTTTCCCTTTGTATCTTCCTCTATCTTTAGGAAATCTCCTAGAAATCAATGCTTTGTGTTCTTCCAAGTCTTTCTCCTCAGCTACTAATCCTTCATATTCACTAGAGTCATAAACAACAATTTTTCCTTTTCTAAATGATCCAATGTTAGTAGTAGCTTGAAATACAACTTCAATAGTAGGTTGGCTATTGTCAAAATTACTTAATTCAAACGATGTAAGCCTACCAATAAGTGAATCAATTATGATCTTAGTCTTATGAATTGTCCTTAGCTCTTGTATAGAAGAAACTCTAATAGCATACATGTGTGGAATCATTCTGAGCATTTTACTTACAACATCATTTTCTTCCATCTTTCCACCGGCTGCTTTAATAGATGTGGCGATCTCTTTTACCCTGGTTCCATATTTTGCAATAGTTTCTTATTCGTGCATTTTCATTTCATCGTATTTTCCTTTCAGTCCATCAACCTTTTCCTGTAAGATATGTTCATCTCCACCATGTACTTGTACTATCTTATCCCAAATCTTCTTGGCTAAAGGTAGATCTTGTATACCAACATACTAAGAGTTGTGTAAGGCGCTTGCAAGCTCTATCATTACAGAGTTATGAATCAGCTTCTCTTTCTTCTCTGCTTTGGTAAGTATATCGCTAGGTTGTACATATTCATTGATGAGAAAATCCACTACATTATCTGAGATTCCTGAAATGTAAAATCGCATCCTACTTTCCCATATTCCAAAGTCATCTGCATTCTTATTAAACTTAGGTGTGTCCTTCCTATACATCTTGAGAGCTTAGCCCTAAGAGGTTAAGCTTCCAAATTAGGGAACCAATTCTCTGATACCAATTGTAGGTATAGGAAAGGTTATTGAGAGGGGGGGTGAATTAGTAATTACCAACTTAACCTTAAATCATTGTCACAAATATTATTCAAATAGATTTACCGATTACAGCTTAGTTAACCTATAACAGTGTTATCGGTTACCACAACATTAAACATCCATGTAACATAAAGTAAACATTCAGACAACAGTAAGACCAGTATTTATCATGTGGAAACTTGATTCGTAAAAAAGTCATGTTGTGAGATTAGTGCCCACAAATAGTTGTAATCTTCTGAAATACACCTGATTAAGAGCTTGTCCAGTTAAGGGTTACAAAAGCACAGTTAAATGCTACCCAGTTATGGGGTTTACCTAGAGACCTGTTAAAGTACTTACCCTGTTAGGAGTAACCCAGTTAGAGGATTTTAGACAGTCTTTTGAGAATGACACCATGTTAAAGGATTTAAAATAGACCTATTAGGGTCACCCGATTAATGGATTTTACTGTCACAATTGTTAAAGAGTAACAACCTATAAAATGGTCTATAATTTGCACTAACTCTACTATATCAGATCCAGTAAAGTTCCTTAACACAATAACATACCATTCCAATCCTTTGTATTCTCTTCTATGATCACAACAATCTATCACTGATTAGTTCCTCTATTCCACCGATATCCTGTCATCCACTTTGTCATGATACCAAACTTCTTCTTGTCTCTTCCTTAAATAAATAATCTTGAATCATCAAAAACCTAAACCTAGATCGAATGATCATAACTTCATCATCTTATTAAATTTTTTTCCTGTTCTTCCTTCTTTTTGGTTGCGATGTGATTTTCCTTTTAACCGATAGTTGTGGGCTTCCAATAGCTAACCTCCTTATGCTGATAAATCATCTTGTTTGTCAATAGTTAATACTTTGCTATTTGACATCAATGATTAACATTATAACTAATCTAAAATTTTCATCTACTTAACTTCCTTATCAACTAGAGTAGTTATGATCTGAATTATGAATCAGATTACAATACCTAGTGTGATACATGTGGTATTGTCAAATCCAATATAAAAACCAGAAGATTAACAACATAATTGCAAGCCAAAAGTGATCCATTCCATTTGAAATTGGAGTTTATACAAAGCTGATGGATCCCAAGGGTCACTAGATCCTCTTGGAAACAAAATGAAGAGTCCTCATAATGTTTATTACAAATAAACTAATAAAAATTTTCAAAAATATCAAAAAAACTATATATAAAAATAGGCCCACTTGGAGAAGGCATAACTTTCTAGTCCTAGCTCCGAATTGTGAACCATTTACTCCATTGGAAAGGTATTCAATAAATCTAAAACCAAATTTGGGAGGCCCCAAAATGCCCCAAATACCTTCAAAAAATCAATTTACTGAAACATAGAAAATACCGAAAAAATGGATTTCAGTATTTTCCCAATTCATTCTTGATTAAGTTATGCCAACAATCTCTCCATATGCCAACACATGCCTACAATCATAGAAACTATCCCTCCATGTAAGTTCATCGGAAATAATGGTAGAGGATGATTTTGGAAGGTCAAGAAAATCCTAGTGCAATGACCTTCCCTCAGGATTTTTACCAAAATCGGATGTTATAGGTGTAACACTCATTTTTAAAATTATTAAGTTTTCAAAAACTAGGGCACACTAATGAGTGTCAATTAAGATAGCGGGATAAAAAAAGATCAAATTTTCCTTCAAATTATACAGGGGGAGAAGAATTCCAAATGTACTTTTTTCCTTTGTTGCCTATGAAACCTTTTTTTGCTTCTGAAAACTTTCTCTTCCCATCACTAGATCTCCTTTAGCTTTTGAGAATGACTGTGAATGATAATGGCCAAATCATGCATATATTTTTCATATACTTTAATTTGATTACACCATATTTTAAAATAAATTTTTCATTGCATGAATAGATTATCATCAGCTAGTCATGCTTCTACTCATTTAAATCCTAGTAGTTAATCTTATCTGATTTGGAGTTGTATGATTGAATCAAATCTCCTTGACCATCCTTAAAAATATTCCTTCATCTAGCTTTGAAACACATGGCACTTGTTATTGGATTGACCCCTTCTAATTTTATGCTTGGATGTCAACTTGAAACTCCTCAAGACTGAAAAAATATTTATTTTAATATTATACCATGTATGCCGAGTAGGATACGAGTCATCTTATCGTCTCACTACTTGAATCCATATAAACAATATTACTTTATCCGTGAAAGCACAAGATCTCTCCATCAAGTACACGCATCCACATTTTCTTACCCACTTCCTATTTTCATTTTTTAATCTTCACCTCATGGAGGCATGAGGTGGCTCCTACTGTCTCTAGGAAATTTGTGTTTGTTTGATATGTGTTGGGCATTCATGAATATGCATCATAGTATCCTTTCATATTATTATACCCATAGAGGCAAGAACACATGATCTTCCTTCTATCAATATGGGACCATAGAAAAATGTGACTAATGACATGTAACTAATTGAATGTTTGAAGATGTTAAGTTGATGATCATGCAAGGCATTAAATTAGTTAATGTATTGTATTGTCATTGATGTCAACTTAATATAATCTGTATAGTCATGAAAATACTGCCAAAGACTTCAAAGAACTGATGAATCAAGGCTATGCTTTTAGTAATGCATATAAGTAAAGTATTCACTAAGTGACTGTATACACCGATGGAGTGCATGTCGACGGACAGAGTAAAAGAGAAAAATCACAGTGTTACCCGACAAGCAAATGCATAGCATTACTAATGAGAAAAGTCACAGTGTTGCCCGATGAGCAAAACATAGAGTAACCCGATGGATAGAATTACAATGTTGCCCAATGGAAAAGACAAGGATGGAGATCCCAATGACAACTGAAGTCACACCGATGGAATAGTCAGTTATCACCGATGACTAACTGAAGTGTTGACTGATAGAACAAAGAGTTCAGAAAATGACAAAATGCTTAGCTATCAAAGAGCTAAAGATAGACTTAATTGATACTTATCATTGCTTTAATCATCCAGTTAAATCCGGAGATAAGTAATTGATTTAAAGCTGATTTGTCCAGTTGGCAAGAAGATCTCTTTGAGATAAAATTGGAATTTTCTTTAAATCTAATTGGTGAGAATTGTGGGTCATGCCAAAAATCAAGAAAGCCAAGAAAAGGTAAATCATGTCTATAAAGAGACAAACCCAATTCATTACGAATTGTGTGGGGTGAACAAGAAAAGAGGGAAGATGCTAAAGAAGTTCTGAAGGAGAAGAAATTCTTCATTCAGACCTGATCAATCAAGCTGAGGAAAGAGCTAGATTGTGCAGACACCAACGAACAGTGAGACAACATCACAGAGCAGAATAGTGTGGAGCAAAGGTATAGAATTGATTATATTGATCAGAGAGGTAATGCGTTTACAATAGATCTAAAAATCTGCAATTAAGTTGTATGTATGAATAGATCATTAATGTTTTAGTTTAACCATTGAAGCATCAAGTCTCTTAACCAAGCAGGACTTAAAAGTCTTTTGTAATTGAGATACATCCCAAGGAGTATCAAAAAGTTTGATCATAGAAAGTAGCATTGGATATGCCCGATACC
>MU217870.1:675650-687823 GCA_018584345.1 Thuja plicata | reverse complement strand
TGAAGAGATTTGTCCCTACCCATTTGACAAGTCTATCATGATGCAACCATTCCCACCAAACTTTGAGATGCCTAAATTCAAAAAATACAAGGGTGAGACATGTCCTCTCCAACATCTCAAAGAATTTAATTTGCATGTCAAGAAGTTGCCTATAATGAGAATTATTTGAAAAGACTTTTCACTAGGAGTCTTGGAGGCGCAGCCTTGGAATGGTTCATTGCCCTTCCTTATGGGTCAATCTCTACCTTCTCTGACCTTGTGGAGAATTTTATTGGGAAATATTCATATAACATTGAGCATCAAGCGACACTCAGTGATTTATGCAATACTAAACAAAAGAATGGAGAAACCTTTGCTAGTTTCTTACAACAATGGAGACATATTGCGAATCGCATGCCATGAAAAATACCTGATAGTCACTTAATCGACATCTTCACGAAGAATTTAATCTCTAAGATATCCTTCCAAATGAAGATGGCTTCACCTAATACCTTTGAATCCCTTGTCAAGAAGGGAAAGGACATTTAAGATGGCCTTTTGCAAAGAGGTAGCATCAAACATTATACTCCTTCCAATAATGATAAACCAAAATTTTGGAGTAAAAACAAAGGAGTTGTCAATGATGGAGTAACTGATGCCAAACATGTTCAAAATGTTCAAGCATATAACAATACCAAACAAAACAATCACAATAACAATTAGAATCAAAATCATTACCGCAATAACAACCAAAATTAGAATCAGAATCAGCCTAATCAGAACAATCAGAATCAAAACAACAATCAGAATCAAAACAATCAGAATAATCAACAACCGCGTAATCAATCATTCTTGTTCCCTCGCAACAACTATAACAATAACAACAACAACAATGATAATCGACAGTGATGACAATTCATAGCTTTAGCCGAGCCTTTAGATGTGATCTTCAAACAACTCATGGATCAAGGAATGATAGTTTACCCAAATACTTGAACTTTTGATGAAAATCAACCTAAACCTGTTTGGTATAGAGATAATGAGTATTGTGATTATCATTGCATCAAGGGACATGATACCAAGAAATGCATGAAGCTTAGACACTTTGTGCAAGATCTCATTGAGGATGGGAAAATTGAGTTTGAAGGTCAAAACGCATCCTCATCTAATGCGAAACTCAAAGTCTATAATCAACCTTTCCCGCCTCATAATCAAAACAATGCATCAAACACAATCCCATATGACTATTCTACCAATACCATTACAGGCCATGATCTAACATGTGGGAGTTTAAATGCAAATGATATATTTGGGTTTGATTCTCTTTGTGGTCACATTGAAGAAGTTGACACGCATGTTAATACTATAAAAATCAAAGCTGCTGATTGTAATGCTACTACACGAAGACCCAGAGTCACTGTTCAAGCTACTGATAAACCTTCTACATCTACAAATCCACCAGCTGCACCATCTACTGCCACCCGACTTGCCTCATACTTTGACTTGTTGGCCCAATTACGAAAGACACCTACACAAATATCCATTCTAGAGCTCTTGACAACAACACCAATCCATAGAGAAGTCCTTGATAAAGCTCTAAACGAATCCCGTTTTCCTGAGAATATTAATGCTGCACAATTCAAAGTCATGATAGGGAACTTAGCTACACAAGAACATCTAGTTTTCACTGATAAGGACTTTAGTGGTCCTGATCCTCATCATAATAAATCCCTCCATATAGAAGGCAAAATCCACTCCACAAGAGTCAAATGAATCCTCATAGATGGTGGATCTGGCCTAAATTTGTGCACATTAAAAATTATTCATAACATTGGTCTTTCTAAGGACCTAATTGATGCAGACAAGAGAATTACAATAAAATCTTATGATGATCGAGAACGAGAAAGCAAGGGTTTGATCACATTGCTCTTACAAGTGGGTCTGGCCCTGATTGAAACTATTTTCCATGTACTGGATCTAGATCTACCTTATAACATCTTGCTAGGACGTCCATGGATACACGCTATCAAAGGTGTACCCTCTATCTATCATTAGTGTCTGAAGTTCCCACATCACGATAGAGAAATCACAATTCCTAGAGATCCTGAGCCCTTTCAATATTGTAAAAGATTGGAAGGCAAACAAGCTAATTACTGTCTGTTGAATGAATTTGGCCAACACTCCAATCAAGAAACCCCTGGTTCAAAAAAGACATTAAAAACATCAACTAAGGAACCCAAAGGAAAGGAAAAAGTCATCAAGGACAAAGCTACTGAAGACAAACCCTCCTCATCCGAAGCAAAAACAACATTTACAGATCAAGGCATGGGAGAGTATAAATTTGAAAGTGCCTTATGTATTGGGCAACTCCCCTTCTCTCCAAAGTCTTATGGGAGACCATCACCATTACCCCTCTCCAAGGATAAAGCACTTATACACTTTAAGTCAACTATTTTTGAACATTGGGGGTCCTTATCAGATGAACACATGGAATATAGTGTCCTTGATTGGCTCTATAATGATGAAGAAGAACGACCTGTAACTTTCCCCAAAGGAAAGTATCCTAAAGTTACTCCTATTGTTGAAAACATGGGATATCATGGTACTGGTCTTGGAGCTAATGAAAAAGGAAAGAAGAAGATCATAATAGCTAATGGTTATCCTAAAGGACATGGATTGGGTTTCGTAGAAACTAAGACTAACTTCGCTAAGGATTATTGTTTAGCTGCCTCAGGTTCAGACACTGAGGAAGAGTTCTTTGAAATTCCTTTCCAATATATTGAAGATGACCTAACTGAAAATCACCATGTCTTCACTATTACCCAAGCTGGCCTTTCATCCCCTCGTTTACCCCTCACAAACCTTGAATTAATTGACTGGGATCAGCAAGACTCACCACCAGCTTTGGACATATGCAATTCGGATGAGGTAGTTTTAGCCCTCTTTGGACTTAAGAATCTCTAAGAACAAAAACATCATATACACTACAGTGAACAAGCCTACTTTGGTAGCCAAGTCAACTCTCTCAGTCACAAAAATGGAAAAGAAAATAAAAATCAAAAAAATAAAAATACATCCTCTAGTGAAAACCTCTCGCAGGCACCTAAGGATGAAGAAAAAGACAAAATAAAGGACGATTCCTCTAGTGAAAACCTTTCTGAGGTGCTAGAGGAGGGAGAGATTGACTTTCCATTCATATCATCAGAACTAGAAGTGTCCTCTATGATCATTGAAGATACTATTCCAATCAACCTCGACACTGAAGAAAATCCACATATCACTTACATTGCAGCTTCTCTCAGTGATCAAGAAAAGAAAGACATGACAGCATTCTTACATAAGAACAAAATCAACTTTGCCTAGACCTACAAAGACATGCCTGGGCTTGATACAGATCTTGTCATGCATCATCTTGCGGTAGATCCAAATGTAAAACCTATCAAACAGAAGCTTTGCAAGATGCATTCTCAAGTTGCATTAGTAGTCAAAGTAGAGCTTCAGAAGATGTTGGATGCTGAAGTAATCAGACCAATTGACTATCCTAAATGGGTTTCTAATATTGTACCAGTAGGAAAACCTACTAGGGGCATTCGCATCTACACAGATTTTAGAGACCTCAACCTTGCATGTCCCAAGGATGATTTTCCACTCCCTAATATTGACATTATAGTGGATTTGATGGCAGGACATGAAATGTTGTCACTTATGGATGGATTCTTAAGTTATAATTAGATCAGGATAGCACCAGAAGACCAGCACAAAACTACATTTACAACACCTTGGGGCACTTTCTGTTATCAATTGATGTCTTTCGGTCTTAAAAATGCCGGAGCCACTTATCAACGAGCAATGACTACCATCTTTCATGACCTTTTGCATGTCATCATGGAAGATTATGTGGATGATCTTTTAGGAAAATCCAAAATAAGGGAATCACATATTCCTATTATTACCACCATCTTTGAGCGACTAGAGAAATATAAGCTTACGCTAAATCCCAAAAAGTGTGTCTTTGGGGTACAATCTGGTAAGCTATTGGGATACATTGTATCACGGCGTGGAATAGAAGTTGATCCAAAGAAAGTGAAAGAAATCCTAGAAATGCCACCACCCAAAAAATTGAAGCAATTACTTAGTTTACAAGGCAAACTACAATCAATCAAAAGATTCATGTCACAGCTGGCTGATAAAGTGCATCCGTTCTCCCATCTTCTGCACAAGAATATCAAGTTTCAGTGGGATTGTTTGTGTCAAAATGCATTTGAGAAATTGAAAGGTTATTTGGCTAATCCACTAGTGTTGGTGCCACCTGTTGTTGGTCACCCTCTAATTTTTTACATATCTGCTATAGAGGTTGCATTGGGAGCCCTCCTGGCACAATTAGATGACACCGATAAAGAGCGAGCAATTTACTATCTCAGCAGAACTCTTATTGGCTATGAGTTGAATTATTCCCTAATTGAAAAAGCATGTTTGGCCATTGTTTTCTGCTATGACATTATATACTTAATCATAAAATTCATCTTGTTGCTAAAATTGATCCACTCAAGTATCTCTTGGCACGCACTGCTCTTACTGGTCGTACAGCAAAATGGGTCATGATTCTTAGTGAGTTTGACATTGTTTATGTGGATCGAAAGGCCATTAAAGGATAAGTGATTGCAGATCAGTTAACTGAAGCACCTGTTGATGGTAAACACCCTCTGATCATAGATTTTCCAGATGAATCAATCTTAAATCTTGCCCCAAGTCCACCATGGAAGCTGTATTTTGATGGTTCCTTCACTCAGAAAGGATCAGGGGCAGAACTCTTGTTTATTACACCAAAAGGGGATCTCATCCCTAAATCTTTCAAATTACAATTTCCTTGTACCAAAAATATTGCAAAATATGAAGCCCTTGTACTTGGACTTTGACAGGCCATACAATGGCATATTCTCACTCTATTGGTGCTTGGTGATTCACAATTGGTTATCAAACAAGTTATGGATGAATATTAAACAAAGGATGACAAGTTTCTTCCCTATCACCAAATAGTTGAAGATCTCAAGACACATTTTACTGAACTAACATTTCAACAGATCCCTCACACAAAAAATAAAGCAGCAGATGCTATGGCAACAATTGGGTCTCTGATCACTATACCAGAACACAGCGCACGGTGTGAGCTTCTTTTTGAGAATCTTACGGTCCCTACCTATGACAAGCCGAATTCTAAAATGGTGTGTGAAATTGCCAATCCCAATTCCCCATGGTACCAAGAAGTGTATTCCTACTTGCGTGATGGACATACCCTGCTTACTTTAACCCCCAATCAATGTAAAACCTTCATTCGCCAAACTTCCTGATACACAATCCTCGCTGATACCCTTTACCGAAAGCATTTTGATGGAACTCTTTTAAGGTGTCTGAATTCTGATGAAGCACAAACATCCCTAGAGGAGGTACATCAAGGAATCTGTGGGGCCCATTCTAGTGGACTTACGTTGGCCAAAAAGTTGTTACGCACTGGATATTATTGGCCTACTATGGAGCAAGATGCCTACAACTATGTGAAGAAGTGTGTACCTTGTCAGCAGCATGGCGATTTGATACATGCTCCCTCCCAATCACTCCAACCCACCATCACCCCTTGGCCCTTTTCACGCTGGGGTCTCGACCTTTTTGGCCAAATTTTCCCTAATTCATCCAATGGCCATAAATACATCCTGGCTACTACAGAGTACTTTACCAAGTGGGTTGAAGTTGTTCCTCTCACCTACACTACTGGAAAATAGATTTTGAAGTTTATTTTGAACTATCTTATCTATCGCTATGGCATTCCTTAGGACATTGTTACTGATAATGGAGGACCATTCAAGAACAAGGATGTCACAGAGCTATGTAGGAAGTTCAGCATTACCCACCATACCTCTTCCAAGTACTTTTCGCAAAGCAATGATCAAGCTGAGGCTACAAATAAAACCATTCTCAGAATCCTCAAAAAGATAGTCGATGAAGTTGGCCGTGATTGGCACCTTCACCTCAATCCTACCCTTTGGGCTTACCACACCTCCATTCGAACACCCATGGGAGCCACTCCCTTTGCCCTTGTTTATGGTACTGAGGCTATTCTACCCATCGAAATTGAGCTCCCTTCCCTCAAAATCTCTTTGAAGAATCTGTTGTCCAAAGAAGAATATAGAGTTTCCCACTTGCAAGAGCTAGAACTCCTTGATGAGAGATGCCTCAATGCCCTAGACCACCTCTGCATGTATCAAAATTTCCTTCGCCTTTAGTTCAACAAAAGGATCAAACCTCATCAGTTTGAGGTTGGTGATCTTGTCCTGCAGCATAACATGAAAAACCTCCAGAATCGTGAGAAGAAAGGGAAGTTTGAACATAATTGGTTGGGTCCCTTTATTGTTATAGCAAAATATGGTTCAAGCACCTATTAGATTGCATCTCCAAAGGGAGATCCACTCCCTGATCCTATAAATATTGTACATCTCAAGCGCTTCTATGCTTGATCAGTCAGTAGTCCGTTGTACAGTAGAAATTTTTTAAAAAATACAAAAACATTAGAAAAGCAGAAAACCCCAAAAACATTCAGAATATTCAAAAAGAAAAAAAAAATTATAAAAAATAAAAAAGCATAAAAAATACAAAAGCTTGAAAAGAAAATCCAAAAAGAGAAAGAGAAAAATCTGTCCATATGTGAAAACCACTTCGGTGGCGCAATGGATAAGTACCATGGTGAAAACCTATTTCAGGCGCCATGCGTAGTTAGATCCACCATCAATTTCCATCAGTTTGTCTATACAACTTGCATCGCCTTTCATAATAAGTGTCGCTACCCATATTTGTGCAGGTAGTCCTTTGACCATCTTCTCACTTTTGCAATAATGATTCCGGCATGACTGAGCTTACCAAATCACAAAACTGAGCTTTTTTCTAGACACAGTGATCGCAAATGTTTTACACCAAATCAGCAGACAGATTGACTTTCCTAATGATCATTCTATTCACGAGCAATTGCCAGCAAATTTCCATTTTCTATCAATCAATCTTTGGCCCATCAGGATGAATCCTTCCGGTGTCAGCTATTCTATCAATCTTCACGTCAAAATTGTTCATGGCAAGAACTTTTGGACTGGATGACCACTTGGTCAGGATGCCTTTTTGTTGATTTTACCTTGTGTTTTACTAGGTCCTTATCGCAACAGCCTCGATCTCTTATATCTTGGTTTGTTATGGTGAGTATCTAGTGAAATACGTGTCCTTTTTGGTATGATCTACTTGTCATAGTTTGTTAGTGCATTTATGTTTTGATATTCGGTTATGACTATGAATGCCTCACTGGGGGTAGAATTCATGCATCCCAAATCCCTCACAAGATTTGGATGTACTGCATCTCCTCATGAATAACATTTCATAGCTCTCATCATACCTGATATCTCACATTCTTGTTCCTAACAATCTATTTGTTTGAGAGTCTAGTCCACACAAAGGAACCATGTCACTTGTGTTTTCTAGCACATGGTGCATAACTCCTTTTGCAATATCAAACTAGGGTGTGCTCTCCAACATTAACACAGTATTAATCCCACTATTATATAGTTAGTCTTTTCATAGTAGTTAGGTCATATTGCATTATGATTTTACTCTTGACAAAGGTTTCTATTTATTCCCCCCTCGGGTCACCTACGTGATTTTATTAGATTTATTGTGATACACACAAAATAGTGTCCTCATTACTATTACATTGAGTTCATCAATCGTAAATCATTTGCATTGTTCATTAGTCATTAATCATTAATCATTTGCATTGTTCATTAGTCATTAATCATTTGCATTTCAGTTCATTAATCATTAATCATTATACATTTGTCTCATATTGCATCCATTCCATTCATTAATCATTATAAATTGCATTTGTCATAGTTCATTTGTTTCATATCATTAAGTCTCACATTGCATTAACCATTATATATTACATTATCCATTCATTTAGTGTTCATTATTAGTACATTACATTAAATCATTTGCATTGCTCATTTTGTTCATTCTGAACATTGTTCACACATTTATAGTTGCATTATCATTTTCATTAGCATTATACATTTATAACCATTTGCATTGAATTCCATTAGTTGCATCCATAACATTCATTACAGCTTTTAGGATTCAGTCATTTCATCAAGCATCATAAAAACATTTATACATCATTACATACATGATCAAATATATGCATTAACATCACATCTATACATATATCTGCATCTCATCCCTGCATCACAAATTTGTCAGTCTCATCATATATACATATATTCATCTCATCATGCATGTCAGTCATAAGCATCCAATAACATCATAAGTGCATCCATACATTTGCGTAAACATCACATCATATAAGCATATAAAATCATCAAAAAATAGAGTCCCATAGTCCAAAAATAAGTCCATGTATATATCTCAAAAATTTCATATCATACATCATGTGTCAAAACTGTGTATCCAAAAATCTGAGAAGAGTCATGGCGGTGGCTGTGATGGTCCTGCTCCCCTGCTGGGACGTGGCGATAACCCCACTGACCCCTGTGATGCTCGCCCAGTGCTCACTGACTGTGTCCTCTCAGAGTATGCAAGTGCTTGTGCCTCCTCTGGCACTGCTCCATAATACAACCCCATATAATACCTAGCCTCTCAGCCTTTGCATCCTACCTCTCTCTGAGTGGCCATGGCATCAGACATCATCTGACCCACCCCTGTTGCACTGCCTGTCAGCTGCGCTATCTCGCGGTCTACCCTGTAATCCTCAGTATGTCTACATGCTAGATATTTCTCTATTGTCAGAGCTACTATTTGTGCTGACATAGCTGTCAGCTCCTCCTCTCGGTCCCCGTACTCCTCAATAATTGCAAACTCACCGCTATCCACCCGAGCCTGTAATATGTCAAGTTCCCGCTATGCACTGTCCCCTTGTGCTTTCTTTGATGCCAGCTCTCCCTGAATCTGGGTCACCTCTGCCTGTAGGCTGCTAGTTGTAGCCTGTGTTGTGGCCAATAAACCCTGAACCCTCCCTAGCTCTGTCTGTAGGCTATCTCACTCTGCCATGACAGTATCATATGTCTCCTAGGCTATGAATCCCGCTGGCGGCCCTTGTGGTAGTGGTCCCTATGGTGGTGGCCCCTGTGGTGGTGGACCCTGTGGTGGCCCCTGTAATGGATCCTATACCTATACACCAGGTATAATGGGCGGCTGTCCACCTGCTGGTACCTGAACCTGTCCCCTCCACCGTGGTACTGCCACCCTAGGCCAGACTCTCCTCCCGGCCCCTCCATCTCCCCCATCATCATCATCATCATCACCCTATCCCTCTCCATCTCCTCCAGCCCCTGGCTGCTCATCTGCCTGCACTACCCCTGGCACTATCAGTCTGACGGGCCTGTGTGCTGCCCACCACTGTGCATATGCAGGAACTACCCCTGCATCCAGTAGAGACTCCCTCACCCTGATCCAGGGCACCTCAATCATGCCCATAAATGATGCTTGGGCTATCCGAGGATCTGCACCTATCCCCCATACGCTGCCTACCTCGTAGGTAACAAATGGATGCGGGAACCTATCTGGTACTGCCTCCTGTACCTATCCCATCTGCCTCCGTACCCTGGATGGCATGTATCGTGATATCATATATGCTATCCTCCCGAACAGCCAGCAGTCAATCTGTACGAACCTCATATAATATGAGTCATAAAATCCATCCTCTGCATAAACCCCCTATTATGGGGCCTCATGGCCCCAAGCCTCACATCCTACATAGGGCGCCCATACTATCGCCCCCATCTCATCCAGCCTCCGGCGCCAGTATCCCACTAAATCTATGGCCTCATAACTAATAGGTGGCCTATACCGACAGACGAAAGGCTCATATGCTGCCCGGGTCTCCTGGTGTTTGATCGGTCATATGATTGTTATATGCTCCCAGGCCCATACAAGTAAGAGTGTGCATCCTAGCCCTAGTGCCCTGCCCCTGTAGTAGGTGCACATATGCAGATCATAGTATAGCTAACCGAGGATAACATATCCCCAATAGTACTGGTTTTCATCCTCGACCATGCTGCCCAGCCTATAGGGAATCCCTTGCCTGCATGATCAGGTATGAGATGTCCCCCTATCAATCTGGCCAGATAAAGTGCCAGTCGCCGTGGCCGTGGCTCCATAGTCATCACTCCCATCCATGACATCCACTACCGTGTAATCGGTAGATCGATGAACCTCTGCCTCAGAGCCATCTCCATGTAGGGCTCTAATCTCTCCACGCAGTACTCAGGTATGACCCCCCGAATGGGCACTCTATAAATCCTCCATACATCATGAAGGGTGATAGTCACTTCCCCTATAGGAAAGTGAAATCTCAAAGTGGTTCTATGCCACCTCTCTATTAATGCAGACATGAGCACATTATGTGCTCAAAGATGCGGCCAATGCTGCACGTGCTCTAAACCACACAGCGTCACCACTCCCCACTCTGCCACCGTCAGGTGCTGCTCCAGCTCTATCATCACTGGATAACACTCCCTAGCTCAAAATATGATCATCTCCTCCTGCAGTCATCAAACACATGTCAGCAATCAGATAGCATGCTGGGGCATCGAAACATGTCCCAGGCCTGTCCGGGGCATCGAAAAATATTCTCAGACCCTTGTCTTTTCTCTTTCTTCTCTCTTTTCTTCTATTTTTGGGTCAATCCATGCAGATAGTGGTTGACCCTCACAGATGGAAAACTTTCACAGTCGCTAGTCTACGGAGCCGGTGGATCTTCGCAGACGACAGTCTACGGAGATGGCAGTTTAGGTCGTTGCCTCTCTTGTCGCGCAGACGGCGGTGTTGAACATCACCGTCTCCGCTGCGCATTCTTGTCTCCCCCGCCTTCGCAGACTTAGATTGGTTAAATCTTTGTCTGTGCAGACGACCATCGGCTATCGGTCGTCTCCGAAGACGGTAGTCTGTCGATCGCCGTCTACGCAGAAGATAGACGGGCAATCGTTGTCTATGCTGCGCACCTGTTTAGGGGCATTTACTGCACCTAATAACCTTTCAAAAACATTAAAAATATTAATGACAAGGTAGGTGCTCGACTACTCACTGGTGGTCCTGCATCCGCTGGCCGCTGGTGTACCTGGATGTGCTCCCTAAGCTGTGCTCGCTCTTGTTGCGTTGCCATGGCTCTCTTTTTCTTCTCTTTTTTTGCTCTTCGTGAGTGAAAGTGACTTATCCATGGGCCCCGGTGGACTATTTATAGCCCTTGGGACCCATTTCTTCCTTCGGTGTCCCATTTTTCCCATTCTAGTCCCCGTTTCTCTTCCATTTTCCTGGACACACCATGCAATTGGTCTACTTTCCCCATTTTCTTGCCTTTTCGAGAAAATTTTATTAAAAAATTATATTTTTTCCTATTATTTTCTCGAGGGGGCACCCTCCTCCGCTCTCGCTACCATAGGTTTTTTGAACCCTCTGGGGCATCTTATTTTCTTTTCTTTGACGCAACGTCACTTTTGACAATGCATCAAAGAGGGGCAAAATGTAGACATCCAAAATCATCTTTATATTAATTTAATTAATATTCCCATAACATTATAGTTAATTTTAATTAATTATATTTGTTATATTCTTCTATCTATTTAATTAAATATGATTCACTTTCCCTAGTATTTAAATTTAATTTAAATACTCCCCCTTTTAATGTACTAAATCTTATTTAATACATTATCCCTCATTGATTTCCTTTAAATAAATTTTTAATTTATTTATTCCTTCACATAACCTAAATTCTACTAAACCATAATTAATCTAAATCTAATTTGGATTAAGCTAATTTGAACCTAGATCCTACCTTATCTTACATCACTCTCACCAAATAAACCTATTCATTAATTAACTAAGGTTAATTAAGCTAATTTCTTAATTCCTACAACAATTAGTCATAATTATTTGCTCACACATGTGTGAGCAAATTTTCAAAAATTGACTTTTCTAAATAATCTTTATTTGGTGCCAACAAGGTTTCTTACACCTATGATGCCACCTTCTTACACTTTTCAAAAGTGTTTCATTGGTCCAAAACTCTTACACCCTCTTACACCTTCTTACAAGATCCTTCACATGTGTACTTTAAGTACACTTTGACCCATCACATCCAAAGTTGCTCA
>MU217870.1:640309-665465 GCA_018584345.1 Thuja plicata | reverse complement strand
AGAGGACTTAGAACATTCCACCTGAATGTCACCTTGTTAGAGGATTTATACAAATGACTGTTAGGTCAACCTTGTTAAAGGATTTTAACTGATACAATGGTTAGAAAGTAATCAGCAATTGTGATCTAATACATACAACTTACTTTGCAAATTCAGATCCAATTACAGCTCTGATGCTAACTTACTGGATGGCCGGCATTGTCATTTCAATCTTCTGATCTTCTTGGAAATCCGTCAAGCAATCACACATGCAACTCTCTGCTTTTGTATTCAGCCTTCTCTGCTAGGTCATGCCAATCAGTAAATCAACTATGCAAACCTCTTGCATACATCCATCCACTTCCACACTTGATGAATAACCCCTTCAGGTTAACATATACCTCTATGTCTAGGTCAGATAAATATTTGCCACTTAATCAAGATCGTAGATCTTAGGTTAGGTCAGATCCAATGGATCTTTCCATCATTTCATTACATTTACTTCTCCAAAGTAGCCTCTAATTAAATCTTGAAACCATGCATTAATTATGGTTACCCATACATTAAATGACCTGGATCAATCTTTAACTAACATTACATATCCCAATAAAATTAACTAAGTGGGCCAGAGATCTCAAATCTCATCATTAATCCAATTACTGTAAGTTGGCCAATATCACTATTTTCACTCGACAATTTCACTGGTGCTCGGCACTGAACAAACTTTCTCGTCACAAACAACTTCGCTCAGCACAAATAACTTTGCTCGGTACAAGAAACTTCGCTCGGCACAAGCCAAACTTGCTCGGCACAAAACAGCCAGAAAAACTATCTTTGAAAGATAAACAACTAATTACTTTTCCAGAGTGCCAACTGATCAAGTACCCTTTTATTTGCCTTAACTCAACCATTCACTTGGTCTTCTTGTTAAATCTTCTTCATCAACAATAGATATGGTACTCAAACAGATAACACTAGTCTCACCAGTTAAGGTTTGACATCAATGACAAAATAACAATTGCTTGCAATGTCACTTTCAAACATCTAATTCCTTATTAATTTATCCATAGAAAAGATCAATTAATAAAAGCTTACAACTTTCAGCAAATATTTCTTTCTTTCTCAAGTCTTTCTTTCTTACATAGGCATAATCTTCATTTTGGGAAGTTATAGGTCTAGAATCTAACAAGTTGTTCCACCAATTTCTTAATTTTTTTGATAATAATCTGACATCATCAATAATTTTATCAGGTTCGGTCTAGGTACCACTAGTTTTGTCAAACATATTCTCAAGGGTATCTGCCCATGTACAAATAGCATCATATGGTTCAACAATTTTATCAATATTTAGGATGTATCCACTAGTAAAGTAAGGTCGCATCTATTCTGGTTTAGAATTTTTTGTTAGGGCGTCTTTCATTTCTACCTACATTTCAATTTTCTTGATAGATTCCCATGGTTCAGTATTTTTTAACTTGTTATATTCTAGAATATCCAGCCCTAATTCTTCTAAATCACCTACGGAACCATCTACAAAATAATTTGAGGTTGAATCACTAAGATTAGATATTTCAAAACTATTTACATTTGATGTCTCTCCCTCTGATTCTTTATTTACATACCTAGGCTCATCCATATATACAGGTTCATGTTGTTCTTCCTCAATATTTTTCTCTTGAAGCCAGTCCCTAAGTTATTCTTCTTTTATAACCAAATTGTGTTCCTTGACCTTTGATGGGATTATTTTAGCAAAATATTTGGTTTTACGAGAAGAAGATTCGACAACTTATTTTTCAATTTTTGTCATGTTTGAACTTCTTAGCATTACTATCTTCTTGGGTTTTGATTAAGGAACATGGATTCCCCTTTTCTCTTCTTCTGATGAACTATCCCGACCAGTTTGATTTTTTCTAATTTTTTCTGAGTACCTAAATTTTATCTAACTTGTTAGCTACTATGTCTATAAGAGCCTTTTGTTCATCTATTTCTTGCTTTCTTGAAGAGTCAAAGTTTTCCTGATTCTCATAAATATGCTGCAAATAATCATTATGATGTGAGAGTGTAGATAATATAGTTTTGAGATCTTGGTTCTCTTGTCTAACTTGATAGCTTACACTAGCTATGTCATTCATTAGACAAGTAGACTACTTTTCTATTTTGGAGACTGAAGAATAAATAGTATTTAATCTAACCTAGTTATCTATACATGTACTTCCTATATTTCTAATAGTCATATCATCTATATTAACCGGAGTAGAGATCATCCATTATGTCATCCAGTTCATCTGGGCTTCTGAATTTTTTCTGCTTTTCACCCAAGTCAACATGAATTTTGACCTCATATTTTCCCCATAGTTTTTTGTCTAGATTTACAACTGTGAAGGTCTTGGGTGTTGTCCATCTACCTGGTTCATAGCCAACAACTTCTTGTTCTTTACCTTTCATTTCAAGCTTATAAATGCCTTTCTTTTCATTATTGGCTCTTGTAAGTTGTTATTTTATCATACCATATTTTTTTCCCATCGTAGTAATCTTCATTCCTTTACCTTTCCCTTTCTCTTCTTCCTTAGGAGTCAAGGCTAATTTTTTACTAACCTGCCTGGCTAATCTATCCATCAATTTAGGGTTACTACTCAGATCAGATAATGTGGCTAAGGAAACTCTTGAAGGATAAGGATTTACTGAATATTGTTTGTATATAGGGAATCAACTAGATGATCCTAACTCCTCTTCAAGATTATATTCCATATGTGGTTTATGTGATGTGTTAGGAAAATTACTTGATAGTGAATATGGCCTAGAGGAAAGACTTTGTCTTCCACTTGTTAAGGCCTCAGGTTGTTCAAATAAAGTTTCATCAGGCAAAGATTTAAGTTTTATGTTGGAAAATATCCTATGTGGACCTTTGGTCTTTCATAGAACCATTTTTGGCTAGGGGTTGGCAACTCTTGGAAACGAGGCTGAGTCTGATTAATCAATTTTTCTATGATAGAGAAACCTATTTTAAGCCCTGTATGGTCAAAATGTCTGCCTTATTCTAAAAAAACTCTAGTTACCTTCTAGGTAGCTTACCCTAGATAGAAAATTTGATGGTGGAAAGACTGTATTCAACAACCTATATATACAATGTCCTCCTATGGTGGCATAAATAGAATCTAGCTGGAAAAGGACTCCTTTAATTTGCAACAACAAAAAAAATGCAGATTGGACATATTTATCTTCTAAAGAAATAGTAAATTTTGGCCTGATAGCAATACGGGCATCTCCTCCCTTTCTAATCTTGGGATCTGTTTCATTTAGCTCTAGTTAGGATACCTCTAAACTAGGCTATGACAGCTTGATCCCAAACTTGACAATGAGTGTCTATTAAACTGACAAAATATTCAAGACTAATATCATAATTGAAGTGGGGATGAAGGATGATATCAACATACAAAAAATGGACATGGAAGAATCATTTTTCACGTCATCTCTTAATATATTCATGTAGAAGGAATGGGAGATAGGCTGGACAAATATCGACTTCATAAATGAACAGATTTATTTTAGACTGCCTAACAGAATGTAAATTTTTTGCCTTAATTCCTTTTTAAGGATAAAGATCTGAAAGCTTAATCTCAGGAAACTTAAATTCACCCTTTCCATCTACATATTCATCCTTTTCCTCAAAATAAGTATGGATCATAGAAGATAGATAATTTATTCCATTCATTTATCTTTGACTAGCCATTTCTGTGAGATTTTACTTACTTGGTTTTTGCTCCTTTTGCTGCTACGTTTTCTGACTTACTGCTCACCCTTTAGACACCTCTCCTTTGGCTTCAACATAGGATTTACTATTTTATTGTGGTTCCACAACTACTCACAATCTACTGGCCAAATGAAGCTTCAATCATCAGATTGGACCTTTAGAATAAAAAAGCAAATAGACTCTCTCGACTCTGATACCAATTTCAAGATTAAGATGTAAAGGCTATGACAAATCTCTAAATTCCAATGTCAACACAGATCTTATGAGATAAATAGAGACAAAGGTTGGCGGTCGAATGGCTACGGCTTCTTACAATTTATCTTCAAAACATAAATTACAGAATGAGATCAAATAGACCTAGAAACCAGTCTGGTTTCTAATATCTCATAAAAGATTGAGCATACTCCCTATGGATTTATCAAACTCTCTTAATATTCTTGAACAAACTAAGACTGTAAAGACACTCTATAGTTCTGTGACTCATCAAACAATCTGGAAAACACAAAGAAGACAATCTTTCAGAAAGGAAGAATTGCAAAAAGAATTCAAAGCCTCTACCTTGATTCTGAAAGGTGACTTGCCAAAAAGAAGAAAATGAAATATCCCAACTTCAAATTCAAAGATTTCAATAAAAATTTTAACTTCAAAAATCGACACAAAACCTGTAACCTGATAAACCTATTTTTCTCTATTAAAAAAAATGTCTCCTGATAAACCTGTCTCTTCAAAATCTTGTGTCCCTCTCTAAAATGACCAAAATAACCTCTAATAAAGAAAAAACTAATTAAACTATGGTTTCTAGAAAAAAAATACAACTCCAAAATAAGAAAACTCAACTTAAAATAATAAAAGAATTATTTTTCTTTATTTATTTTTAATAAATAAAATCAGTTTACTTATTTTTTCAAAGAAAGAAATACATAATTTATTTTTTTAATATTAAATAAATAAATATTATTTCTTTCTTTCTTTCTTTCTTTTTCCCAAATAATTATTATTTATTTTTTAATAAAATAAATAAATATCTTTTTTATCCTTTTTTCTTTTTGTTTTCTTGTGTTTTTAATTAAATAAATAATTCTCCACTTAAAGCTCTTGACTCGGCCTTTTAATTTGAAATTCAAATCTCAATTTATTAATTTAAAGTGTAATTAAATTGCATATCAATATTTTAATTAGAATTAGCATTTATAGCATATTATTAATGTCATCTAATACTTAAAATTTATTTATATTAATTATGTCTTAATTTTTTTCTCATTTAGATTTAATATTTAATTAAATCCTCAATCTTTATATTTAGACTTTTTAATAAGTCTCTTTAATAAATATAGGTATTTAATTAATCCTTATAAATTAAATAAATATATATTTAATTTTCCAATATTCTAGAAGATTTAATTATTTATCTTTATAATTAACCTTTAATAAATTTCTTCTTGACATCACGAAAAAATACTACATTGACCTACATGCATGCATACTGAAAACCAACCAAATAAAAAATGCAGAAAAGATGCAACAAACATAAGCATTCTCAAACAAGGGTTCTCAAATTCACGTCACCTTGACCATTCGAGTAAGATAGTTAATCATATACTTGTGCACTCTTTCAGTACAAATTATGGCTTAGGTTAGGATATACGCCTGAATGTTATCTCCTCTCTCTTATTATTGAGATAATGAGTTAGGGCACGCTCATCTTGACAATTCAGGGAAGTCGATGCATGGTACCTGCAAACCTGCATCACAAAGCCGAGCATGTAAATACATGTATATATATATATATATGAAAAAAAATGGTAGGATTGGCACATCATGTAGATCTCGCAAGCAAGTGACTACGACTTCGTCCCTCAACCATATCAGGCACATCAAATAGAAATGTAAAACATACACACCAACCATACATATGCAAGTATGGGGTCAGTAACAACCATAAACATAAATAGCATCATCAAATGTAAATAATCATCATTATCTAACTAACATGATATAAACCAAATAATCTCAGTATCAAAATTTTGCATCATCAATAGATATTATAATAACATCAAAAACATCATCAAATATAACCAAGGACTCTAACATCACATGAAAAATGGTCTAAAAATGTTTGGCATCATAAACATAAATGGTGTTAAAGGGTGGGTATTACATATTTTCTCTTTTATTCTTTTTCATCTAGGTAGCGAGCCTTCTAGCAATAAGCCTTATTGCAGTGAGAACTCTTTGTAATTATCACCTTAGCCAGTGTCACCCTAACAGGCATTTATATATTTTACAATTCACCTTCTTCATATTTTTTCCCTTAATAGTTTTTCCACATAAATATAGTGTTTCATTGTGTATGATGTGTTGTGGTTCTTCATATTCCTTTTATGTTTAAATTATTTTGTGATTAAGGATTAAGATAATTTTTTTGTGGATCTAATAAAAGAAAACATTTATAATTTTTATAGACAACTAATTCACCCCTCCTTAGTTGTGTGAAAGAGAATCTTGTTCATTTAACAATTGGAATAAAATCTTTGGTTTCTTGGTGAAGAGCTTAACTACTTGAGGAGATCTAGGATGGTGCACAAACTGACTATTCTTATGCTTTATAAATTTGACTATGTTTATGAGAAGATAAAGATACAAGGATATTTGATTTCTCTTCGTTATGAGGTTTGGAAGGGTGTTGAGAAATAATATGTTGAACCATAGACTGGCATGAATACTCTTGATGAGATCCAGGCTTTTGAAGATAATGTCAAGGCAAGGTATGTCATTTTTAGTAGACTCTCTAAATCTAAGTTAACAAAACTTATGTCTATAGAAATTTCTCATGGTATTTGGAAAATGTTAGAGAATATTTATGAAGGTGATGATAAGGTCAAACAAGCTAAGTTCTATAATTCAAGAGCTAAGTTTGAATGCTTACATATGGAAGAAGATGATGACATAACAAGTTATCTACAAAAGGTAGATGATGATGTAAATGAAATCAGAGTTCTTGTATTTGAACTAAAAGAGGATGAAGTTGTGAAAAATGTACTTATAACTCTTACTAAATCTTATAGTCATAAGGTCTCTGCTATTAAAAATTTATAAAAAAAATAGATAAGTATACCAGAGAACATGTTGGGTAGATATTTTGCAACTGAAAATTTTGGGATCAATTGCAAAGCAATGATTCCAACCACAATGTATGAGACACAATCTCTCCTACTTCTAAGGGAAGGCTCCCCTTCTTATTGCTACTAGAATCAACTAAACACTTAACAATTTCTATTTACACTAAACTAAATGGGGTGTGACATTCATCATATTCTCTTATTTCAGAAGAGATGTTACCTTTAAAGTATGATCTTAAATCACTAGTGTAATTCACTTATAAAGGATTATTTGAAGCAATCATCCCAATAAATAGAATATTAGATGTAAGAATAACCTTCAATATGCCAACAACTTTCAGTAAATTAGAAGATCATAAAAGCTCAAAGTCTTTCCATGACTCTTTTGTGAATTCAGGAATAAAAATAAAAAATATGTGCAGCTCAAAATCTCCAACATATTTTCACTTTACAATGCAACACAAAAAATAAGAGCAGTACAAAGTCTACTAGTTATCTCCTCACTTGAGCATTCTACATTATCTTCAAATGTGATAAGCATCTCAAAGTCTGTAAGATCAAGCCTGAAAACCTAACTATAACTCTAAACATAATAAGTAGCTCAAAATTTGCAAGATCAATTTTAAATCCCTCTTGAACAACAAAACAACACTCACAATAAATCTCCAAAAAATATCATCACATGACAACTTGAATTAGAAAAAAGTATGAAAGCAACTTGTCTCTTTTATTGAATGTAATTTGATTTACATCTGAACTCAAAGTCTTAGAGTGCTCAACAAATTGGAAAAGTTTTGTATTGCATTGTCCAAAATATCTTTATTCACAATGCGCCTTTTGTTATTTATAGAAGAGAGGTGAGAAAAAGTTGGGAGAAACCTAACAAATTGTTGACTTATTCAACATTACAGTCATATGCAATGTGATTACATGAAATTGCATTTTACAATTTTACATGTGATGTGATCACATTTAATTACAGTTTCTGACTTTATATGTAAATTGTCAAAAATGGACTACATATTCATAATTGAAACTAAACTAAGTGTCTTGACAAGTCATAACTCTTATTACATCATCCTCTATCAAAATGGTCTTCATGTTGTTTCAAGATGACCCATGGAGTCTTCAGATTCTTGATGCATGGATGAGTGCATCTGTGAACACCAACTTGCATCGTTGATGGTTCTAGAGTCCTTTGTAAATGAACTCCATCCTCATCTTCTTGATTGAGGTAATATTGGTTCTTTGAGCAAAATTGTCTTTGTGAAGTTGAACTAAGAAGCCTAGAGAATGAATGAGAGTAGTTGTAATAGAATTGTACTAGTGGATTTTGAGGGTTTCCATGTTGGACACCAACCTAACATGAAACATGGGACGAAAAAGAGAAATTGGAAAAGACACAAAAAGGGGAAAATGACTAAAAAGGACCAAAAATATAATTTTGGGGTTTTTAGGATGCATTGCACATGAGGGAATACCATTGACATCATAGATCTAATCAAGACTAAAAATACCAATTATACTAGTTTATAATGGAAGTTCAAACATTATGCAGTCAAAACTGAAAGTTTTGACCGCATAAGATAGTATAGGAGTCATTTTTGCAATCAGGACTAAAAGTCTTCATTACACTAAGCATGATAACACAAGTGTAATAAGAGGTGTTGTCAGGGTTAAAAAACCTAACAATACATTGTTTCATTAATTCAATGTATACAATCGTAGCAAAAAGTTTCAATTACATATGAAACTGCATGTAGGAAGGAATGTAGTCGGGGGTAAAAACCCTGACTACATATGTGTGTATATGCAATGAGTGCAAAATCCCTCGATTCCATAGTGGATTTCAATATTTAATGTAGTGCAAGTGTAATATACGTGAAATTGAGGGTAAAAAATTTGATTGCACTTTATAATTGCATCATTTTAAATAAAAGTGTAATGAATCATTTTGTTGGGGTTAAAAACCTCGACAACACACTTAATAATGATAATTTTTTAATGCGGTTGGGACTTTTTATCTCAATTGAATTTGAAATTCCATGTAATGATATTTTCAGCGAGGGAAAACAATTCCCAAGAACACATGTAGTGAGGGAAAAAAGTTCCAACAAAACATGTAGTCAAGGAAAAAAGTTATGACAACACATGTCATGAGGGAAAAAGTTTTGACAACACATGTAGTGAAAGAAAAACATTTTGACAACACATGTGGAGCAGAACCCCAAACTATGTCAAAACTAACTCTCTAGGGATCCACAACACCCCCTAATCCCACACAATCTAGGGCTCTACTAAAGAGTTCCTAAAACCCACACTCACAAGACTAGATCTTCCACTAGCCTTCAACACCCCAAAAGGGCCAAAATAGGACACAACTAGAACCAAGTAATCCAGGGATGAAAAAATGGTTCTATCAACTTTAGATCATCATATTAGATGAAATAAGAGACAAATCCACCATTGAGTTGCCACTAAGATCAAATTTGGATACCAATCCCACCATAGGCCTACAAGGAGAAAATATGGATTCCTAAGGGAAACTTACTTGTAACTCCACCACAGAAAGTTTTAACCACCCCAAAAGTCTCTAATCCACACAAAAACAACACCCTCCAAGCTAGGGTTCTTGACCAATCCCCTAACTCCTTCTATCCTCAAATCTCTCCTAGGCCTAATAGGGCTAATAGGTCACTTTTCCAAAGCAACTACTAGAATCTCCACTCAATTTATTATCCCACAAATTGGGACACTTGTAGGATCATACCAAACATATAAATCCAAGGATTCATACTTTCATCCCACCCCTGGCCCGAGTTGTGCCTCAAAAACTCAAAACTAGACAGTCACATATGGATGCATGTCCCAAAGATTCAATCATCTCTCCCTTCATTGACTGCCTCCTAATCTAAGACCATAGAATTATTAAATTAAATCCTCCCCCCTTACTCTCCCCAAAGGCTTAGAATTTTCTCATGGTGGAGCCTCTAGGAAAGAGGATTTTAGTGTCAAAACCCTAGTTATGGCCTTTCACAGACCAGTGAGCAATAAAAAATGGATATCTCTCGATCCCCTGCACTTGAAGACTTAAAACCAAATGTAAAATTACACTAAGACACTGCATCAACTTTTCCCCCACTTCAATGGTGCATTGGCCAGATTCGTACAGTGTCGTACAACTCTGAAAATCAGTTAGAAATATAGAAAATAGTTTGGATTTTATTGATTTCAATGCAAAAACTTTACAAATTGTTCACTCCAATTGTGGAGAGAGTTTTTTCCTCCATTACATATCATTCCCAAGTGGTTCCAACTGACAAAGGTGGTTTTGAACTTTGGGATTCAAAAGTTGCAACTTTTGCAAAAGTTGCACTTAGCAACTTTGACAACTTTTAACAACTTTTTGCAAAAGTTGTCAAAACTAACTAAACTTGTAAAGTTTGGTGTTTTTACTCCATAGGGGATCTTAGAAGGCCTAAAATGAAATTCCTACCCTTCCTTAGGTCCCCTAGACTATTCTAGTCTACTCTACCCAAATTGTCCAATTTGACTAAGGTGGACAACTAAGTTTATAACATCACTTAGTGTCCCCTTGTCTTACATTTTAGGACTTTATTGAGAACCTTGGATCTAAGATCCAATAATAACCCTAACCCTACTTGTTTTGGTCCACTGATGTGTGAGGGTTCTTCTGCACCAACATGTAGCGAGGGAAAAAAGCTCCTACAACACATGTAGTGAGGGGAAAAAGTTCCTACAACACATGTAGCGAGGGAAAATGTTTCCTACAACACATGCAATGAGGGATAAAAGTTCCTACAACAAATGAAATGAGGGGTAAAAGTTCTTAAAACACATGCAATGGAGGGTATAAATCCTAAAATTGCAAGAAATCTTTAAAAACTAACTTTAAAAACTTATCAAAATGAAAATAAAAAATTATGCCCTTTGGCGACAAATGTTATGGTGACCATAAAAATTTGAGGATGAGGATTTTGCACCTCAAAATGTCTGTCTAGGGCCTTAGGAAAAAAAATTGTAGGGTTATCATTTATTCTTGTTACGGAAAAATTGGGGACAACAATTGACTCTGACTGGGGAATTGCTTTCAGTTATGGAAATGATTTAAGGTATTAAAATCCAGAACTCTAAGTGTATATCCATCCATTGGGTTGCAGATTCAAGCAACCAAAAATATGACAAAAAGACAACAAGGATAATTTAATTGACTAAAATAAAAACTCTCCCAAATAAGACTTAAACTTATGCAAGTGCACTTATTTGGAAAGGGAACAAACTAACCTACCCTAGACTATCCAATAATAGAATCCTTCTCAAATAAAATCATTCATTGGCTCACCAAAGTGGCTACCCTTCTTAAATATCTTGTAATGCCTTACGTGATTACTAATGACCATGTACAAATAAATCATAAATAGTTGGACCAAGAACTAATGCACAACTCCTAGGAAAAAATGAAAAAAAACAAATGAATCATTTGTACTGCTGCTCTAAAATGGATCAAAAAATCCATATTGTCCTTTTGCAACTACAAATGCATGTTTGGATTTTCCCTGAAGTGTATCTTCATGCTTAGGAACAAGTGGGATTGCATACTTCCCATTGGCTTCCAACTAAGCAAGATGTCTTATGGGACATCCCCTTGACAAGATAAGGAATAAATTCTTTTTATCGGTTGTACCCTTTCAACTGGTTCCTCAACCATGAAAAAATAATTCTATTTTGAATGATCTCCCTCATGTGAGTTAGATGAAAAATAAACTACATTACATTCCTCAATATGTTTTCCACCAACTTCAGATTTAGAGAATTTTGAATTATTTGTGTAAATATACTCATCAAGCTTTTAGGTAGTTCTATCACACACAATGTTTTCAAGTTCATGATCTTGAAACACAAATGCATTCATTTAAATTTGACTAAAACTTTCATGCGTGTCTATTTTTTTATGTCTAACAACATCACTATCTTCATCCACTTGAGTCTTGACAAAGTGACTTTCATCCTTCTTTTTATCAACAGCTTTTTGGTACTGTGTAAACCATACATGAGAGTCATCATCTATGTATTCTTCCTTTTCCTGAAAGAGAATAGAAAGATCACTTGATTTATATTCACGATGATCCAGTACTACATTTTTTATGGTGCCTCAAGAACAAGCTTTCTTGGTGGTGAGAGAAGCTTTATTGATTCCTCATAGCATAACTATGAGAAACATTTGGATGTGGCCTTCTCAGAATGCCCTTGTTAGAATGGAAGACCCCTTGATATATTTTATTTTTGAGATAAAGTGACTCATTAGCCATCCTATACAACATAGGATCCATTATTTCAAACAAATAAGTTGAACCCAAAGAAGGGATTTCTTTGGACCCGTTTAGTTCTATTCTTATCCGACCAACAAGGACCAGATCATCTTCAATCTTTGTTGCTTGAGTTTGTGCAGCTATGATAGTAGCTAGAGTTTCTCTTCTCAGAAGAAAACTTGCCTCAAGCACATGAGAATTGATAAATAAAAACTTCAAATTCTCAGTTGGAGGTTGATAAATAGCTATAATTCTATGTGTCAACTTGTTGAAATGAGAAATAAAAGCATGCATATACACGTCAAATTCCTTCTTCAACTCAGTAAGTAAGGAAAATTCCCAACAGAGTGTGTGTGCCTTCAGTAGACTTGAACCTTGCCTCAAACCTCTCTATAATTGTATCCCAACTAGTGATAGATTACAGTGAAAGGTTGTAAAAATAATCAGTAGTAGCACCTTGCAATGTCTCAATGAACAACCTCACTAAAATTTCTTTGTGTTTCACGCCAAGGACTCCATGTGCAATGTAGATAGCCTTAATGTGGTCGTGTGGATGTCGTTGTCCATCAACAAAGAACTTTGTAAATTTATTCCACGAACCTCAAGGTAGAGCGTGTACGGGTGGTGTCAAATTCAACAGACCAAAAATATTTCCCCAAGGACCTTAGGAATCCATATTTCATATCCTTGGTAAAATATTGATAAAGTATAAGAAAATAAATTACAATGAATAGGTTATGAGTATACTTCAAAAAAAAGTGTGAGGCTCTCGAATGCATATCATGTCCCCAACTGAGTTACTGACAATTGTTGTATGGATATTTTGTAACCGGTAGTTTTGGGGTCAATTGAAAAATAGTAGTTCCATCCACAGTGTATAATATGTTGTCTCTCCTACTTCTATGAGAAGGCTCCCCCTTCTTATTGCTACTAGAATCAACTAAACAATTAACTATTTCTATTTACAATAAACCTAAATGGGGTAGGAAATTAATCATATTATCTTATTTCAAAATAGATACCTTTACAACACAATCTTAAATAAACAATGTATAACACTTACAAAGTATTAGTTGAAGCAATAATCTCTATAAAGCTAACATAAGACGTAAGAATTGATGGAAAGTGGTTCATTCAGGACTGTTATGGAACACTTGAGGGTTTTCATTTATGGAAACACATCTGTTATGGATGATTACATGGTGTGAAACATAGTTTTGGAGTTAAGGATTACAAAATGACTAAGTTTAGGAAGCAAAGTTACAGGGTACAGGAATACACTTGCGTTCAGCGAAGATAGTATATGATGAATAAAGACATGTGAAATTAGGAGAATATATTTTGGGATATGTGTGACCTTCAGTTAAGATCTCTTATGTTTTGGAGTTGATCACAATAAGTTATAGTATGATGAAGACATGTGAAGACAGAGTAACCGTGATACAAGGAAGATGAACATTTTTGATGATTGAAGGAGTATAATACGAAGTCTAAACGTGCTGTGTTGGATTCGGATTGTGGATTACCTATGTTTCGATAGTGTATGATCATTGACTTGGTAATTACTTTTTGTATAAGTATTAATTATATTTTATGATGTAATTGGAAGCCGACTGGTTATGTAACAATGTATATATAAGAGCTTTTTGAGAAGCGGTGAATGTGATGGATATGTGATTGATTGGTATGGATGCAAAAATTTGGATGGATGCATTGTGATATCAGAATCAGTCAAATGGTAATGTGAACTACAACTGGAACTACCTAAGCATAGCATATTCTTGTATTATTCATTCTTGATAAAGCATTGTAACAGAATATCACTTCTGATTGTATGAGCAGTCTGCTCAGTATACTTTTAACAGGGTTTTGTATTCCTCTAACAAGGAAATGTACTAATGTAATAATCAACTCCTAACAGGACTAGGTTTCCTAACAGGGACAGTATACTTTTAGTGCATATTTTTGGTTACCATCCCCACCAGGGTTTTCCCTTGGTCAGTGTCTCCTCGACAATAAATTCATGGTGTTATGAGTTGTGTGTTTTGTGTTTATGTTCTTTTGATTTCAGAAATTATCTGTTTAAGTTGTAATTTACCTGTTTTATGTTTAAAGTGGTGTAATACAAATTCACCCCCCTCTCAGTATTACTTAATCCTAACAATCAGTATCATATCTTTTGGCCCTTGGAGAGAAAGCCTAACATCTTAAAGGAGATCAAGATGGATTTTGAAAGTTTGGAAGAAAACTTTGAAACAGCACTTGAAGACTTGGATAAAGCTAAAGCATAAAATGGTGGCTTGAAATTCAAATTGAGAAGAGCAGAGGGATTCATCAAGAAACTAAAAGAAGAGCTTGAACTTTCCATAAATCAGAGACAAGATCTCATGGATAAGATAAAGAGGATTATGACAATGACACATCAAATCAAATAAATCAGCTTGAACAAGAGAAAGATGCTTTAAAGCTTGATCATGAAACTAATTCCCTTCAGATGTCTAAAGAAATTCAATAGGAAAAGGATGCTAGAAATAAAATTGAAGAAACCTTAAAACGTGCTAATATTCAGATGGGACAAATGCAGACTGAACTTGATCACTACAATAAGATATATCTAGAATTAGAGAAATATAATTAGATCATAAAAGGAGAAATTGTTAAAGCTAAGCAACACATTGAAAAACTTCATATGAGCAGTGATAAGATTGATGAGCAGAGAGATAGATAGAAACCTAAAGGAGACATGACTGGAGTTGGCTTCAAAGAAGCTTAATTTTCAAAGGCTCAAAGAGAAAAATCTGAAGCGAAGACTGATGATCTTGAAAAACCTAAAGAATAGATCAGACCTTTCATACATAGATACTTTGGATGCAACAAAATTGGGCACATGAAGAGAGACTGTAGAAGTAAATTTCCTTACAAATCCTTTGATGGCTATTGCAACAATTGTCATGCATATGAACACAAGAAAGCAGAATGTAGGAAGCCTGATCAATCAAGAATCAAAAAATACTACATTAGGGAAGAAACAACAGCTAAGATCACATGTTACAAATGTAATAACTTTGGACACATCGCAAGGTATTGTAAGTTGCAGATTAATTAGAATAGACCACCTCCCACATGCTGCAAATGTAACAATCGAGGACATATAGCAAAGTTGTGTAGGTACAATGGAACTGATAATAGAAGAGGACAACCGCCTATGGTTATGAAGAAGAATATTGGTGATACTAGTAAGAGTCTTTCCAAATACATGGATGAATTCAAGAATCATTTTAGAAAACCAGAAGATGAAAACAATGGTAAGGTATGGAAGGTAAAAGAAACAAGTGAGGTTTTGGTTCAGGGAGAGTCAGTAGATGCTACTGAGCCTTCACCCGATGCTAACATTTATACATCAACCTAAATGGCCAAGCATGGCCTTAGGGGGAGCATTGGAAGGAAACATCAAAAATCTATCCAGGCTTGGATTATGAGGAGTAATCTCTTGAGAGCTTAGTGATATTATGTGGAGATGTTGTGCAAAACATATCTAAGATCGCATTGCTTTATAGTCTATATCTTGTGATCGTTAGATTTTTAATCAGCTAGATTATGTGTAGAGATGAGTTTATTGGGAACTATGTCAGTTCTTTACACTAAAAAGTATAAGGTTAATCAAAAGATAAGGAAAGAACATACTAGAGGTGTAAGAAAGAGGAAAGTAGAGAACTTGGTAGATGATATAGCAGCAGCGGCTGGTATAAGAAAGGATGCGATGAAAGAGATAAGAAAGAAGATGAAAGAGAGTGTTTCTCGATTGGAGAGCACTTCTCCTACATCCCTTCCACCTTCATAAGTTGATAAGGTAATTATTCCACCCTCTACTGTGATTGACATATCTGAAACAACACCTACACCACCAAAGAGAACATCACAGAAAGAGAAACTTATGGAATTGTGGAGAAGGAATACAAGGTCCACTAAAGATGACTCTCCACCTAAAAGATAGAGGAAATAAGTTGAAGAGAAGGGAGAAAAAAAAAGAAGGGAAGAAAGGAGAAGAGAAGAAAGTAGAAGAGAAGAGTCCATAAGTGAAACATATCTGGAAACCTAGCGTAAAGATACTAGAGAAGAGAATAGTTGAGAAAGGAAAACTTAATGCCTTGTCCAAATTCTATGTAAGGTATGATGCATCTGATCAGACTGAAGACATGATAATAAATCAGTTATGTTCTTTTAAAAACTTGTGAGAGTTTGAAGGTAGTATACTTGAGGAACTCTATGAGAAATTAGAGCTGAGGAAACAACTAGCATAGATAGAAGATGAAGCAATCAGAGTACAAGCAATTGAAGACATGTTACCTGTTGTTTCTGTGTGTGTGAAATATTGCACCTATTACCTGTGACACAACACTTCAATAGGTCATTGCATTAGTGGAAAACATGGTTAGATGAGCATATAAAGCAACTAAAATTGACCTATTGATTTCTAACTAAGAAGAGTACGATAAGCAACATAACAGCCCTTAGATTATGCTACTATCAATGACATATACGACTTATTATAAAATATTTGAGTTAAAAACAAACTATTTAACCATTCAGCATGCATTCTAGCTCTAAAAAGCATGAAAATAACAATGCCTAAACATGAAATATGAAACATGATATGAATCTAGGTTTATTCTAACAGCATAACAATTCATTTGATTCAAAATTATGGGCTTATTTGTGCTCAAAAACACCTTCTATTTATAGAAGAATGAGGAGAGATAGAGGGGGACAAGGTGCATTAATGGAGTTGAAAAACTCATTAATGAAGTATAAGAGGCATTAATGCCTTAGGCATTAATGAGGGATGGGCTTAAAAGAATCTTCATTAATGAAACCATTAATGAGAGCCTTAAAGAAGCATGGGAAGGGTGTAAGACCCAACTTGGCAAGTTGGTCCTTAGGGGAAGTCAAGCTTGAGAAAGTTGACTTTCCTAAGTGGGTTGAGTTCTTAATCACTCCTTAATGGAATGTGACAACATTAGGAGGTGGGTTAGAATTAGATTAGCAATGGTGAATCGGTTGGGATAGGTTCAAACCCAGAGTCAAAGTGGTTGAAGTGGGTTAGGTTAGGGGTTTAGAGGAATATTAATGAAATGAATAAAACTTATTTAATTCATTCAAAAATAGGGATATTAATTATGTAAACAGTTAATTTCTTTTTAATAATCAATAGGACTATAGCCAATTTAATTTAATTAATTCGGCTAGGGGAATGGGTTCATTTTGCAAGTGAGCAATTGATTTAGGACTTTATTTAATTCCTAGTAAAGTAATCATTTTAGCCATGTATTTAATTGATTATTTGATTTTGGCTAAAAGTAATTAACTTAGTGATTTGATCACATTAGGAGATTAAATTAATTATGTCAAGCAGTAACAGGGTCGTTTGAACATAATTGGGGGTATGATCACACTTAGGTAAAATAGGGTCTATAGTCGGAACAAACCAAATCTAGGTGGTTACATTTGCCTCTCTTTGAATTGATGTGCGAGCAGCGCATTGATTCAAAGAAAGTTTTTGATTTTGACTTCAGAAAGATTGAGAATTTCACTCATGATCGAACGAAATGTCTGATGAGATCAGTCTTGCTCTTGATCGAACTAAACTGATAGAATTGACTTTGAACTTGGTTGTCATCCAAAGGTCAATAAAAGATTTTAAAGATACCAATTTTAAACTTGGTTGTCGTCCAAAGATTGATAATACTGATTTTGAACTTGGTTGTCATCCAAAAGCCAGTATGAAGCTTCCAAGAGCTTAATAAGAATATTTTAAAATGAGGAAACACAATATATCCAGCTTATGAGAACCAAAGCTTTTTATCCAACAGATCTGATTTAGTCAAGGAAACTGTCATGCCCCTAGTTGTTTGATAACAAAGTCATTTTAATGTTGTTTCGAGCAAGAATTTGATTGATGATAGTACAATCATGCCCCCTTGAGAATGAAATCAAAGGAAAGAAATGAAATCCCTCTGTTGAAATAATGTATCACTTGCATGCAGCGGGTAGGACAAGAAAGAATGAAGTAGAAGAAGAGAAGAAAAGGGGGTGTGTTAAAAAAACACACACAAAAAACTAAGTTAATTACGCAAAAATGTGAGTGGTGGGACTAATAAAATGATCTCAGACCAAGATTTATGGTAAAATGTACAATTTGATAGATTTTCAGAACAAATGGAGCAAATCTGCATTGTCAGGAGGTGTCACAAAAATGTTACTGTGTTGCATAAAATACCTTAGGCACCTTCGATTTGGTTCCCGATTGATCAAATAGAGAATAGAAATGGAGTTTCAGTTGCCTGGGAGGAGTTTCAGAACTCCTAAATAGCCCAAAAGACCAATATAAGCCTCAAAAATTACCATTTTACTATTCATTTTTACTTTTATCCATAGTAAATCTGAGAGTTTTGTAGAGAAGATGGTGGTCCCTGTTAGGAAGTATCATTTTGAGCTCAGTCGTCGACATCAGCACCCGGCCAACTACCCACCTCTGGTAAGTGCTCATAAAACTACCTCGTGAATTTTGTAAATTTGAATTTCATGTATTTTTACAACTTTTATAGCCTTTTGAATTCTAGGTCACATCTAGGATTCTGGATCGCACCCTGTCAAACTTGTGTCGTATCTGGTATTTCCTAGATCGTATCCAGTTTTTCCAGATTTCTGCATCGCATCCAGGATGTCCTAGATCACATCTAGTTTTGTTGTTTTTAGCTTAGTTTTCTAGTTGAATTATGGTCTATGTCATTTCTTGTCCCTTCAGGATCATACCCCATGTTTGGGGTCGCATCCTGAATTTCAGGGATCCCACCCGGTATTCTTTTTGACATCCTATATTTCCAGGATCGCATCTAGTAAAAGAGATCGCACCCTATCCTTCCAGGATCGCATCTCATTTTTAGACTTATAAACTTATCCATTTTGAATTTTTTTCTGTTGCGGACCTTGAATTACTTAGTTGATCAGGATTTTGCATCTTTGTTGTAGATAGAGCACTGATTTTATCTTTGTATGTGTCAAAATAGGCGTATTTTGAGGTAGTTGCTTTTAGAGGCACATATCCAAGTCATGTGCTTGCCTTGTCTGGACTATTATCAGCTGAGGAGCATGAGACAGTGATCTGTTGTGGATTATGATCATTGATAGGTTTGCCTGAGATAGGGGTAAACTAAGGGTTGTTGACTTCTCTTGCCGAGAGATGGCACTCAGAGAACAACACCTTCCATCTTCCGATCGGGGAGATTATAGTTACCCTTGAGGATGTATGGTGGATAATACGTGTTCCCATCATGGGCCGTGAGGTGCTCTTTGAGGAAACTTCTAAGGTGGCGATTGGTGCAGCTCGTCAATTTTTTGATGATGATACTATTGACCAAAGATACCTCTCCTGGGATTACATGTGCAATCACTGTGATCGATTATCTGTATATTTAGTAAGCTTGATTAGTGGTCAACATGGGTTCATGGTCAGATGGGTGGACATGCTAGAGCAGATGGTCGTCCATAGACAGAGATTTGCATGGGGCAGTTGTATCTTAGCCCATATATACCGTGAGCTTCACGAGATTGTATACCACTATACCTAGAGTATGACTATGGGTATTTTGATTCTTCATATCTAGGCCTAGGAGCACATCCATGTTACATGGTTGATAGTTGATAGATAGCGTGCACCAGAGCAGGCTTATGTATATATGCATGTAGGTCTTACTCAGAAGCCCCATCTAGGCAAGGTAGAGTATTAGCAATGACTTTTTGATGATATGACAGAGGTATTCTTGTGGCCATACCTAGATTGTGAGGAGTGGACCTCAGATGCGTGACAGGTTCCATTTTTGTTCCAGAGCAGGTACCTCATCGGGAGGACTAGATATATTGTAGAGTGGTTTGTGCAAACTTGAGTTCTGAGATAGTACGGCCAACGGCAAGGCAAGATACATGACATTATTGTATACACTCGAATCCATGATGAGGCACCATTGTGGGGTGCCCAGCTTAGGTATGAGACATCCCACTAAGAGATTAGGGACATGGTTGGAGTAAATTGGGATCTCCACCTGGATGTTGCAGATGTAGGTTGCTCATATGGGTATACAGCAGAGGTGCTTCAGCATCCATTTCCTTGATTCACAATGCCTGAGGAGGTCATTTCTCGTATAGAGGAGTTGATAGATTATGATCCTGAGGATCCTCCCGCCAGAGGGAGAGGAGGAGCTTAGAGAGATAGGGATGCCAGTATGCATGGAGGGAGAGATGGTGGCAGGGATGGAGGTAGGGATGGGAAGCTTCCTCCTCTAGATGAGGGGGATGGTGATGGAGATGACAGGGGAGGTGGAGTTGTGGGTGGCCACACAAATGTTGCTAGTGGTAGTGGTGGTAGTGGAGAGGGTCGGCGCACCCAATTTAGATTTGTTTCTCCCTGGATAGATCTAGGTCCATTACTTATAGGGGATCAACAAAGGCAGCAACAGTAGCAGAGATAGCCTGAGAGATCTCAAGATAGGCCTTCAGGGAAGGATTCTGGCATGGGTTCTGGTAGAGATGGAGATCCTCTATCCCAGTGTGAGCAGGAGCAAGAGTAGCTCAGGGCACAGATCACAACTCTAGAGGGGAGGCTCACTGCATCTAAGTCTAGGATTGCCATATCAGATGCATTGATTATAGATAGGGACAGATAGTTAGAGTGCCTTAGGGTAGAGTGGGATAGGCAAGGCAATATGCTCAGAGCAGAGAGAGATGTGCAAGCCAGGATAGCCACCCATCAGGGACAGAGATAAGCTTATTACTTTGCGTTATACCATGTTGCAGTCCTTGAGGGCCAGAGAGCACTTTCATTTTCATAGGTCACCTAGCAGTCTAAGGGAGTGATGCCTCCTTCGCCTCCATTTGTACCACCTCCTCCTCCTCCAGATCAGGGAGAGGGGGGTAGCCAGAGATTATGTTGTATTTTTTTTACACATGCATATTGTATATCTGGATCCTTCTGAGATCTTTCTTTTGTACATGACACACACACACACACACATATATATATATCTGATTCTTTCTGATTCTCTGATACGATGATACTCTTTATGTAGACCTTACTTTGATCTGTACCATGTTTGAGATATATATCTAATGCAGATGTTTCTGATTCTGACATGTTTCATGGTGTCTCTTTGCTTTGATAGATTTATTCGCACATGTGATTATATCTTGGTCATATGATGAGTTAGATTTAGATGATAATATCATTTATACATTTTTTATTTATCACTGATATAAATATGTCTCCAATGATACTATGTGAACATGCAAATGTATGTTTTTTGATTTTTTTTCTTATGCAAGTAAAATGTATGGATGCACTTAGGATGTAGAAATGAAACGTACAAATGCTTTATTTTTGTATTTTCTTTCTATCTCATTTTATGAATGCAAAATGTATGTTATGGATGTGCAATGATATTTATATCAGTAATATTGAATTGAGGTAATTAACTGGGTTTTTAGAAGAAAGATAGAAATTATTTTTGAGCATAAATTTCCTTATGCTTTTACTTCATTCACAAAATGCATCATGCAATCTCTAAATGTAGCTATATGCAGACTCTTAGGACTTGTCACTGATTTGCAGATTCTGTAGCTTTTTTATCATCATTGGGCACTTTTTAGAATGGATACCACCTGATAGTACAACCATCACTAATACCATCAGATATTATGAAAGTATGAATACTACGTTTTATTGGAATGTATGAAATAGACTTAGGCATCAAGCCATAGAAGCCAGGATGACAAGATAGTCACCTTCCTTTTAACATACCAGATTTTGTGTAAGGCAAGATATTGGACCCGCAATGACCTTGAAAATTCATATCCTTGGGTACATTATGCTTCGTATACCCTAACGAAAATCTGAGTTTTAGAAAATAGACAAGAAAATTGTTCCAACCTCACCATAGTTTACATATAACGAAGATGGAGATATATGTGGCTATCCACCCATAGTGGCAGCTCTTACCATAAACATCTAAGTTAGGTGAAATTTATAGGATTATTTGGAACAATCACCATATATAGAAAACCAAGAAAATGTTATGCCCCCTATCCTTGTGACTCTTTTGTCTTTGCGTAGACGTCATGGAGTAACTCAGAAGACATAACAACTATCAATTGTGAATCAATCAAATAAAGTTCATAACTGCTTAGATACCCCTAGTTAAAACATCATCAGGGCACAAAAGAGATATAATCAAACCAAGATCAAACTATGTTTAAGGAAGTATTGAGAAATACTATTGATTCATTTTTCAAGCGCAGTAGAGATTCATCAATCAAAAATTTGAAATTCAAGAAAGATGTGTTCCATGTCTGTGTAACATTCTTTCTGTTTGCAATCCAATGTAGATCTTAGGAACATCGTTCATGTTTGTGCCATCCTTGCTTCATGAAAGTGACAGTTTGGCGAAAGTATCAAGAAGCATGGTATCACAAGACAAACCAACATGCGATGACCTAGCAGATGCAACCTATCAGACTGGAAAAGATGCCCCCAGTGCAGAATGACTTGATCCTAAGACAGAAATATAGACAAACTCCAAGCAAGGATAAGATAGTTGTGTAGGAAACAAAGTCAACATTTTAGCATGGGTGTGATCATGAAGGCTTAGTATCAGTAATGCATTGATAGATGGAGCGTAGAACACAAGTGACGCCTGATTGCCAGGTTTTCACCACACATGTAACTAATTGAATGTTTGACAATGTTAAGTTGAAGATAATGCAAGACATTAAATCAGTTAATGGTTTGTATTGTCATTGATGTCAACTTGATATCATCTGTATGGTCATGTACATAATGCCAAGACTTTAGAGAATCAATGGAACAAAGGTTTTTCTTTCATAAATGCATAAATGTCAAGTATTCACCAAGTGACAGACAACACCGATGGAGTGCACACCATCGGTAAAGGCAAAGAGAAAAGTCACAGTGATACCCGATGAGCAAAAGATAGTGTTGCCCGACAAAGCAAAACCATAGAATGCCTGATGAGTAAAATCCAATGATGCCCAGTGAACGGAGATCCCAAAGCTGACTGGAGTCACACCGATGGAACTGGCAGTTGTAACCGACGACTAATTGCAGAGTTGACCGACGAAACAGAGAGTTTAGAAAATGACAAAATATCTAGCTAGAAAGAGCTAAAGATAGACTTAACTAGTTGTTTTCTTTCTTTTATTCGACCAGAGTTAAGTAATTTATTTTAAAATGATTTATACAGTTGGCATGAAGATAACTACAAGATAAATCCTGAGTTATGGTTTAAATCAAATTGGTTGGATTGTTTTTCACGCCAAGAATCAAGAATCAGGAAATGGTGAATATCATGTCTATATAAGAGACAAGCTTAATTCATTTTTGTATGCATGGAAGGGGAGTGAATAGAAAGAGGATGTTGAAGGAGAGATAAGAAATTCTGTAGACACTAATGAATATTGAAGCACAGCATCACAGAGCATAAAGTGTGGAGCACAAGAATTGAATTGATACATTGATAAGAGAGGTAATGTACTTAAATAGATATGAAAATATGCAATTCAAAGTTGCATTAGAAACAGATCATAGTGTTTCAGTTTAACCATTGAAGCATCAAGTCTCTTAACCGAGTAGGACTTAACAGTCTTCTATATATTGAGGTACATCCCAAGGAGTGCCAAAAAGGTTGATTCATGAAAGTAGCCTTGTACTTTCCTGATACCTATTGACAGTCTAAGAAGGAGGCTGATTCAAGGATGGTAGCAAGATTTTCCTAAAGCCTATTGACAGACTAAGAAGGAGGTTGATTCAAGGATGGTAGTATTAAATGCCCGATACTAAGTGACAACCTCTATGTATAAAATCCTCTAACAAGGTCACACCTAATAGTGTGTTTGTAACCTTTAATAGGGCTGGCTCCTAACAGGGCTCACTTCAGAAGAGTGAAAATTTGGAGTACCAGTCCAAGTGGTTTTTTCCCTTAACAGGGTTTCCACGTTAAAATCCATGTGTTATGTGTGTATGGTTTATTACTTTACTATTTTACATTTCAAATATGCATTTCTGGATTGATTGGTATACTTTGTTTATTTACTAAGTTTTGGTAAATAGTTTTACTACTTATCGATAATCAAGGAGAATAAGGACAGACAGGGAAAACCAACAGACAGTTAATCATTATAAGTATTTCATGACATGCATCTTGTAGGGACTTAATAATCTGAGGTTTATTTGATTGGTGGTAAATAGTTGAAGGATAAATTTTGAGGCCACTGATTCACCCCCACCCCCCTCTACGTTATTACTAACAATTGGTATCAGAGCTTGTGTGCTTATAAGGAAGGTTTCAAGACCTAATTCAAGATAACAAGATGAACAAATGAGATGTGCCCAAGTTAAACAAAGACAACTTTGCTTCATGGGAAAGCGGGATAAGACTCCACTTATTAGGTATTGGTAATGATGTTACTCAATTCCTAGATACTGAATATGTGTTTCCTACAGGAGCACCGATAGTAGATCAATTGAGAGAGAAGCATGAGCATAACTGCATGGTTATAGAGCTTTCTTCCTCACTCTCTGATGTTGAATTTGAATATGTCAAGGATTGTTAAACTGCCAAGAAGATGTGGGACAAACTGAAGCTTGTACATGGAGGTGATACAAATGTTTTGAGAGCCAAGGCAGAAAGGCTTAGAGGAAAATTTGATGATCTCAGAATGAAAGAAGGAGAAAACATCACACAATACAACACAAGAATGAAAGTAGTCAATGTTATATGAGGATTTGGAGGTACACTTGAAGAGGAGACAGTGGTAAGTAAAATCTTAAGAACCTTACTGCCTGTATATGCTATTAGAGTTTCTGCCATTCAAGAAATGAGAGCAATAGAAAACAATACAACACTCTTGAT
>MU217870.1:621158-637411 GCA_018584345.1 Thuja plicata | reverse complement strand
TACTGGATGTAAGTTGACAAATGAAGACAAGACAACAGAGGTAAATCAGACTTTGTACAGATCAATGATTGGAAAACTCATGTATGTTGTACACACTAGACCAGATATTGCACATGTAGTAGGAATTTTTGCTAGATTTTCTACTAACCCTAGGGAATCACATATGACTGTTGTGAAAAGAATTTTAAGATATATGATGAATACTGAGGAATTTGGCTTATGGTATAGAAGAGAAGGCAAATTTGAGCTTAAGGTGTTTACTGACACTGATTGGGCTGGAAATCTTGATGACTAGAAGAGAACAACTGGAGGAGCATTCTTTATGGGTGACAGACTTGTCACATGGATTAGCAAGAAGCGGGGATGCATCTCACAGTATACTGCAGAAGCAGAATATGTTGTTGTTGCTGCAAATTGCTCAAACATTGCATGGATCAAACAGTTGCTAGAAGGTATGCATATGAAGATCTCAGAACCAGTGATTATCTATTGTGATAACACCAATGCAATAAACATTTCTAAGAATCCAATCATGCATTCCAAGACTAAACACATTGTAATCAAGTATCATTATTTAAGAGAACAAGTTCAAGAAAAAGAGTTCATACTTGAGTATGTGCAATCAAAAGAACAATTAGCTGATATCTTCACCAAGCCACTACCCAAGGATACGTTTGAGTACTTGAGAAAGAGACTAGGGGTCAAACCCTTGTCTACCAGTCAGTAAAAAGACTGAAGGTTACATCAACCTACATATTATCACAATATCATTCATGTTAATGCGAGAAAAAAGATGAACTTCAAAGATACATCTATATACAAAGAGGTATATATCAGAACCGAGCACCAGAGCATATTAATGTATTGCTAATGGATAAGGGAAATTCAAGGAATATATTATGGATGAAGAGAAAATATTGCTTGACATGAATGTCAGATATTTGTAAAATATTTGTTTGGCATTGCTGTCAAAGGGAGATAGATTATCCATATTATCACATTCTTCTGAAAAAGAGAGAGATTGTCCATTATTAGATTACTCCAACAGGGAGAGATTATATCCTTTGGGAGAATTGTATGAAAGTTTATACAAAGGGAGAGTTGTTGAAAAGAGAAAAAGACATCATAAAAGAGAGAACAGGCAAAGGAGAGAAATTGACACAAGAAAAAGACTCAACACATCAGAAAGTAAAAAGCTGCAAGAATCAAATCTAGGCTAAAACAGAGCTTACCAGTGTTCAGACATTTATCGGTTGACAGAACAAAATGATTGGTAGTTTGATGAATCTCAGCTATTGTATTTCATATTGTATTAGAAATAGTATAGTGTGATAATATATTATGTTGCCATCAATGCCAAAGGGAGAGATTGATGACATGTAACTGATTGAATGTTTGACAATGTTAAGTTGAAGATAATGCAAGGCATTACATCAGTTAATGGTTTGTATTGTCATTGATGTCAACTTGATATCATCTATACGGTCATGTACAGAATGCCAAAGACTTCAAAGATTCAATGGAACAAAGGTTATGCTTTCAGCAATACATAAATGTCAAGTATTCACCAAGTGATAGACAACACCGATGGAGTGCGCACCATCAGTAAAGGCAAAGAGAAAAGTCAAAGTGATACCCGACGAGCAGAAGACAATGTTTCCTGATGAAGCAAAACCACAGGATGCCCGACGAGCTGAAAATAGAGTTGCCCAACAAGTAAAATCCAATGATGCCCGACGGACGGAGATCCTAAAGCTGACTAGAGTCACACCGATGGAACTGGCAGTTGTAACCGATGACTAACTGCAGAGTTGACCAACGGAATAGAGAGTTCAGAAAATGACAAAATATCTAGCTGGAAAGAGCTAAAGATAGACTTAACTAGTTGTTTTCTTTGTTCTATTCGACCAGAGTTAAGTAATTGATTTATACAATTGGCATGAAGATAACTATGAGATAAATCAGGAGTTATGGTTTAAATCAAATTGGCTAATTTTTTTTCATGCCAAGAATCAAGAATCAAGAAATGGTGAATATCATGTCTATATAAGAGAAAAACTTAATTTATTTTTGTATGCATGGAAGGGGAGTGAATAGAAAGAGGATGATGAAGAGAAACTGATGAAGAAGAACTTCATACAATCCTGATCAATCAAGCTGAAGGAGAGCTAAGGAATTCTGCAGACACTGACGAACAGTGAAGCACAGCATCACAAAGTAGAAATTGTGGAGCACAAAGAATTGAATTGATACATTGATCAGAGAGGTAATGTACTTAAATAGATCTGAAAATTTGAAATTCAAAGTTGCATTAGAAACAGATCATAGTGTTTCAATTTAACCATTGAAGCATAAAGTCTCTTAACCGAGTGGGACTTAACAGTCTTCTATACATTGACGTACATCCCAAGGAGTACCAAAAAGGTTGATTCATGAAAGTAGCATTGTACTTGCCCAATACCTATTAACAGTCTAAGAAGGAGGCTAATTCAAGGATGGTAGCAAGATTTGCCTAAAGCCTATTGACAGTCTAAGAAGGAGGATGATTCAAGGATGGTAGCAATAGATGCCTAATACTAAGTGAAAACCTCTATGTATAAAATCCTCTAACAAGATCACACCTAATAGTGTATTTGTAACCTTTAATAGGGTTGGCTCCTAGCAGGGCTCACTTCAGAAGAGTGAAAATTTGGGGTACCGGTCCCAGTGGTTTTTTCCCTTAACTGGGTTTCCACGTTAAAATCCATGTGTTATGTGTGTATGGTTTATTACTTTACTATTTTACATTTCACATATGCATTTCTGGATTGATTGGTATACTCTTTTTATTTACTGAGTTTCGGTAAATAGTTTTACTACTTATCGGTAATCAGGGACAATAAGGACAGACAAGGAAAACTGAGAGATAGTTAATCATTATAAGTATTTCATGGCATGCATCTTATAGGGACTTAATAATCTGTGGTTTATTTGATTGGTGGTAAATAGTTGAAGGATAAATTTTGAGGCCACTGATTCACCCCCCCCCCNCTGATTCCCCCCCCCCCCCCCCCTTTCAGTTATTACTAACAGGCAAGATCTTTTCTTTCTTTTTTTTGCTACTAGGATGCTTGTTTTACCAGGTTTTCATCAAGTCACTTTTCTCTTTTTCAATTTTTTTGTTATTTTTGCTTTTTTGAATATTTTTGTAGTATCAAGGTGCCTGTTTACTAGGTTTTCACCAAGTATACCTTTCTTCAGGACTTTTTCAACTATTTTTGGATTTCTTTAGGATCAATTTCTGAATATTTTTGGTATTTTCTAAGAACTATTTCACTATACAGGGTCTACTAGCCGAACATCAAGCATAGAATCGCTTCAAATGTAGAGTATTGATAGGATCTGGAAGAACATCTCCCTTAGGTGTAGCTAGTTGATAAGCTCCAGTCCCAAAAGTAGCAGTGATAACATAAGGTCCCATCCAATTAGGTTCAAATTTTCCCTTTTTTTCTTTGTTGGGCTAGTTTTTAGGATTCTCCTTTAAGGCGAGATCCCCCACTTCAAATTTATGTGGTTTGACCTTCTTGTTGTACCCTTTGGACATACATGTTTGGTACACCTTCAGATGATCAAATGCCTATTATCTGTGCTCGTCTAGTAAGTCTAAAGAATTCACCCGATTAATGCGGTATTGTTCATCAGTAATAAGACCTTATAAAGATATCCGCAAAGATGGGATTTCAACCTCAATAGGTAGTACTACCTCAACGCCATAGACTAGAGCAAATGGCATGGCTCCAGTCAGTGTTTTGATGCTTGTTATGTAGGCCCATAGTGTCAGATTCAATTGTAGATGCCAGTCTCTGCCAGACTTACTTACAGTTCGGTGTAGGATTTTGAAAATATTATTATTAGATGCCTCAGCCTATCCATTACCTTGGGGGTAATAAATTGAGTAGCAATGTTGAGTGATGTGAAACTGTTCACAAAGGTCATCAATGTCTTTATTTTTAAATTGGCCCCCATTGTCTGTTACAATTAAAGAGGGTATCCCATATCTACAGATAATGTAGTTCAGAATGAACATAGCCACATGTTTGCCAATGGCTTTGATTAGTGGCATGGCCTCGACCCACTTTGTGAAATACTCAGTGATCGTAATGATGAACTTGTGTCCATTTGAAGAATTGGGATATATTTGTCAAACCAAGTCAAAGGCCCATTACTGAAATGGCCAATGTGTAATGAAAGGTATAAGTTCTCTGGCAGGAGCATGGATGAGATTTCCATGTGTCTGGAATTTATGACATGTTTTTGAAAATTAAATAGCATCTTTTTCCATGGTAGGCCAGTAATAACCTACTCTGAGCAGTTTCTTTGCTAGTGAAAAGTCATTTGAATGTGATCCACATACACCTTCGTGGACTTATTTTAACGTGTTGTCAGACTCTTCGAGTTCTAAACATATAAGAAGCATTCCTTCAAGACCTCATTGATATAAATTATTAGTTATGAGGACATAACACGATGTTGTCCTAATCAAGGCTCTTTTCTCATTTCTAGATAGATCATTGGGAATAGTTTGCTCAGTGAGGTAAGCAATGATATTAGCATACCGAGATTGGTCTGGGGTGTTTAAAGCATAGATTACTTGGTATTCAGGGGTATCAAAGGCAAGATAGGAGAGTTCTTCCACCAAGAAGTCATAGAAGAATTGATGTTCCTCTAGTTTTAACATAGATGCCAATGTAGCCATAGCATTTACAACTTTTTTCTCTATTCTAGGTATCTGTTGGAATGTGACGAAGAGAAAGTACTTCTTTAGGTCATCAACCATTTTCTTGTAGGGTGTCAACTTCTCATCTTTCATCTGATAATCTCCATTGACTTGATTGATGATGAGCTGGGAGTCACCATACACGTGTAACTCTATAATTTTCCATTCCATGTAAAGCTTAAGACCGTTTACCAATGACTCATATTCTGAAATGTTGTTCGTGCATGGAAACATCAATTTGTAAGACTTGGGTATCTTGTAGCCTTTAGGAGTTATGAATAGAACTCCTGCTCCAGAACCTTGTTGCGTGAATGAACCATCAAAGTACATCTTCCATGGGTACTCAGTTAGATGCATAACGGTCTCATTAGGGAATTCAATCCTTAAAGGCTCATAATCTTGAAGTGGTGAATCTGCCAATTGGTCTGCGAGGACTTGTCCTTTAAAATCCCTCCTATCTACATACTCAATGTCGAATTCACTTAGAATAAAGACCCATTTCACTAGACGCCCTCTTAATGTTGTTTTTCTCAAAAGGTACTTCAGAGGATCAATCTTGGCAATGAGCCTTACAGTATGTGAGAGCATGTAGTGTCTCAATTTTTGTGATGTGAAGACGACTGCTAAGCATGCTTTTTCAATAATGTTGTAATTGAGATCATAGGAGACTAGCGTTCTATTGATGTAGTAGATAGATCTTTCTTTCTTTCTTTCATCCTCTTGTGCTAATAATACCCCTAATGATGTAGTTGTACCTGAAATATACAGGAGTAAGGGTTTTCTATGAATAGGTGCCATAAGAATAGGAAGAGTAGCTAGGTACCCTTTTAGTTTTCTGAAGTTGGCTTCACAGTGCTCATCCCATTTGAAGGTGACCCCTTTATGTAGTAATTTGGTAAAGGGTTGTGCTCTGTCAGCATGTTGTGACATGAACCTCCTAATTGATTGGAGTCTCCCTTGCAATGTCCTCATTTGACTGATGTTGCGTGGAGGAGTCATCTCTAGTATAGCTTTGAATTTTGCAGGATCGACCTCAATTCCCTTCGCTGAGATAATAAACCCTAAGAGCTTTCCTGATTGGACCCCAAAGGCACACTTCTTTGGATTGAGCCTGAGTTAAAATTGCTCCATACAATCCAATATCTTCCTTAAGTCATCAATATGAGTGCTCCTCTCTTTGGATTTGGCTAAGGTGTCATCCATGTAATCCTCCATGTTTTTATGCATCATATCGTGGAATATAGTAGTCATTTCTCTTTGATATGTGGCACCAGCATTCTTTAACCCAAATGGCATGACATTCCAGCAAAATTTTCCCCATGCACATGTAAATGCAGTTTTCTCTTGATCCTCACGGGCAATTTTTATTTGATTGTAGCCCAATAAACCATCCATTAATGAATACATTTGGTAGCCTGTTGTAAGATCGATGATCATGTCAATATTAGGTAGCGGGAAGTCATCCTTTGGACATGTTTTGTTTAAGTCTCTGAATTTTGTACATATCCTAATAGATTTATCAGATTTAGATACTAGGACCACATTGGAGATCCATTCGGCATAGGCAATAACTCTGATAAATCCAAGTTTTAACAATTTCTCTAGCTCCACTTTTACTAGCAATGCAACATGAGGATGCATCTTTCTAAGTTTTTTTTTTCACGGGCTTGATCCCTGGAGCTATAGATAAGTGGTGCATTATCAATTCAGGATCTAGTCCAAGCATATCTGTATAAGACCATGCAAAGTTGATCTTCTTCTCTTTTAGGAACTTGGTGAACTATGTCTTCTCCTCTTCTGACAAATATTGTGCTAGGTGTACTATTTGAGGATCTTCAATTGTGCCCAGATTAACCAGCTGTGTTGGTTCTATCAGAACTAAAGACCTTTCCTAAAAGTGCTCAAGGAGGATATCAAGAATCTCATCCTTTGGCGCCTCTGAGAGGTTTTCACCATCGGATACATCTTTGGTTTTTACTATTTTAGGATCTAACACTACCACAATGTGGTTTTCACCATCAGTTCCCTTTTTCTTTTTCTTTTTCAATTTTTGACTGAGAAACTTGATATCCTCATGTGACATGTTCACGCTCCTTGCATTGGTGGAAAAAGGGTAGGGTTCACAAGCATTGAGATAGCAAGCCAAGGTGTAATCATTGGGAAAGTCAAGGATAGGAGCAGGATCTGTACTATTCTAATCAATTAGGTTTGGATTTATCAAAGATAAGGAGTCAGACTCAGGGAAGGACAGCATCGCGTTAGCATCATGACTATTAACTGACATGACATGTCTTCTTAAGTTAAATTCTTTGATGTTTAGATCAATAAGAGCTAGATCATCATTAAAAGGGTCATTGTTAGTTATATGCAGACCAAACTCTAGTGACTCATCAGTAGAACTTTCATCATCATATCTTTGTAAAAGGAGGCTTCTTTCTTATTGCCTCTGAAATTCTTCTAGACTTATGAGAACACCAGTCTCTCCATCAATGATTGGGGGAAGGAACTCTTCCGTTGCTTCAGGAAAATCACTATTGTTAGGAGTAGCATTAGAATGTTCACGACGTGCTGAGGGAGCTACAAACATGTGAATTGTATCTATTTCAATGTCTCCCATGGTGACAGATAGCTCATCCCATTCATAATCATGAGAGTCAGTAATTTCATCGTCAAATATGTTTAAGTATTCAGCAATAGTTATATGGTGTACTAGGTTAGCTATCTGTGGATCAAAGTGTGGTAGATCTAGGACATGTGTGATCGTTACTAACTGCCCCCAGTTAGGATATAAATCTTGTTGTCGAGGTGTGTCTTCAGTAATTGTTGCTATCAATGGTACCTCTGGATCATCTATTGTTATGTCTCCTACCTCTTGAAGATCTTGTAGTACCTCAAATCTTGGTACATAGCGCTCTCCTTAATATTTGGGATTCTCTGTGATAATATGTAATAACCTTTCATAAGGCCATGGTTCTAGCACTATCTCATATGTTTCATCACTCCCTTTGTTAGAGATCAGACTATATTTTGAAGCAGGTTTGTCAGATTCAGTATTAAAACCTAGTCCTATTTTATCTCTGGTATTTTTGAACTCCATGTGTACAGGTTCAATAAGTCCTCTTCCTTTGTCGCTTAGAGGTCCTTTCCTTTGTATCCCATTTTCTTGAGGAGATCATATCCTCTTCCATACTATTCCGAGGATATTTCCACATGTTTGACCTCAGCTTGCGTCGGTTCTCCTTTGTAAAACCAGTCCAAGACTGTCTGTTCTTCTGTGTTATCAAAAGAAGATGTGAATGCCTTTACCATGCCAGTTTCTCTATGGATTTATGGCTCCTTGGATGTAGTAGGTGTGAATGTCATGTAATTTTTTCCAAAGGATCTTGGTGATACCGGAAGTTCTATCAGTGATGGAGTCAGGTCCATTTTGTATTCTCCCATACTTGTTTCTTCAAGTTTTAAGGTTTTGCCAAAACTCTTCATAACCATGTCCTTAGTGGTCTCAGGAGCGATCTCATCCATAGCCTCTTTTTTATGTGAAATCATACTACCTACTTTGATATTGTTGCAAGTATAATTAGCATCCGCAGGAATTGTCACTTCCACTCCATTATGTGGGAACTTGATATACTGGTGGTAAGTAGATGGTACAGCTTGCATTTCGTGAATCCATGGTCTCCCCAACAGGATGTTGTAGGCTAGGGGTAAATCAAGAACTTGACATACGACATTCTTTTCAATTGGTCTAACTCTGATGGGTAGAACAATAAGACCTTTAGAGGATCTTTCTTCCTCATCATAAGCTTTGACAGTTATTTTTCTTCTAGATTCAATGGTTTGTTCTGAGAGACCCAGTTTCTTGATTAGATTAAGTGTACAAATATTCAATCTTGCGCCTCCATCTATCAACACGCGTCAAACACGGGATTTATGAATGAGGACTTCAATATGGAGGGGTTGATTATGTGGATGTGTCAACGACTTGTCATCCTCTTCAAAAAAGGAGAGATAATGTGGCGCTGAGATGTGATTGACCATCGCTTGGAATTTGTCTATATCAAGGTCCTTTGGTATATTTGCGGCATGTAAGGCTTATTCTAGGATTTCCCTATGCACTGTGGATATTTTAAGCAACTCAAAAATGGAAATTTTGGCAGAGGTTCATTGCAGTTGGTCCACCAAGTCATACTTTGTTGCAGGAATAGTCATCGTGTGTTTTACTGTTGGTTTAGGAATAGTAACAATAGGGACTTTGGACGTTGATGCTAGTTTTGGGGAAGAATTGGGTCCTTTGATCGTGACTTGTGCTTGGCTCTGAGTCACCACATTCGATTGGAAAGAAACACCTTTGATTGTGACCACATTAATTGATTCAGTTTTAATGTCTAGCATATTGATCATGTTATCATTATTGGAGTAAGTGTAGTTTACTTCATTACCTTTTCCTTTAGATGCTTCCCCTTTGTCATAGTTAGGGAATGGTTTTTTGAACATTGTATGATCTTCGTCGGTAATGTATCCTTCTACTTTGATCTTTCCTCCTTTGATGAGGTCTTGAGTAACTTGTTTAAGTTTAAGACAATTGTTAGTCTTGTTTCCTTTGTTTTTGTGAAAGACACAGTAAGAATTATCATCCCACCACTTGGGTTTGACTGCTGGTTCCCATGGTTTAGAATCTGGGATTGTGAGAACTTTGTTTTCTAGAAGCGTCTTCAAAATAGTCTTGAGAGGCTCTCCTAAAGGAATGAATGTTCTTTGAGGTTTTGAAGTCCATTTCCGAACCTTGCTATTATCAGTGTTTGCTTTGGGTATGGGGGTCGTTACCTTGGCATCTTCGCTTGCTTGCATAATGTTGGTTAGATTGAATACTTCAGGTTTAGGACCAACATTGGATGCGTCTACTACGCCATCGTTGACAACATTTTTTTTTTGTTTCCACCACTTAGGCTTGGAGTTGGAGTTGTTAGGTTTGTTTTCACTTTGAAGAGTGATCTCCCCCTTTTTTACCATAACTTCTTCGATACGGAGGGCATTCTTGATCATCATGTCGAAGCTAGGGGAATCTTGCATCTGTAATGCATAGTTCAATTTTTGTATCAAGTTATTGACAAATATTTCCATTTTTTTGGGTTCAGGAATGGCTCTTGAATATCGTGCAAAGATTTTCCTCCACCTTTGTAGAAAGTGGGTAAAGGATTCGCCATTCTTTTGTTTAGTGTTGCACAAATCCATCATAGTCACGTCATGCTAGATATTATAGGAGTAATGTTGGATGAATTGTTATATTAGCTCCTCAAAAATTTTGACCTTGGGTGTAAGTTGAGAACCATTCCATGGCGTTGCCTCCTAGAGTTCCAGGAAACAGCTGCATGAGGTAAGTGGGTTCATGCATGTACTATATGCTAAGACCACAAAACTCTCAAATATGGTCATGTGGATCGATCTCTCCTGTATACTTGTCGTATTTTGGTCGTGCCATATTGGGAGGGAATGGAACCATAGTGATACTTTTGTCGAAAGGAAATGGACAAATGGAGTCCATCGAGTACTTCATTTTGGGTTTAGCCTTTTCTTTCTTGAGAGTTGCAAGCTCTATTTGCATTAAGGTAAGTTGTTTGGCGATAATAGAAATAGGAGTTGTTATCTCCTTTTCTTTTAGTTGTTCCAGATCATAATCCTTGGGTAATTTTACGCCAGTGGATGCTATGGCGAAAGTATTTCTCTTTATCCTCATCAATTATCCTTTCCAATATCTTGTGGAACCTCTTGCTCTGTTTGATTTTATCGTACTCATCTTCAGGGATGTCCCCCTCACTGTCCAATCCAAATGGAGGATGTTCAAATGTGAGTTCTTTTTCATTGATATCTTTGTGCTCCTGGATTTTTCTATTGTCATATTCTTCAAAAGCTACACTCCATTCGCGAGTGTTTCTATCCATTTGTGGAGAGTCTAGATCGAGTAGGGAACTGCGAGATGTTTCTCCCTGAAACTGTAGTGATTTAGGAGGCACTTTTGATCCTTTAGACATGTACTTGTTGCGTCTTGTGTTAACCATGTGGTTGTACCTCAACTTTGTCAAATTTTCCTAAGAGTGTTAGGCAGTATCTCAAATCGTTCAAGTGAGTGTGTCTAGGTGGAAGTATTATTTGAGTTTTGGTGGAAGTAAATGATTCCAGCGTCAGAGGGTTAGGATGCCCTAATAGTGAGCTGGGAACCAAGTTGTTGTAAAAAGTGGATAGACCACACGTATTGACATAGACTGTGAGAAATTGACAGGACATGCAAGGTGGATGTCTAAAAAAGCATTTCGACACAGCGATAGGGAGACCAGAAAAGACAACAGGGGAAGACTAAAGAGACAAAAGGGTGTCCAAACCAACTGAGTTTTTTTGAGAAGCTATTTTGCAAATGCCCATTGTCCTAGACGCGAGCTCCCAGATGCGAGTCTAGAAATACAGGATGCGAGCTACTGATGATCCTATATGCGAGCTAGAACCCTAGATGCGATGATGTGTTAACCAAATGTGAGCCAAGATACGAGATGCAAGCCAGGATACCAAAAATGATCCAGGAAATCCACGATGTGATTTTCTGATGTCTCTGTCAGATTTGATCAATTTTTGAAAAATTCATCTTGGGAGTGCGTGAAGTTCGCCTAATTGTAGTTTTGCATTCTGAGACTTGTCAGTGAATGAAAATACATGTGTAGACCTAGGATTGAAATTTTTTGCTTGTTTTGAAAACGTTATCTTTTTAGTGATTTTTTAGTTACGTCAAGCATTGTTGCATTGTTAAAGGGTCAAACAAGCACACATCTTATCCCTATTTTCTAGGTGGAGGATGAAAATCCTTGCTCGTTTGACTTAGGTACACACTCAAATGTTAATCAAAAAATAGCCATCACCAAGCACGCAATGGCTTCAGTCATGATGTTGTATTAGCTGACTCCAAATGCAAGTGAGGGAATGATATGACGAGTGTCTTGGGGCAATTAATTTTTTCCATGCACAAGGATTATCACCCTTTTGAGGGTGAATCAGGAATTATTTCAGTTTAAATGTTGTCTATGATTGGGCAATCCATTCGAAACTATCCCCGATAGAATTGCAGAAGGCAAAATTGAGGCGTATAGACCTATGAGTACTTAAGTATATGTAGTCTCGCAAGAAAGATTCAAGTGGGTCCAAGCATGTTCAAGGAATGATGTCAAAATTCCATGAACAAAACTAGTTCCATCTTCTGAGGCTTTGGCCTACGAGGAAGCAATTATTTATAGTGAGTTGGAAGGGTTGGCGTAAACTTGTCCTCACTTGGGTCATTTCTGAGATATTTTTTCCTCAGTCGGCAGGCCCTCTACTATTAAATAAGCGTACAAAGGATTGGCGAGCATAGGACATCTAGATTTTTGATTCCTCTGAAGAAGAAGAGAATACTCTCCTAATCCATGTCATTTTCTCCCAAAATAAATTCAAGCAAACAGTTCATTCCCTCAAGCAATGTTGTGCTTGATTTAAGATGTTCCTACTTTATGGAAAACAGAATGCTTGAAAGTAAAGTTTGTGTTGTTCAATTATCCACAATTTTAGATGAGTAGTTTGTTCAATTTCTAATCCCCAAATTTAGACAATGAGATTGTTCATTTAGCCCACAAATTTAGTGTTTTGAGTTGTTCATTTACTGATCCAAAAGAAATTTAGTTTTGTTTGCTTGGTTCAGTGATCTCCAAATTCCTTTCAACTCATAAACTGATGTGTGAGTTTTTTAGTTTTCTTAAAAGGAAAAGAGCATAGTCCTCTAGTCAGTTTAGTAGAAGATTAGAAAATGTTCTTAGTGTAAAAAGCATGTAAAATAGAGGTCAAGATGGGGGTTGGGCAACCTGAAAAACCATGTTAGTATTCTTTGTTCAACTCCCATGAAAAAACCCTTGATAGAAACCTGCAAACACTAGTTAGGCTGCTTTAAAAGACAAAAACCAGAGTGATCAAATTGTTAGAGGTTAGGCAATGAAATACACAAGATTTTTCACCAGATGCGATCCTAAGACACAGGATGCGATACCATATACCGGATGTGATACCCTATACCAAATGCGAGCCCTTGTCACTATATGTGACTGAATGTTCCCCAGATGCGATTCTAAACCAAAAATGATCCAGGAAATCCTGGATGCAAGCCTCATTTTCTATGGTGTGAGGGTGTATCCCGGATGCGAGCCAAAATGACCAGATGCAATTCTGGACCTGAAAACTAGGAAAAAAGATTAGTGAAAAATGAGGTCAAAAATGAGGCAAACCTCGAATATTGCCCCACGGTGCGTGCCAGAAATGTGTGTGAAATATTGCACCTATTACCTGCGACACAACACTTCAATAGGTCATTGCATTAGTGGAAAACATGGTTAGATGAGCATATAAAGCAACTAAAATCGGCCTATTTCTTTCTAACTAAGAAGAGTATGATAAGCAACATAATAGCCCTCAAATTATGCTACTATCAGTGACATATACAACTTAGCATGAAAGATTTGAGTTAAAAACAAACTATTTAACTATTAAGCATGCATTCTAGCTCTAAAAAGCATGAAAATAACAATGCCTAAACATGAAATATGAAATATGATATGAATCTAGGTTTATTCTAATAGCATAACAATGCATTTGATTCTAAAATTATGGGCTTATTTGTGCTCAAAAACACCTTCTATTTATAGAAGAATGAGAAGAGAGAGGGGGGACAATATGCATTAATGGAGTTGAAAAACTCATTAATGAAGTGAAAGAGGCATTAATGCCTTAGGCATTAATGAGGGATGGGCATAAAAGAATCTTCATTAATGAAACCATTAATGAGAGCCTTAAAGAAGCATGGGAAGGGTGTAAGACCCAACTTGGCAAGTTGGTCCTTAGGGGAAGTTAAGCTTGAGAAAAGTTGACTTTCCTAAGTGGGTTGAGTTCTTAATCACTCCTTAATAGAATGTGACAACATTAGGAGGTGGGTTAGAATTAGATTAAGATTAGAATTAGATTAGCAAGGGTGAATGGGTTGGGATAGGTTCAAACCCAGAGTCAAAGTGGTTGAAGTGGGTTAGGTTAGGGGTTTAGAGGAATATTAATGAAATGAATAAAACTTATTTAATTCATTCAAAAATAGGGATATTAATTATTTAAAAATTTAATTGATTTTTAATAATCAATAGGACTATAGCCAATTTAATTAAATTAATTAGGCTAGGGGAATGAGTTCATTTTGCAAGTGAGTAAATTTATTTAGGGCTTTATTTAATTCCTAGTAAATTAATCATTTTAGCCATGTATTTGATTAATTATTTGATTTTGGCTAAAAGTAATTAACTTGGTGATTTGATCACCTTAGGAGATTAAATTAATTATGTCAAGCAGTAACAGGGTTGTTTGAGCATAATTGGGGGTATGATCATGTTAGAGTAATAGTACATTTGTCTTTATAATTAAATCACTTCGGTTTAATTATTAAAGGTCACTATTATTCTATTCACTTAAGCTTGTCATTTGTAGGTGCATAATAATTAATATATTTATTAATTATTAATGCACAAACCTAGCTTTCTCTGGCTTTAGGGTTTCTCACCTTATATGCCGCTTTTGTAATTATTGTAATTCACTTTTTTGGGAAATATAATTTTTCTCTCACTCCGCTGAGATTTTCCAAGGCTTCTGTCTTTGTGGTTTCCATTCAGTATTAGGTATTTGCATGCAGGTGTTCTTGGCAAGCTGTGAAGTTGGATTTCTCAACTTCTACATGGTATCAGAGCCACCTTGTCACTGCCTGGTTTGAAGGTTTTTGAGGCCACGATTCGAAGACGACAGTCATAGCTTCTCTGGGGTTTTTTGTCACTTTGAAGGAGGTGCTATCTTTTAGAGCTGTTTGAGCAAAAACAGACTCAACCATTGCGTTCAGAAGGCCTGGGAGAGTCAAAATACCTATAAGGTTCGACCATTTTGGTCACAGTGACCTCAGGTAAAAAATCTAGCCTCCCAGGCCGTACGGGCACAGTTTTTGAGAAAAAAAAATTAAAAATGTTGTTTTTAGGTCTTTTTTTGGCGCAGACAGAGCGCAACCGGGGCGCGCCGCCATCGTGCCACCACTGCGGCCCGGCCTCCCGCCGGCGTGCCGCCCATCAACCGCCGCAGGCGCCACCGGAAGTGCTGCGCCTGGGAGCCGTTGGCTCTTCCCTCCACCAGCCACCACCACCAGGAGTGCCACCGGCCTGCCACCATAGCCTACGGGTGACAGTGGTGATGTCACCTTGACATCAGCCTCCTGGCAAAAAAAATTTCTGACCAAAAACTAAATTTTCTGACAGATTTTGAAATTTTCAAGCGACCGAAAAAAAATTTCGGCAAGTAGCGACGGGCGTCAATTTTTTTCTCGCAGACTGGTGACGGTCATTTGGACGTCAATTTTTTTCCAATGAGTTATTTTTCAGAGGGGCACTTGGTTTTTTGGCCGTAACTTGAGCATATGGTGTCCGTTTTTGAAAAATGAAATATTGTCGAAAAGGTGTTTTCGAGCCGGACATGATGATGCTAGTCTTGTTTGTTGATTCGGCCGTTTGAGCTCTTGGTTTTGGTGTTGAAGTAGAGGCTTAATTTTCCTCCCTCTCTGCATCTGGCGTTCAGGTTTGTTTCTAGTTTTTCATGCTTTCAGTAATTGATTCTTTGTTGTATGGGGGTTAGAATCATATATTGTGGGGGGGTGTTTTTTGCTTTCTGTCATTTATTTTTAGAAAATGACCCTTCTACTTCTGTCTTTTTCTTCTCTCAATGTCGGACCCCTCTGTGGCCCGGCTGACACTGCACAATTACCACACCTGGAAAGCACATGTGACCAGGCTACTCATGTCACGTGGCTTATGGTCATTCCTAGATAAAAATCAACCTGTCCTACAGCATCCTTTTGAGATCCTTCAGCACAGAAATAAAATGGATGAAGCCATGGGCTTGATTGCACTGAACATTTTCGACAGTCTCCTCTTTCACCTGGATGGTTTGACAACTCCTAGGGCCATTTGGGGCAAGTTTTCATATTTTTTTGGCACAGTGAATGAGTTTCGAGCACTACAGCTTGATGCAGAGCTGACCACTTTGACACCTACTAGCTTTCCCACCATTAAGGACTTCTTGATGAAGTTCAAGTCTTTGCGCTCAGTTTTGCAGGGATGTGGGAAAACCAAGATAGATGATGAGTGTATCTTCTTGATACTCTCAAAGTTGCGAGGACAATATCATATCTTCTCTTCCACTTTCTACTCCACCATGGATGCTTTGGGTGCTAGACACACCATGCCTTCTTTTGAGACATTTTGTGATCGGTTGACACAGAAACAGGCAAAGATCCAACAGATGGATGCTTCTGGCTCTTCTAGCCAAGCATTGGTTGCTCAGTCTTCACAGGGGAAACCAAAACAGAAAGGCAAACCGAAGAAAGATTCTGCAGGAAATGAGTCTTCCTCCAAAC